>OU015503.1:52693780-53116543 GCA_907164885.2 Dolomedes plantarius
TCAGGGCACTATATTAGTCGTAGATTTTCATACGATGGGGCTGGTCGGCAAATGGATGCAGGCACGCTGACTCATGGAACCGAGGTAGGTCAGATGAAGGATTACCTCAAAAGAAATCCAGAGAGACAAGAGATCAGCCACATTTTTAAAGATTTATTCAGCATACTTCCTTGCTTGACAGTTTCTATATCGGATGAGCATACATCAACTAAATATGTCCGGAGCATTACGGACAAAGGGGTAAAAACCCAACAGGGCAAAACTACATCTTGTCGGACCGGAGCGAAACATACAAGTGCCCGCGAAAACCCTAGTGCTACGTCCTTGAGTCGGCGCACTGAACTTTTCCGATTGGTTAGAAATTGACACCTGACCATCACGCCACATGAGGTGTTGATTTCGTCATGGTTCTCGAACAAGCGTCGTTATATACGATATAGGCGCGTGGCTTGCTTAAGGGAAAACACGAGATGATTTCTAGGTCAAATTGAGGGATAATGCTTTAATGCAGTAGGACAAAGTTAATAAAGGGAAACGTTATTCTTTCATATATATATATATATATATATATATACACATATATTGTGTGTATATATATATATATATATATATATATATACAGTGTAATCTCGATCGATCGTTTTCGGATCCATCGTTTTTCCGCATGTTTCGTTCATTTTATCCAGTCCCAACGATCATATTGCTTTGTTATGTTTCCGCATCTATCGTTTTCCCGCATTTATCGTTCATTTCAATCGGTCCCTTGGAAAACGATAGATCGAGATTCCACTGTATATATATATATATATATATATATATATATATATATATATATATATATATATATATATATATATATATATATATATATATATATGTCACATCGGCTCCGTATACGGGAAGCGCGAATACTCAACTGGAGAGTCGTGGTGGAGGCATGTCAAGATGTCAATTTTATGTTTCAAGATGTCAATTTTATTTTCCTACAGACATGGTTGCCATTCCTGACTTCAGTGCAGGAGCTATGGAAAACTGGGGTCTCATTACCTACCGGGAAACTGCTCTTCTATATGACAGAAGATATTCATCTGCAAGCAATAAGCAGAGAGTAGCTACTGTCATCTCGCACGAGCTTGCTCACCAAGTAAGTACACAGAAAGTATTCTTACATTCCAATTATGATGAAAATTTTGACATCACTGTGGAGGTCTATCATCTTTCTTTCATTCTCAATAGGTCGGTTGATTGAGGCCCTAGGTACCTTAGTGGTAACACGTCGGCTTCCGGCGCCTAGTGTGCTCGGTTCGAATCCCGCAAGCGCCATTAAACTTTAGCTTACGGGGTCCATTTTTACGATATATATATATATATATATATATATATATTCATTCATTCATTCTTGGGCCCGTATTCTTGGCATACATGCTATCCCATCCCGTAAGAAAAAGGTTAAATACCTGCAGGTTTTACTTACTTCTGTTGGTTTTTATTCTGAATCATTTTCTTTTGCTGTTGTTGTTCCTAAATCCTCCTGGGGGCAGTTACAGTTCAGGTCCATATGAAGGCCTTATTTGAATAGTGGTCCAACTCCATTTTTTTTTAAATGGAGTTAACCTCACTTTCTTGTTCATATATATATATATATATATATATATATATATATATATACGAACAAGATAATACGACGAAAGTCATTTCTATCTTATTTTTAAATTGGTACACCACCAGCTTATTTCTGCTGCCAATAGAGGGCATTACAAATCAGACTTCATCAGTCATTTCCCAGCACTCATTAGACTTTAAGGCTCTGTATCTCCAAATGAACATGAATGGAGTTGGACCACTATTCAAATAAGGCATTCATATAGACTTCGGACTGATGTGGGAGGCTATAGCACCACAAGGGTTGGAAGTCCGTCTTAGCATATTGCCACCTCAAGTTTGACCGAGAATCCCCAGGAGTGACATCTGGGGTATCGTACCCTTTCCCACCTTCTCATGACCTCATACGTAGATGGGCATTCCGGCCTACGGATTTAACATACCCATATCCGGCCTAGACACGAAGGTATTCAATAGCACGTGGCGGGATTCGATCCGAGCACCCTCAGTTCCTGAAAGCCAGTGCGCTAACTCAAGGCCACCTCGAACCCTAAATCTTTTTTTACAAAGGGGACAGTGGACGTTGAGATTCAACTTTTTTATTTTACATTATATCTATATGAAATTTTAATCCTGAATATAGTTTAATATTTTCAATAAAAACGACATAAAAATATTTTCTAGTTTATTTAGAAAAATTTTTTTTATTAAAAATTTAAAAAATTTAATAAAATTTTAAAATGTCCCTTGCGCCAAAATTTTTACTTTTTTATAACAATTTTACTTTATATTTATTTATTATACCATAATGAAACAACCTGTGCATTGAATTACAAATATCTCAATATTTTATTTTTTAAATGAAGTGAAACCAATTAATGGATGAATTTTTTTTTTAAATTTCACTTCTTTGTATATAAATAGTCACTTTTTATAAGTTACTCTTCTTTAAAACAAAAATGCATGCACACATTTATTAATATATGTATAAAGATAATGTATGGTAAATATCGTGTAATTTGAAGCAAAAATATGGCGCGTATCACATTTTAAATTTGCATTATCGAGAAAAATTTCATTTTGAGAAAATTGCATACAAAGTGAAATTTAAAGGGCAAAAGTGAATTGTTTATAAACATATAAATGCTAATAACGTCGTTAAAAATTATCGGATTTTGATGCGGATTTTTGCATTTGGTACATTTTGATTTGTAGAACAATATAGCATTAAAAACAAAAATTCGATGCTTTGGTCAATTTTTGCCGATTTCACCGTCCACCGTCCCATTAAGATAATTTCCTTTCATACATAGCTATTGGATCCAACAGGTCTAATCGGCTTGAGGCCGGCCCTACTACTAACTAAAAAGATCTTTCCGTTGTTGCTAAAAAAGTACATAATTCATAGTAACTACTATTTTTTTCCTCCCGTAGTGGTTTGGTAATTTGGTGACCCCAGCATGGTGGGACGATCTGTGGCTGAACGAAGGATTTGCAAGCTACGTTGAGTACCTCGGAGTGAATGCAGTCCACCCTGAGTGGAAGATGGACGAACAGTTTGTACTCGATGACCTTCAAGATGTGATGGACTTGGACTGCCTGAAAACATCCCACCCAATATCACTGCCAGTCAGGCATCCTGACGAGATCAATGAGATATTTGATAGGATATCCTATGGAAAGGTTGTTTAAGTTGTTTATGCTTATAAGGATATAAATTATTAAGGATTTTCTATGCTCATATGTACTAAATTATTAAGGATCGGGTGGTTTTTTTCAAATACATTACCTTGCTTCTTAGCGGTAAGAATTACCTATTTATCGTCCGTTATCAATAATTTGTTTCCTCAAAATATTGCTAAAAAAATTTAGCCCTGGAAAATTCCATAACTAAAACTTAATTTATCAGTGTACCTAAGCAAATTTAATAATTAAAATTATACAGAAAATATATACTTTGATTAATAAATTAAAATAAATCATATATTACACCACAATGCATAGGTATATAGAATGCTTTCACATACAATAGCTAAAACTTTTCAACATTTAATATATATGTATATATATATATATATATATATATATATATATATATATATATATATTTAAATACAATCTATAAATATTTTCATATTTATTTTCCATAAGGCTTAACAAATGGCTGCTGTTTGACATAGTACTTTAAAGTCAACAATTACAACAGGGTTGTTAGCAACTGATTGGCAGCAACTATCCATTAAATGCTAACCATTCAGACTGTGGTTACATAGCAATTTTCTATGTTCTAATTTACATATTTGAAACTAGGTTTTATTCCTAGCATTATAAACTCAGCAGAGGTAAAAACAATTCCATATTAGTGGAGTTAGGTTGCTTTAACTCTAACATTTATTTTTAGCTGAACATCAAAAAAATAATTTTCTATAAATTTAGTTACAGAAAAATTAAACATCTGATACTGCAAGAGTAGGAAGATCGCTGTGTATAGAAGGCAGTGCCAACAATCTAGAGTTGCATTTACATCAAAACAAAATGTTCTGCTTTACAATCAAACCAATTCTGTTCGTAAATACCTTACAGGAATTCAACAGTGTGTTAGAAAACCTATAAATCCAGAGTACACAAATAACTGCCAAATAATCCTTTAAATAGTTCAAACTCGGTATAGGAGGATTTTGCTTTCTCGAGCGTCTTTATACGCTTCGAGTTATGATAATTGGATTAAGATTTGGAACCAATTAACCATCTTTGCACGGAATGTTACCAAAAAATTATTTATCTCATTAAATAAAAAATTAACCATTTTCCCACCGTAAGATATTTATTGCTCAATTTTCTTTCTTCTTTTCAGGGAGCATCTATAATTCGGATGATGAAATTTTTCCTTGGAGAAAGAAATTTCCGTAATGGATTAACGGTAATGTATAGTTGTAATTAATTTCCATCCTCATAAACATTACTGAATAAAATTTACAAATTTGTCTAAGAATGAAATGGAGGAAACACACGGCCCCTGAAAAAGTCGTAACTCTTTAGAACCACTCAAATCTGTATTCTAGATAATAGTTTCTAATTCTCTTTAAATCAACTTTAGCTACCACGGCATGATGCGAGCTTTCCCTTAAAAGTATCTATAGGGAAAGCAATGCTTTACTGTAGTGGAAAGCCTTTTATAATCTCCTCCTTCAAAGTTTACAAAGGGGTACATATTTTTAGTCCCAAAGAAATAATTTGAAAGTCCGTTATATCGACCCTATGTTTACGCTTTTTAAAATTTTTTATATGATATTCCCTGTTCTATGTCATTGTTTTCATAAGGTATCTGTTCACAAGAAAGCTTAATTTTTTCCTGGTGTTATCACTTCCGTGGGTTATTCACATTAGTTCATCTATGACGCCAAAAATATTTTATATGATATTCCTTGTTCTATATCATTGTTATCATAAGGTATCTGTTCACAAGAAACCTTAATTTTTCCCTGTTGTTATCATTTTCGTGAGGTATTCAGATTAGTTCATCTATGACGCCAAAAAATTTTATATGATATTCCCTGTTCTATGTCATTGTTTTAATAAGGTATCTGTTCACAAGAAAGCTTAATTTTTCCCTGTTGTTATCATTTTCGGGAGATATTCAGATTAGTCCTACTATGACGCCAAAAATTTTTTATATGATATTCCCTGTTCTATGTCATTGTTTTCATAAGGTATCTGTTCACAAGAAAGCTTAATTTTTTCCTGTTGTTATCATTTTCGGGAGGTATTCAGATTAGTTCTACTATGACGCCAAAAAAATTTTATATGATATTCCCTGATCTATGTCATTGTTTTCATAAGGTATCTGTTCACAAAAAAGCTTAAATTTTCCCTGTTCCTATCATTTTCGTGAGCTATTCAAATTAGTTCATATATGACGCTCACTTGTTAGTGATAATCTTTATCTCTATTATATCTTAAGGATTGTCAAAATAATTTGCTGATAGGCTGCTGCCTAGATAAGGAAGACCATCTGCATTATTTTCTGCCATAAAATTCATTACTAATCAGACTTTGGGCAAGGTACCTCAGCATGTCTGATTACGTTGCCATCGGGGAACCAGACCTTTTCTTTTGGTAAAATTCGAGTTTCAAGTACTTTCCTGTGCTGGTCCTGGCACAAAAACAATCTCAAATATCCAGTCTACAATTTTCGGTTGCAGACATGCACTTCACACCATTGCTATGTCAAGTGTTTCACCGCGTAAGTGACTTATGTTTACTCTTCATCTATAAATATGACGTTCGTACTATCAGTCCGACCATTCATCAATAAATTTGACTTTGGTATTGCAGGAATCATAATGGACGCGGTTGGCAAAGGCAGCGAGCCAGTGATCTGAACGTCTCTGGTTCGATACCGGTCGCTGAGAAATCCACTGCCGTGTACACTAACGACGGCTGGTGTGCGAAAAATCTGTCGGGGCTGCAATGGCCGCCAAGTTCTCAAATTTACCTCTGGAGGTGCGGGGTCAAGTGTTCCGGTCTCGTCACTTGACTCGGCTCAAAATTACGAGACCGGTCCTTTAGCCAAGTTGGATTCCGACCCTTGTGGTGCTATTAAAAACCAGAGCCGCACCACTTTGCCCAATAGCCGTTATGGACTTGAACTGACAATATACTATCGGTCAAGGGGCATCAGTCACAACAACAACAACAACACGTGATTCATAAGAAATGTGCATAGAGGCACAAAATACTCGTGAAATGTGCTTTTTCAGTCTTTATTATTGGTCTAAATTATTAGCAATAGACGTGCCTTTTTTTTCTTTATTTAAAAATACTGAATATCTGCTTTCGGCTTTGATCTTAATTATATTTCTATTTTACCATCCAACAAATTAACGTTTAACTGTGGCATCACTCTTCGTCAGTGTCTGAATAGTTCATGTTTCCCTCTTCTTAAACGGCTAGAGACATCTCTGAAGTAATTTGACCACTAAGAAAATTAGGTTATGCATGCATTGTAAAAATGAAATGTTGTTTTAGGTCTATTACAAAAATGTAAGTATAACTAGAAGTGTACGAAAGCAAGTTTAAGATATAAAATTGGGGAAAAAATTAAAAAGTAGATGAAAAACTCCTAAAGAACAGAAAAAAAGATGACTGTGAAAAAAAAAACATTTTTTTTACAAGTGACACATTAATTCGCCTATTAACTCATTGACTAACTCAGGGCTTGTTAAACTCAAATTAATATTACATTTTTTAATAGAAAATGCCATTACAGCTACTAACTAAGCTAGAAAGTATTTATATACTTTTGAAAATGTGTTTTTAATCAATTACATTGTGTTTTTAATCACTTTGTGTGTTATTTTTTTCCGGTGTTTGAAACAATCTATCTTGCAACATTGGTAATGCTTTGAAAAATTATTTTTAAATAGGGGTACAATTTTTTTTCTAGATATACAAGCATTGGACCTATTTACCCAGTCACAGGTTCTGTTGTTTATTATGAGAAATAGACCTGGGTGGTCCAGTTACCCCAATTATCAGGGGAAGTGGGCCCACCTGCATTTAAAAGTATAAACAATATTTATATGTAATATATACATAATAAAAACTAATATCATAGCTTAAACATACTCCCTAAGACTTACTAAAGTACATGTAATAAAAATATTTTTGAAAATTATATATATTAGTATAATTTCAATGTGTTAAAAACAGTATATAAAAAAGTTGAAAATCGGCCCAGTTACCCCAACTTACCTTACTTCAAATTTTAAAAAAATCCTTTTTTTATCCTTCTTCTATTTTAAAAAACGGTTTAATTTGTAAGTCCGGAACGTCAAAACTGAAATTTACAAAATTTCAATTTAAAGGGCGGTAACTTTTTAATTTGAGATTAAATAGGTAATTTTAAGTGGATTCATATTGTTAAAGGTCTGGAGTAAGAAATTACAACTGTCTACATTACTTGGAGAGAGACAAAAATTCATTAGATTAAGCACTAGTTCTACGATTTGTATTACTGAGTATCTCCGAATACAAAGTACACCACTTTATGGCTCATTATTATACACATTATTATACACACTGTGTACATTTCCATACCCTCGTCACACAATGCATCTCTCAAGAGTTATTTGCTGAGTACACAGTGAGTGATCCTTGACTGCTGCCCTGAAAATAAAATAAATACATACTGCACACACTGTGACTCTTATTGCTGCCTTAATTTCAAGAGCTATGCACACAGTATACTCAGAGACAGTAATTCTCAAAAAATGTCAAAAAAATTTCTGTTAAGGGGACAGTGGACCTTCAAACCTAACCTTTTTTTTTGTTTTGAATGGATTTGCTTGAAATTTGAATATGTGATTAGTACCATAGATATGTAAACGTGGTTAAAATTTAAAGATGAAATATTAATAATTTATGAATTATGAATTTTTAATTATATCAAAAATTGGCCTAATTAAAAATGTTCCATGCTCATTTCTTTTGCATATAATATGGTAATTTATATTTAAAGGATACCTTATAGAACTAACAATAAAACTTATTGCTTATTTTAAGCATTCATTATAAATATAAAGAGATAAAAATAATAATATTGAAAACACCCTTTTTATTACGCAAAATACCTATAAATCCTTTTTCAAGTACAAAATTTAGAAATTCTGAGCTACGAAGCATAATTTTTTTCAATGAGGTTTATTTGATATGCAGTTAAGTATATAAAACTTAAATTTAAAAGCAATACGATGATTAGAAATGCGCCTGGGGCAGTTTGAATATTCGTATGACATGAAAATTTTTATTTTGAGAAAAACACATTTAAAGTTATTGCTATTAGTAATCACATAATATCTAAATTAAATACAAATGCCTAAAACTAGGAAAGTAATCACAAAAATTAAAAATTCTTTTTGCAACACAGTCCTACTCGTCCGTAGCTTCACAATTCAATAAAATAAAAAATCGAATTTTTGGACAAATTTCACAATTTTAAAAGTCCATTGTCCCCTTAAAAGGTATCACAGAGTTTGAGCTCAATTTTGGGTGTTTTGACAGTTTAACTTGCTTGAAATGTTTTACTTTGTTTTTTATATGTACACAAACCCCACGTTATTAGTATCTTCCAGTACTAAGTTCTTACTAATATACTAGGTTCTAAGCACTTACTATTCAATACTAAGTACTTACTATCCAGTACAAAGTTCTTACTCATTCCAGCCAGAACTTAATACAAAGCTGAACTAAATAAATACTGTATGTATTGTGCTAGTAGGAGTTATGTGATGTTTATTAAGAGCGATATATTTCTATTAATTATGTTTCTCCTTTTTGTAGAATTATCTGAACGCTAAGAAGTTCGACAACGCTGTCCAAGACGATCTGTGGGAGCATTTGACAGCTGTAAGATATACAGGTCTTTTTTTCATTTTAAGCTTCATGCATGTTGCATGAATGTTGAGTATCTTTTTTTTTAAAACATAAGCAATAATATCATGAAAGTATATATCATCTTTGTCATGTGTAATTCTTCAAATAGTATAAACTGATATACCTTTTTTTAGTTTCACGATATATGGAAGCAATAGACGCGAAATTTGACTTGGAAAAATGTATTAAAATAGTTTTTGAACATCTCAAAAGAAAATATATATATATATATATATATATATATATATATATATATATATATATTGTCTCATATTTCTAACGATAGTTTGATCAAGAGATTTTTAAAGCGAGTCTCCCAAACAACATCTATTCTACGAACAGAACTATCCCGGCAATGTGAAGTGCTCTCATTTTGTGAATTCGAATTGTTGATTAGATGAGTTAGTTAAAATATAAATTAAATGTTTCTCTCGTTTTTCCTTTATTCCTCTATTAATTTAAACCTTTTCCATCCTTTTGTTTCCAACGAGATCGTCGATGTATTTAAGTCAAGATCTTTGCTGTTGGGGAACTACATTTATTTATAAATGTCAAAAGAAATGAAAATAAATAAATTTATTTTGAGAAAAATATTAATTAGAGGTTTTTTTTATTCCTTTATTAATTTAAATCTTTTCCCTCCTTCTGTTTTAAATGAGATCATTGATGTATTTAGGTCGAGATCAAATTGTTACACAACAGTAATTATTTTTTTAAAATAAAATAATTGAAAATTAGCAGGTTTGTTTTTTAAGAAAAGCGAGGGATGTTTTTCTCTTCTTTACTTATGCTTCCTTTAATTCCAATCCTTTCCATCCTTCTATTTCAAACGAGATCGTGTTCCTGTTACGCAAATACAGTTATTTATAAACGTAAAAAGGAATAACAATAAATAAATTCGTTTTGAAAAAAGTATAAATTGGATGATTCGCTCTGTTTTTTTTATTCCTCTGCTAATTTAAATCTTTTCCCTCCTTCTGTTACAAACGAGATCATTAACGTATTTAAGTCCAGATCATTATTGTTATGCAACAGCATTTATTTTTTAAATAAAGCAATAGAAAATTAGCAGGTTTGTTTTAAGAAAAGATAAGCGATGGATGTTCTGCTCTTCTTTATTTATATCTCCTTTAATTCAAATCTTTTCCATCCTTCTATTTCAAACGAAATCGTTAATGTATTTAAATCGAGATTGCTGCTGTTACGCAACTACAGTTATTTATAAACATAAAAAGAAATGAAAATAAATAAATTTGTTTTGAGAAAAATTATAAATTGAAGGTTTTGTTCTGTTTTTCTTTATTCCTCTATTAATTAAAATCTTTTCCCTCCTGCTGTTACAATCGAGATCATTAACACATTTAAGTCGAGATCATTATTATTATACAAAAGCATTTATTTTTTAAATGGTATAATTGAAAATTATCAGGTTTGTTTTAAGAAAAGATAAGCGATGGGTGTTTTGCTCTACTTTATTTATACTTCCTTTAATTCAAATATTTTCCATCCTTCTATTCCAAACGAGATCGTTGATGTATTTAAATTGAGATTGCTGCTGTTACGCAACTACAGTTATCGACTACAATCGGCTTAACAACTTAAATACACTCTTAGACAAAAAATAAATAGATAAATAAATAAATAAATAAATAAATAATAATAATAATAAAAATTCACCAAGAAGGAGTTATCCGAATGGGACGAAAATTGGTAGATGTGATGTACATGTACAGAAAACCAAATGATTACAATTTGAGAAAAATTGGAAGATTTATTCAAGAGACAGAGCTTCACAAACTGAAAAAGTCAATAACGCGTTGGTCCACCTCCGGCCCTTATGCAAGCAGTTATTCTGCTTGCCATTGATTCATAGAGGTGGCGGATGTCCTCCTGCTGGATATAGTGCCAAATTCTGTCCGATTGGCACGTTAGATTGTCAAAATTCCGAGTTGGTTGGAGGGCCCATAATGCTCCAAAAGTGCTCAATGGGAGACCTTGCTGGCCAAGGTAGTGATGGGCAAGCACAAAGACAAGCAGTAGAAACTCTCGCCGTGTGCGGGAGGGCATTATCTTGTTTAAATGTAAGTCCAGGATGGCCTGATAGGAAGGGCAATACAACGGGGAGTAGAATATCGTCGACGAACCGCTGTGCTGTAAGGGTGCCGCGGATGACAACCAAAGGGGTCCTGCTATGAAATGAAATAGCACCCTAGACCATCACTCCTGGTTGTCGGCCCGTATGGCGGAAGACCGCCAGGTTGAATATCCCACCGCTCTCCGGGGCATCTCAAGACACGTATTCGCTGGTGATAGGGGCTCAATTCGATGCGGGACTCATCATGGAAGACAATTCTACTCCAGTCAGTGACATTCCAGGTCGAATGTGCCCGACACCACTGCGAACGGGCTTGTCGGTGTACAGAGGTCAATGGTAGTCGGCGCAAGGGGCGCCGTGAGCTCAGCCCTCTTTCTCTGAGCCGCTTATGAATGGACCTTGCGGTCACTGAATCACCAGTTGCACGTACGATCGATCGTAATGATGAATATTGGGCTGTGTATGCCGCTCTGACGATTGCTCGGTCCTCACGTTCTGTCCGACCGCTTCCTTCTTGACGCTGTGTTCGGCCATGGTTCATACATTCCTGCCAACATCGTCTAATAGTGGCATCGCTCCTATCCAAATGTCGAGCGATTAGCCGATTAGACCAACCAATTTCTTTGAGCCCAGCTACACGTCCTCTCTCAAATGCTGACATCTGAGCATATTGTTCGCATACCTGCATGCGAGGCATAGTTACTGTCTACCTGAGTACACGGAATGAAATTCGCAAAGAATTTATGACCTGGGCTCGAAATTTCTCCTCGTTAATATCCTGCCAGTTGCGCAGTTAAGATGCGCTGTAGCGTCACATGTTCATTCATTGGCCGCCAAACTTTAAAATTTTGCATTTTCCGTCGAAACCTGTATGCATATCAATTTGTGTCCAATTTGCATTACCCCTTTCTTGGTGCCTTTTTCTTTTGTCTAAGAGTGTATATAGTAGATATAAATTAGACGTGGTGTTATGGCTTGGCCTTTTTTCACTCAATTATCTAATATTTATGTGGTAGATGTCACACGGTTGACATAGATTCTAAATCATCTCTGCGGTTCTTTTAAAAAAAATCAACATATTACTGTCACTCAGATGCACATATTCCTTATATTTTAAATGGGAAAATGGCTTATCCGGAAGAACAATATGTTAAAATCTATTCCCTCTGCATTATCCAAATCTCTTCTTCATTTCTGTATTGGACCGAAGGATCACGGTTGCGTAAAGGAATTTATTTCTTTGGAGATCTCTCTTTCGCTTCTTAAATTTAATTTAAGTTCAAATTATTCATGAGAGAGAGGGCCATCTGAAACATGCTTGGCTTGCAAAATCGTTTCACCTGCTTTTCCTGGAGAACAAACGAGCTTAATATTTGATACCGTGACATTAAGGTCAAACGTATAGAGGAAGCAAAGAATTCCTTTTTAGTTTATGACGGCTGTGCATTTTCTATGAAAAAAAACTGGGTAAAATTGCATGCGGCACTCAAAATCTGTTTCGGAAGTTTTTGTGACGTTTTTTCCGCAGGAAATTTTTCAGTATGATTATTTGTTCGACACTTAATTTTATACATATTCTTAAATATTTATTTATTTATGGAATCCTTATTTCGTCTCGCTTGTTTTATTTCCCTCATCAGGGGGAATTCTGTTGATTTACTTTTTGTGACAGATATCTTTTGTCTGGTGCTTTCATCCTAAAACGCGTGAATTTCTTTGTCTTTTTTTACATTAAAAAAAAGTGCTTTATAAATTACAAAAACACAAGAGAAATAATTGTAGAAAATTGAAATCAGTTACAATCACATTCAAATACTCTTTTACATATATATATCGATATATATATACCGGGTCGGCAAAAGTATAAACTTAAAAAATTCATAAAAATCGGAAAAATAACCAAAATAAAAAAAAGGTTTGCAGGGTTAGCATCGCTAGGTCACGGGATATTTGTTTTGAGACAGGAAAAAAAACTCAAAAAACAGCCGACAGGTGGCGCTGACTTACACAAGTCAAAGAAAAGATATGCAAATAACAAAAAGAATGCTTCTAAATTGTTTATTACAGCAGTAGGTGTTCCACATGACCTCCACCACAGGGGATAAGGCATTGCAGGCTAGTCACAAATCCAGCAACGGCAGAGTGCAGCAGGTCCGGATGTATACATGACGCCTCTCGGCGGATCGCGGAACAACGTTGAATTGGTTGTGGATTAGGAGAGCACATTCTTATAACCGTCTCATTTGCATATTTCCACAGAATTCACTAGTACCAGCGCCACCTGTTGGCTGATTTTTGAGTTTTTTTTTCCTGTCTTAAAAAAAATCCCGTGACCTAGCGATGCTAACCCTGCAAACCTTATTTTGGTTATTTTTCCAGTTTTTATGAATTTTTAAAGTTTATACGGACTTTTTGCCCACCCGGTATATATATATATATATATATACATACCGGACGCCAGTGGATTTGCATAAAATCCGACTGCATGTCGGATTTTATGCAAATTCAGCTCTCGCACGTGACCTGTTATGGTTAAATACGATATGCAAAGTGGTAACGTCGTTAGTTCTGTGTGAAATTGTGACAATAAGTCGAAACGAAAGGAACTTAGTGACTTTTAAAGAGGTGTTATAGTTGGTTGTCTCATTAGTGGCAAATCTATTCGCGCAATTGCTGTAAAATTACCACAGCAACGGTTAGCTGTTAGTGATGTCGTGTAGAAGTGGAAAACTACGGGAGTTGGGATACGATCTGCACACGTTGGTCGTCCCCGTAAACTGACCGAACGGGATCGGTCAGTAATTGCAAAAGGACGGGGGAGGGGGCAGGCTGCAATTACAACTCAAAACTGTGATAATATTTGCATCGATAGAATTTTTTTTAAAGTTAAAATTACTATAATTTTTTTAAGCGGAGGCACTTGTCGTCAAACACTCGCCATTACTACGCCGCAGTTTACTGTCGATTTTATTATTGGGGGCACCATATAGGTGGACAGCATTACATCCTATGATTGGACGACACAAACGGAGGCATATTTCGTGGCGCGACGCCGGGATTCGATCCGAGCACCATCAGCACCAAAAGCAGTGCGCTGTGAGGGCCACCACAAGCCCTTCACTATAATTTAACTTCACGCTAAAAATTTGTAAGAATTGTTTTATTATTTACTAGCCGGGCTTCGCCCGTCTAGCCGGTCGGTTTAGGGACCCGCTGCCTTCAGCAATCATTGTCAGAGAATGGAAACACTAAAAAACAACTAATAAAGGTATTTGAATTTTGTGGTTACGCATCCCATGTCCTGCAAACAGTCGCAAGCAGAAGAAAAATAAATTTCACAGTAAAAAAAAACGTGAAAGAAAGATCTTAAAATAAAACTCAGATTAAAATCAAAAGTGAAAAATTACAGAAAATGAAATGAGAAGTATGTTTTAAAATTATATAAATACAAAAACAATATAAATTACTGAAAAAGTTTGCTTTAAAACTGAGATTAAAATCAAAAGTGCAAAATTAAAGAAAAAGCAACACAGTATAAATAAAAACTAAACACAGTTTAAATAACCTAGAATAAATAACAGTATAAATGAAAAATATATATATACATTTATAATAAACCACTAAAAGCTGAAAACGAAAAATATCAAATTGTGTTTTGGAATGAACTTCTAAAATGAAAATGGCAACAAAGAACATTTGTTTACAATCTGAGACCGGTAATTCTTCAAAATGTCTTAAAATATAATTTTTTTAATATAAAATCTGACTTGAAAGATTATTATTTTCATTTATTATTCGGATTTAATATATGACTTGAAACTTTTTGATTGCATTTATTTTTCTATCGTTTTTGCTTCTCGCTGTTCAGTAAGCCCAACATGGCTGGCTTGAGAGTTGTGAGGCTATTACATTTCTGGATTCACCCTTGGTAGACGGCTGGGAGGCTCTTCCATTTCTGGATTCACCCTTCAAAAATTGTTGGTTTTTTATTAATGTAAAATTAAAGATAATAAAATTTAAAATTCGGGCTTCGAGGTGCACGTACTCATCGTCTGCACTACCTGTGTGCCGAAGTTCATGACTGTAAGTGCGATAGATTCGTCTGGAGACCACACACACATAAACACACACACAAACACTTCCTTTTATAAATATAGATTTGTGAATTTTCCAAACAAAATTGAAAAATGTTTAAAATTTTCTTTAAAACTAAGTATTTATGTAAAAAAAATTATAAATACATAGTGTAAAATAAATATATGTATGACTATTAAACGGAGATAAAACTGAAATTCACATAAATGACAAAAACAAAATCTAGAAAAAGTCTGACAGCATTGCCTCTGGCGTCAATAGTGCATGGCAACAGTGTCAATACTTTGTAAATAATTTTAATACGGAATTTTAGTATTTGTTTTGATATATTTTGAAGGGATTTTCTAACTCAGTCGATCTCCTAAATTTATATCTATATAAATAAACTCACGGGCCCAAGGATTAGCATATATATTAATTTTATATTAAGAAATACCCCCGGTTAACCAGGTTGTCACTAAGCATATCACTTTCGAATTCTTTATTTTTTTCACTATCTCATACCACCTCGTCACTTTAAAGTAACACAATTTATTTGTCTTCTACTCTGCCTTTTGCTCCACAAACTCAATTTAAATTCAAATTAGACATGAGAGTATATGTCCTGAAGTATGTTTGTATTACAAAAATAATTTCAGATGCTTCCCTCGGGAGCGTAAAATGGCTTAATACTTGATACTCTGGCATAAAGGCTGGCCCAGGAAATAAATAACTAATTTCTAGCTTTACCATCTTCTGCTTTCTTCTTTCATTCCGGAAAGGGGAGGAAAAAGGAAAATACGATTATGGACTCCGGTTTTTGAAGGGAAAAAAAATATAGTTCCGAATTTTTTTTTTTTTTTTTTTTTTTTTTAATCTCCAGAAAATGACTTTCTTATTATGTCAAAGAGTAATTATTTGTGTGGGATGCAAATTATGTGTTTCATTTAATTTTCCGCCTGTAAGCTAGGTATTTCCATTAAGGTGTTATAATATATTTTAGATACATCAAATAAAAATACGCCTTACAAGGGTGGCCATGTACTTCACAGAGGTTTGTTTTTTACAAACCCCGTAATGTAACTTTTAAAGTAAGTTAAAAATTGAAGATAAAAAAATTAATTACAGCAACGTAATATTTTTAGTATTCCGGGGGGAAAATAAAAAAGCATATTGCTTCTATCACGTTTCAGGCTAAATAATGTTCTCCGTATAGTAATGAAACGTGAATATACAGAATGTGGTGTTTAAAACTAGTTTAATCTATACTTATATATAAAGAGAGAGCGATTTTGTACGTGGAGGGTAATCTTCAGAACCACTGTACCTATTTGAAAAATTCTTTCACTGTTTGAAAGGTATAGAATTCCAGATGGACATAGGCTATATGTTATGTATATCTGATCAGTAGAAATATAGTTAGGGGCTTAATCCTAACAATCTCCATTGTTTCCGCTACTGTCTTCTACCGCTTTTTGTTCCGAAGATTTCAACGATCCTTATCGTGGTGCTATCGCGG
This sequence comes from Dolomedes plantarius, assembly GCA_907164885.2. Lineage (NCBI taxonomy): Eukaryota > Metazoa > Arthropoda > Arachnida > Araneae > Dolomedidae > Dolomedes > Dolomedes plantarius. Next base: position 52,710,505 of record OU015503.1, read on the forward strand.
TGGGCTTCTGTTCTGACGCTAGCGGTTCGAACGTAGCCGTTCTCCGGCACACCTTTTTCTTTTAAAAAATTTATTTTAATTATTAACTAACATAAAATTAATTTAAGGTATTATTTAGGTTATTATTAAGGTAAAAAAAGATTTACAATTTATTGGCTATCAACTGGAAATTTATTGGTATAATATTTTGTTCAACCCGGACAAAGTCGGGACGGGCCGCTAGTCTACTATAAACGTCAAGGTATGGAATTTAAACAAGTATATAAGAAGTCAAGTTAATAAAAACTCTGTAAAATGAAGTTAATAATATAGGCTAATATGAGAAAACTAGATGAATACCCGTGCTTCGCTACGGAGTACATTCAAATTAAATACAACGGTCAATGTATGCAATTAATGCAAAAAAAAACAAAGAATGTGTTTATAAAAAAATCGTAACGGATATTTTTATAGACAAAATAATGTAGAAGAAAATATTCATATTAAATCTAATGGAACATACTAAAGAATATAGTTAATATAGTACAGTTTGAGGAACATTTCTTTTACTGTATTTTAATATTTTTTTTGATAATGTCCCATCGTCTGCCGCATTAGAAAGAAAAAAATAATAATTTTTTTGTCAATTTATTTCGTTGTTATGGAGGTGACGCAAAATTTATTTAAAGTATCACAAAAAGAAAAGAAACCACGTGATCAGCATTTAATAAATTAAATTCTAAAAATTAATCTTTAAAAATTCACCAAAAATCAGAAAATCGAGGTAAAGATTCAAAAAATATTTCATTTTAAATGAATTTTTATAATCTTTCTCGTGATATAAATTTTATAACCCTGAGATTATTATTTTAATTGCAAACTTTAAAGAATATTACAAAAACAGCTTAAAAATTTAATTTTAAAAAATCTAAGAAGAATTTTTCAAAAATCTTTCTTAATGCACCCCTACACTATAAGAAGAATCGCCATGCAAAATTTCAGCCATTTATATCCAGCGGTTTGGTCTGTGCGTTGTCTGTCAGTCAGTTACGGAACTGTTTTTTATGTATAGACAATATAATTTTAATTTTTGATTAAACAAAGAAAGCATAAAATCAGTAACGATATCAGATGCAAGATATTTGTAATTAAAAATAAAATGTCAGAGAAAATCTATATTATATTTTAACTTATAACCCTAGTTTAATTTTCTGTTAAAATCTTGAGGGAAAAACAACCACAAATTTCCTTAAGGCCTGTTCACATTGCATCCGTTATGTTACTAGTTTGGCTCCGAGATTGTTGACAGGGCCTGTGATTTGTTTGACATACCACGTGGTCAACGAATTGAGATCTATGATTGGTTCAATTTTTTAACGCTGACGCTAAGTAACGCCCCGGATTCAGTGTGAACAGGCCGTTACTCTTGTTGAGTGATTCAATCAAAAATTTTTATTCGCATATGCAGAGTGACTGAAATGTTTCCGTCTTCCTTAAATTTCAGGTGCAAAACAAAGAGGACCCTATTAATGTAAAGGCAGTGATGGATTCCTGGACTTTACAAACCGGATATCCCGTTGTTGAAGTGATAAGAGACTATACATCAGACACGGCGCAAGTGAAACAGTACAGATTCTTACTCGAAAAAGGCGATAACGATAAAGATGTTAAGTAAGTTTATTTTTAGCTTCGTAGCACCACAAATAATAGATGAAAAACTGAAAATCTATGAAAGAAAACGAATCTTGGCACGGTCCTTTTCCCGATAGATTAAATTAGCAATATACACTGCTGGCCATTAAAATTGCGACACCGTGAAGGAGGGATGATACAAACATCAAATTCGAATGAAAGGAAAAAGATGCTGGAATATGCAAATGATTAGCATTTAAGCGCAATCGAACGACGCAAGAGAGAGAAACGACATCTCAAACGCTGTGTAAAAGGAAAGTTACGTCGCAGGTTTCTCATGCAAAAATCGCATTTGAATGTTGGTTGTTTGTGAGAAGATCGTGCTATGACTCGTATAAGAAGGATAAACGGCTACCAGCAAGTGTCGGAATTCTATAGCGGCAGGATCGTGGCCTATCGAGGGTGCGGTTTATCGTTCCTCGATAATGCTACTAGCATTGGTCGAAATCCAACGACTGTCATGCCAATATGGAATCGATGGGTTCAGGAGGGTCATACTGAACGCCATCCCGCGACTAACGTCCAAGATGACAGACATGTCGTCAGGTCGGCCTTGTAAGATCTTACAGCCACATCACGGACCTTGAGTCAGGAAATGGGATTATTTGCAGCACGACAAGTAGCCGCACGGACAGTGCGACGACGGCTGGAGCAGCACGGACTGTCTGTACGGCGACCATTATTGCGGATTCCCTTCATACTGTAGCATAGAGACGCGCGGCGACAGTGATGCGCCCAATGACATAACTGGATACGTGGCACCACGTTGTCTATTCAGACGAGTCCCGGTTATGCGTGCAGCATTATGATGGACGTACCTGTGTCTGGAAGCACCGAGGAGAACGCACGTAGCCTGCTTGCTTTCGATATCGTCATACAGGCCCTGCACCTGGTGTGATGGTATGGGTAGCTATTTTGTACACGACACGAACACCTCTTGTTCGAGTCATCGGTAATCTGAACAACCAGCGTTACATTTCTCAGATCTTAAGGCCGGTGGCTGTGCCCTATCTTCGAGGCCTCTGAGACGTCATCTTTGAACAAGATAATGCAAGACCACATGATGCCCGTCGTGTCCTGACCTAGCCCGACACAGTGGGCGATCGACTGTTGCCCTGGCCAGCACGTTCTCCAGATCTCTCACCCTTTGAAAACATCTGGTCATGGGTTGCTGAGAGACTGGGCCACCACCGCTCTCCATCCACTACGATTGATGAAGTGGTGCATAGACCTGAAGCAGCATGGAGTGACTTGCCCGTATCTGTCATCCAAGCCCAGTTCAACTCGATGCCTAACCGGGTTGGAGCCGTTTTAGCTGCCAGAGGCGGCAGCTGTGTGTACTAATTTCAGACCCTGTATACCCCCATATTCCCTACAAATCATGTTTTCTTCCTACTATGCTGTATACGTACAATAAGTAAAGTTTTGCTATTTGCTTTCCTTGCCGGTGTTGCAATTTTAATGGCCAGCAGTGTATTTAACACATTTATATTAATTTAAATTTTTGATTTATTTCTCAGTAAGCTAGAATAGATAAGAAAAGTCTTGAGCTGAATAAACAATTAGAAAAATCTTATAACAGTAAATACATATTTTTCTAATGCTTGTCGTGAGATATTAGCCTTTTGTTATTCATCGCAGTCTTGCTGTCTACTTTATTATGGGGACGCCATTTAAGTGAGCCAGTATTTCTCCTTATGCGGGGACAACACGGTAACGCCCAAGCCTTATTCGGGATTTAAACCAAGCGCACAGCGTGGAATAGCACGACAGGCCGTTCTATGTATATTTGGAGAAGAATATGTTGGCAAAATTTAACGCTATACCATTTTCAATCGATACAGTTTCTTGATGAATTCAGGACTTTATTCAACAGTAATAGTTATAATTGAAATGAGTAAAAGACTTGAATTTAAATGACCCAGATATTCTCTGATTTTCATAATTTATATGGCTTCAGGGGAGCTTCGACCTCCTGACCCCTGGGTACAATCTGAGAAAAAAATTTACCATGGGCTAGGCGGTTATACAAAGGTTGAGATACGCTGTTCTACAGAGTATACAAACACCACTTTTCATTGTTGAATGTAAAAGCAGCATTATTTCTTTTATCAGTTGTGTAAAACTGTCCTCCTTTTTTCAGTGTGCAGTGGGAGATTCCTTTCACATTCACCGATGCTTTGAATCCTAACTGGATACCAACTACTAAACTATGGCTTCACAGGACAAACGGTAAGCATCACTTTGCATTCTGGGCAAACTCTCCTAAATATGAGTTAATAGACAAATTTGAGTTAATCGACTATCGCTAGTTCAAGATGTGTATTTCTCAAAGTACTTACCGTATTTTTCTGACCATAAGACGCACCGGTCGATAACACGCACCTGAAACTTATGGGAGGATATTTAGAAAAGAATATTTTGTATTTTGTTAGGCATATAAAAATATTTTCAATTTCTTACTTAATAAAAATAAAAAATATATACGAGGTTGCATCAAAAAAAAAAAGTTACAAGCATCACCATTTGAAAAGTACCGTAAAATCTCGACTATAATACGCACCCGAGTATAATACGCATGCTTGATTTTGCGCGAAATTTTCGGAAAAAAATTAAAATTCGACTATAATACGCACTCGCAACTTTTCAATATTTTATTTAGAAATTGCACAAATATTTATTAACATAAATAAAATTTGTAATAAAAAGAAACAAAAACGTCAATTTCGGTAGAAAAAAAAACTTAAATTATTAATTCAAAACAAACATTACTGTCAAATTATCAGTCTTAATCACTTTCACAGGAATACAGCTCATCTGTTATTGTTGCGTCCATGTCATAATTATTGTTGCCGTCGTAATATATATCGCCATCATCATCCTCACTTGACGGTACGAACTGGGAGTTCCGTTTGTTTAAAAGGAATACCTGCTTAGTAACCGGGCGGATGAATCACGGAGTGCAGATGCGCACTCACCTGTGTTGCGACAATGTCTCACAGCTGCTGTACGTTCGTATATCCAATGTTTAAAACTACGTTGTTGTTTTTTTGTACGCGAGTATAATACGCACCCTCATTTTTGAGGACTAAAATGTGAAAAAAAAGTGCGTATTATACTCGAGATTTTGAGGTAATTATTGTGGAGGGTATACTTTCTCCCCAGAGTGTAGACAGATGGCACTAGTTGTCTTGCTAGATGTTGTGCGGGTAGGTAGAGTAAGTTCGTAGACGCGTCAGAAATGAAATGGCAAGACGTTTAGAAAAGTGGTCCTGGCCCAATACTGCTCGCCAAACTCAAGAGTTGCTAAAAAGGTTTAAGTGGGAAGGCTGGAACCAACCCCCATATAGCCCAGATTTGACACCCAGTGACTATTTCCTTTTTCCGAAATTGAAGGAACATTTATCTGGAATGAGGTTCTCTTCAGACTGTGGTGTGAAAACAGCTGCCGAGAACTAGCTCAATAAGCCGGGACGTGATGTCTACCAAGCCGAGTTAAACAAGTTGGTCCTGCTTTCAGATAAATTCCTAGATGGATTTGGTGATTATGTGGAATAATTACAAGATGAAAAGAACTTTTTATATACCATGTTTTGAAATTTTCTGTTGAATCATATAAACTTGACAATTCTATGTATTAATAAACACTTTTTTTAAATTTTTTTGATGAATTATCCCATCAACTTGAAAGAAAATGAAGTTAATTGGACGTTAACTTGCGTTTAACTTTTCGCTCCCGTCCTGGCCGATAGATGGCTGCACCAGTCTACAAAACAAAATTAACTGAAAATGAATTCAATCCTGCTTTCTCTGAAATTATCAAAAGAATACATTGTCATTGTGTTCTGAGCTATTCTAAAAGTTTCAAATGTCTAGCTAGTCGAGAAGTTAGTTAAAAATCGATTGCAAGATTTGTACTGGACAAACAAACAAGAAAGTGAGTTAATAAAAACATGTAAAAAATGATCGGAAAGTATGCCTCTTAATCCCCTTTTTTATTTTCTGTCTATTATTAATAAATAATTTTGCTGTTGCACATCCCCAAAGACTAGCAGGGCTATATCAAGTCCATGACATTGTACACTCTAAGGAAATCCTGAACCGTTCATATAAATAATTTTTTTATTACCCTTGTAACCTTTTTTTTGATCAACTAGTATAATATATTTATAATAAATATTATACATAAAATATATATATCTATACATTTAAGTTGCTAAGCCGACTTTTTGGGCAGTCCGAGAAAACTACTGCATCGATTTACTTAATTTTGGTCTTAAAAGAAAGATTGCAATCTGTAAATTTGTCAAATTTGGTATTTGTAACCTCAATTTCTATTCATTAGCGATAATTTAAATTAAAAATTGACTTCTGCGCATGCTAAGTGGCATGTTTAAATCTGGCTTTAGATACTCAGTTTCTGCGCATGCTCAGTGGCATGTTTAAATCTGGCTTTAGATACTCAGTTTCTGCACATGCTTAGTGACATGTTTTAATGATAAATGCGTTTATTCCTAGGAGTGTCTCTAGCTCTCTCTGTGCCATTTTTAATTTTATGATAATTATGTTATGATTTTCAACATTTAGGGATGATGCGTTGAGTATAATTTGTGTATTAGTACATTTATTTACTATCTAGCCGTCATGTTTTGACGGGTACCAACTAGTATATAATAAAATATTCACTTGAATTTAATGTTACCTTCAAACCATAAGACGTAACTTAATTTTAAGTCAATTTTTTTATGTACAAAGGTGCGTCTTATACGGTCCGAAAAATACGGTATATTAGACAAGGCACTTAAGATTTTTCGAATCCTCGACGTCAGAATCGACGTCTTATCCTGTATCGATTTCAAGTACGGGATCGAAAGAGAAAATTTTAATAAAAGATTTATCTAGACGAGACCAAAGAATTTTGCTTTACTTCATAAGCAAACACGGGAGTGTTCTCGTACAGCTAGACACATTTAAGTCGTGACTGAAATAACAGCGGCTTGCACTTGCTGCCTCGATAATAAAAGTCGCGAAAAATTACTGGATAGATACTGGATGATCTACAAAACCCTCAGGGATAGTTACAAAAAACATTCGAGTTTATTAAATAAACTAAACTAAACTAAACTCAAGGCGCAACAGTCTGCTGTGGACAAAGGCCGCCGGTTCCCATCTCCCCTTTCTTCACTGTGGGTTTGGGGTGCCATACAGCCTATGTCTCAGTCAGGTGGTCAACCTGACCTCCGACCCCAGCGTTTAGTTCCCAAGCATGCTTGGTCCTCCTTTTATCGACCTACTCAAGGGATGAAAGGCTGAGTCGACCTTGCCCGATCACAGGGTCGAACCCTGGACCTGTGGTGTGGCAACTTCAAGCTTTTAACCACTACTCCACCGGGCGTCTCGAGTGTATTATACAGTCGAACCCCGTTATAACGAACTTCAAGGGACCATAGGTTTTGTTCGCTTTATCCGGTGGTTCGCTATATCCGAATGGTTAAGAAAAGTGCTATAGTTCTCAAAATGTTTAACTCATTAGTTGCAATGTGTATTCAATAATGATGTATTAAAAAATGATAAAATATATTAAAAATGATCATTAATGAATTGAATCGACTAAAATTGATTACATTAAACTGACATAAGCTCGAAAGTTACATCGACCTCAGCGAAAAGCTTATACGGAGGTTTATATATTCACATATTTTATACTGGCTTTACAACGCTTAATATTATTTTAAATTACATTATTATACAAGTTTTCACATATTGCAGTCGCATAATTATTTCACATAAACATAATTTTGTTCCAATAATAGACACATTTCCAAGATCGAAATAATAAACAAATATGCAATATCATTTCTTAGCTATAATACAAAATTAAATTCTCAAAAAATTTTAATACAATATACATTGATATTAACTTATTTAAGCAAATATCTACAAAGCCGATCAAGGTACATGTTCATAACATTGGCATCGAAACGGACCATTTTACCAATACATACAATTAATTACCTATGTGATTATTTTCACAGTTAAAAGGAGTTCCGCACTTAATGCAGAATCCTTTTTTTTAAAATACCTATAACAAATACATGCAGCTAGTTACAGCTAAATTTGTTCACAAAATACTATGCAAAGTAATATTAAACTGACATAATACTAATTAAATTACATACAATAGGGAAACGGCGGGACCAAAATTTTCGTTCGTTATATCCGTAAGTTCGTTATATACCGGGTTCGCTATAACGGGTTTCGACTGTATATGAGCAGCGAAATTTAATAGAAACGGCGTCGGTAGATTCGGTGATATGCGAGTCTAACGAATTATGTCCAAACGGAAGAATTTCAAGTCGCATTATTACGCCCGACTTCACTTCATAGAGATGTAAGGATCATCGATGTTGGTACAGATCGCACGTGGCCTACTCCTGTTCAATGAAAACTTGGGAAATTAAGGTAACTGAAGCGCACTTTAACTAAATTGTCACTTCTCGTCCTGTCGAGGGTATGAAATCGCACTGACAATAGATTTCTAAGTGCAGTCTAGAAAATTTGGAGAAAAAAGAATAATCATAAATGAGATAGGTAAAGCCATAGTGGCTTATTATCTGGTAAAAAAAAATTTGTCACTTTCCTTCCTATGAAGAGAGGGTATGGGGACGAGAATATCCAAGTTCAGAACTTTAAAATTTTGAGAAAAAACAAATATGAAAGAAAGTGCCAAACATTTAGCTGCATTTCATGGAACCACCCATCAATCACTCTTAGCCATTCAGAAAGAAACAGGTCGTAATAGCCCAGTTACCAAGAGCAGCAGGCTACTGATCTGAAAGTCACTGGTTCGATGCTCTTCGCTGACGAATCCACTTCCGAGTACACTAATGGCGGCTGGTGCACTTAAAATCCGTCGCGGCTGCAATGTTCTCCAAAGTTCTCAAAATTACCTCTGAAGGTGCGGGGTCAAGTGTTCTGGTCTCGTCACTTGACTCGGTTCAAAATTACGGGACTGGTCCTTAGTCCAAATTGGACTCCGACCCTTGTGGTGCCAGTCAGAACAGGAGCCGCACCTACATCAACCCACAGCCTTCGGGACTTGATCTGATGTCGCTGTCGGTCAAGTGGCGTAAGCAACAACAAAAGCAACAACAACAGAAAGAAGCATTTGGAGTTGTTTGTAACACCTTCAAGTTCACATCACATTCGTGAATGTAAATCTGGCTTGCCTATGCTATAGCAAATCATTGTTTAATTAACTGTTTGCGTAAGAGAGTCTATCATAAATAAAAAGCATATTCAAGCCTGCGAGGTAACTCAATCACAATAAGGGCCTGTTCACATAGGAGTCCGTTACGTTGCGTTAAGGAAAAGATGACGTTGAGACGAAAATAAACCAATCATAGGCGATAAAAATTTCATTGCTAATCTTTTGGAGGCCTATGATTGGTTTATTTTCGTCTCAACGTCATCTTTCCCTTAACGCAACGCAACGGACTCCTATGTGTACAGGCCCTAACAGTGTCGAAACCAGGAATGTAATACCTTCATCCGGAATCGATGCGTATTGCTGCGTACATATGTGCTTATAGAGCATATAAAGGTCATCTATGGTGTAAAACACAGCCATGTCCTGTAGCCCTGTATAGATGGGGTTGCTTCATCTAGGTGAAGGATAGCATTTAAAATGATCATGCCGATGAGAACTGGGAACCTTAATCAGAACTCGATGACAGCGAGTAGCAAGCCTTTTGAATTTGTGAGGTGGGATCTAATTTTGATATTTTAAGCTCTTCGGTTCCATAGTAAGAATATATAGACGTAAAAGAAGCCTAAATTTTGATGACGAAGTTTCTTTACTTGAGTTTTGGCGACAGCATTCATTATGGAAGAAGCGTGCACTGGAACTTCTGGCATAAGAGGAAACACACGCTTAAAATAACAATTTGATAAACTTTTTGAATATTCTGTTCAATAATTGAGATGGTTATTACAGAAGTAGGAAAGGTAAAGTGAAAGTAGACTATTTTAACATTTTTTCCCGTTCAAAAGAAAAATTATAACTCACAAGAAATCATCTCAAGCTGAGTTGTATGTACCTCGGAAGAACATCTTTCTGGAAAAGTTTTATTTAGTACAAAACATATTTTGATCATTAGCCCCAAGTTTGCAAACTTCCATGTAAATCTAAAACTCATAATTTTTTTCTGTTTGATTCGCTAAGCAGTAACGCTAGGGATTATTTGCCACCGCCTTTATGTCTGCCTATTGTGTGACTTAGGAATAAACTTTTTTTTTTTAACCAGACATGTAAAGTTTATTTAGTATTTATTTTTAACTTTGATCTTGATGCAAAATCAGGGCGTATTGTTAAACCTATATTTAAGCTTTTTTCCATTAGTTCTTAAATTACGATCATGATTTAGTGAGTGTTTCGAATACCATTTGTCTTAAATAAAGCGTCTTTCAAGGTTCCATAAGCCGTCTTCCAAGTTCCAGGTACTGGATTGTGGGCAACGTGCAAGAAGTCGGTTACTACAGGGTTAACTATGATGAACACAACTGGAAGTTATTGATTCAGCAGTTCATGGATGACCATACGGTATGTTATTCGCAAGTCACCCTTGCCTGGAAGTAATTTCAAGCACTGAATGCATCGTAGTATTGCAGTTTTAATTGCTAGAATAATTTGAAAATTCTAAATACTTAAAATTATTTATTCGAGTGAATGAATACACACACATATATATATATATATATATATATATATATATATATATATATATATATATATATATATATATATATATATTATTAAACTGAATAAATATATTTTTTTTAAAATCATTTTATTAATGGAGCTTTCTTGACAGAAAAAACAATAAGTATAGTGACGTATTCAGTCTTTCTATTAAGGTCTTTTCTACCAAATTATAGCTAAAAAAATATTTGATCTACTGATTCTAAGGTTCGTTAAATATTACATTTGTAGTACAACTTCATTTTTACTAAGTATAATGCATAATGATATGTATTCCAAAGAGAGAGTAAATACAAAAATACATACCGCATACAGGGTGCGACAGAAAGAACGTTCTGATTTGGAACGTCAATAACAGTAAGGGCCTGTTCACATAGGAGTCCGTTGCGTAGCGTTAAGGAAAAGATGACGTTGAGGCGAAAATAAACCAATCATAGGCGTTAAAAATATCATTGCTAATCGTTTGGAGGCTTATGATTGGTTTATTTTCGTCTCAACGTCATCTTTTCCTTAACGCAACGCAACGGACTCCTATGTGAACAGGCCCTAATACAAAGCAAGATAGAGAAAGAAATCGTTTAGATCTTGAGAAAAATTTTAAAAATTATTTATTTATTTATTATTAATTATTATTTTATTATTGTTATTTATTTTGCATTATTTATTTATTCATTTATTTATTTATACCCTCGGGACGTTCTTTCTGCCGCACCCTGTATATAAGTTTGAAATTATGAGAAAAGAAATTTAAAAAGTCGATTTATGCAGTTTATTGATTTAAAGCCATAAATTAAGTTCCCTCACATAACTAAGTTAGCTACCGGCGGTTAATTCAAATTCTGACACAACCTTTTATTTATCATTAAAGTTGAAAGATTATATTACAGTACAATTAGTTAACTTAAAAATGTCAATTAAGGTATTGCATTTTTAGGCCAGTTATCGGGTGAATACGTAGGGAATTCATACAGGAATACATATCACACAGCTGCAAAAAAATGCAAGAAAAAGATCGTAAAATGTTTTAAATTTATAACTATTATTTACCAGGAAAAAAACTATGAATTAAGTTGACTTGAGTGACTTGTAACGTAACGTTGTAATGCAATGTTCGTGACGAGCATTACATTACAAGTGTAAGTTTCTTCGCGAATACTAGAAAATCTTCTAGAAAATCACTTCGTATTCGTAAATAGTTGTACTTTAAATTCCTGGATGAATTCTCATGGAAAAGTTTGGAAATTTCATAAGGTTGAACTGAACAAAAAGGTTAAAATTTTATAGTAACTTTCAGGTATTTATACACAATGTATTTTATGATTGAAACAACAGAACTTAACAACATTTTTCATAATGTATGTATTTTTTTATTTTCAGAAAATTCACACAGTGAATAGAGCGCAGATTATTGATGACTCACTTGATTTAGCAAGGTAAAACAATTTCATCCATCATCACGTTTTTAAAATTTTACAAGAAATAAAGGAAATAATTCATGCACTGATCAATCTCTTTAATTAGTGGCGCATTCGTGGCTTACGATACTACGCATGAAATGAAATCTTATTTCATTCTCACGACCGGCAGGGAAAGGAAAGTGGCTGGAGTTATTCGAAATTCGAATTATTCGCGTAAATTAGATTGTACAACATCAATTTATTTGTGCCCTAGAGAAGTAATTTGCTGGCGTGATTTCTGAGCCAAGCTCATATACCATATTTCGGTGTTAAAATCCGACTCCTATGTTGAAATGAGTGGATTAATTAAAACTGGACTCCTATGTTGAAATGAGTGGATTAATTAAAACTGTACTCCCATGTTGAAATGACTGGAGTTTTATTTAAAATTCGACTTCCATGCAGGAATGAAAGGTTTTTAATTAAAACTCGACTCCCATGTTGAAATGAGTGGGTTTTTAAGTAAAACTCGACTCCCATGTTGAAATGAGAAGATTTTTAATTAAAACTGGACTCCCATGCTGAAATGAATGGGTTTTTAATTAAAACTCGACTCCCATGTTGAAGTGAGTGGGTTTTTAAGTAAAACTCGACTCCCATGTTGCAATGAGGGAGTTTTTAATTAAAACTCGACTCCCATGTTGCAATGAGTGGTGTTTTATTTAAAACTCGACTCCCATGTTGAAATGAGAAGATTTTTAATTAAAACTGGACTCCCATGCTGAAATGAATGAGTTTTTAATTAAAACTCGACTCCCATGTTGCAATGAGTGAGTTTTTAATTAAAACTCGACTCCCATCTTGAAATGAGTGGGGTTTTATTTAAAACTCGACTCCCATGTTGAAATGAGTGGGGTTTTATTTAAAACTCGACTCCCATGTTGAAATGAGAAGATTTTTAATTAAAACTGGACTCTAATGTTGAAATTAGGGGGCTTTTAGTTAAAACTCGGAATTATTTGTGATTGTCTCGTGAGCGTACAAAATAGAAAAACAAATAGATTTCAATGATAATACATTTGTTTTGAATTTCGAGTTTTTATGAAGTATCTTATCTTTTTAGGGATTAGAAACACCTTTGAATATTCACGAAAAATAACTAAAATTAAACAGGAGCACAGAGGGAGAGAACTTACACAGTTATCTAAAGTAGGCAAAATGGCGTCCATGGAGTTATGCCTTTCAATCGAAAATGTGATGGGTTTAATTGCCAAACCGAGAAGCAGAAAAGGGAAGAAGAAACAATTGAATAATGGAAAGACAAGAAGCGTAAAAACGGCTTAAAAATACCAAACTATAAAAAGGGGGGAAACTTCCCACCACCTTTTCATATTCTGTCTGATGTTAAGATAGGATGTGCAAAATTTGATTAATGCTACGCGTACGACGAGGGCTTGTGTCGTAGTGGTGCATTAGAAAAACTAGATGTGGACATTATCGACATCTTCTTTGAAAGATATTATTTGTAAGGTTAAGACAACAAAGAAGACAATCTAGTTGTCCTTGTAGTGGCATCCCTGGGGGGGTACATGATGGGACGAAATCTATGTTGTCATCAAAGGAAGCAGAATCTATTGAATAATGGAAAGACAATAAGCGTAGAAAAATACCTGACGAAGTATAAAAGGGAAAGAAAGTTCCCCCCACACTTTTTCATATTTTCTCTGATGTTAAGACAGGGAAGTGAAAAATTTGATTAACATTACAAGTACGACGAGGACTTGTGTCGTAGTGATGCATGAGAAACTAGATGTGGACAGTAACTACATCTTCTTTGAATGGTATTATTTGTAAGGTTATGAAAACAAAGAGGACAATCTGGTTGTCCTTGCAGTCCAAGAAGGTACATGATGGGACGAAATATATGTTGCCATCAAGAGAAGCAGAAAATATCGAATAATGGAAAGACAATAAGCATAGAAAGGGCTTAAAAATACCTGGCGAAGTATAAAAAGGAAAGAAACTTCCCCCTATCTTTTCATGTTTTGTCTGATGTGAAGACAGGAACGTGAAATATTTGATTAACACTTCACGTACGACGAGGACTTATGTCGTAGTGATGCATGAGAAACTAGATGTGGACAGTATCTACATCTTCTTTGAATGATATTATTTGTAAGGTTATGAAAACAAAGAGGAAAACCTGGTTGTCCTTGTAGTCAAAGGAGGTACATGATGGAACGAAATCTGTTGCTATCAAGAAACCCCCAAAAGATGTAAAAACGTTATATTCCTATCAGCAAAACAAGTTCGATAACAAAACTGTTTCAACTTTGAGAGAATTATTGTTACTTAACCGGAATTTCATGCGTAACAAACAGAAAAGTGCCTATAAATTTTACCGGTGCTAAAAAGTAAGCTTATACCTGAATGTAATAAATTGTATCTCCTAGTGAAATGAAACCTGTATATTATTCAATTTTGCTCATCACTTTTTCCTTCCATACAGAGCCGGACAACTCAGTTATCATCTGGCACTGAACACGACAATGTACCTGAAAAAAGAAGAGGAATATTTACCTTGGAAATCTGCGCTACACTCGTTTTCTTTTATCGACTCCATGATTTGCAGAAGCGCTGTATACGGTAAATGGAAGGTAACGTGAAAAATATTTTTTATACCTTTCACCTAAGTCGTATTTAAGTCCATTTTTCCCGATGAATTCTGAATCTTATATATATATATATATATATATATATATATATATATATTATATACTAGCCGGGCTTCACCGTCTAGCCGGTCGGTTTAGGGACCCGCTCCCTTCAGCAATCATTGTCAGAGAATGGAAACACTAAAAAACAACGAATAAAGGTATCTAAATTTTGTGGTGCAACAATAAATAGCTCAAAGACTGTGATACAGCGCATACTATATCAGTCTCGTGGCTCCATCTAGCGGACCTTAGCGCAAATAGAATCAAATATTGCATAAAAAATTGAATCAATTAATTTGAAGTGTGTATAATGCTTTTAAACCATCTTAATATTATTAAGAAAGGTAATAAGATTTTAATAAAATTTCTTTTATAATAGAAATGTTTTTTCCGGTGTTTTTAATTGTATAATCACGCTGTGAAAGAATCACGCTTTATTTACATCGGATGATCTCAAGATTAGAATCCAAATAACTCTAAAATTATTGAAGCAACAGATTAAATGTACGCACAAAAAATTATCAGTTTTTAAAGCTCTTTCCAAATACGTAACATTTATGTACTTTCATGAAAAAAAATACATCGATTTCGACATTTATTCAAATATGGCCGAATTTGAAAGGGAGGCTCTTCCATTTCTGGATTCACCCTTCAAAAATTGTTGGTTTTTTATTAATTAAAAATTAACGGTAATAAAATTTAAAATTCGGGCTTCGAGGTACACATGTTCAGACTCTTCACTACCCGTGTGCCAAATTTCAAAGTTGTAAGTTTCGTAGATTCGTCTAGAGGCAGCACACAAACACACAAACACTTCCTTTTTATTAGTATAGATATATATATATTTAAGTGAAATTGTTTCTTACTGTACTACAATAAACTTTTTCTATTTCACAGAGTTACGTCATGGATCAGCTGAAACCCATGTATGATACTCTAGGATGGGATGAATCTCCGGATGAGACCATACTCAAACAGTGAGTTTTAAATAACCTTAGAAGATATACCGTATTTTTTGGACCATAAGACACACATTTTTACATAAAAAAAATCGTCTTAAAATCGGGGTGCGTCTTATGGTCTGAAGGTACAGTTAAAATAAAATGAATTATGTATATTTGGGGTTGGGCGTTGGGCTGACTACCCTATCCTGTAAATAAAACATTTGTTCCGAAATCTGATGAAGAAACTAGCCGGACTTCATTTTGGAAACGACCTGGAAATCGTACTATGGACTTCAGAATTGGAAGTTGGAATGTTTTGTCTTTACTGGGCCTCTCATATTGCTAGAATGGATGAGAAAAATCCTGTGAAGAAGTTTTTTTGTTCCAAGGCCCTTTACTAGTCGAAAAAGAGGAAGGCCAAAACTAAGATGCCTCGACTCCGTAAAATCAGATTTTATAGTGATTGGAGTGAGGAACTGGCAGACCAGGTCTAGAAATAGGTTTTCCTGGAGGAATCTTCATCAGAAGGCAGTGGCCCACCCTGGGCCAAATATGCTGTTGATTATATATATTATATATTATTTTTGCTATATATATATACAATGGAATCTCGATCTATCGTTTTTCAAGGGACCGACTGAACTGAACGATAAATGAGGGAAAACGATAGATCCGGGAACATAACAAAGCAATATGATCATCGGGACTGGGTGAAATAAAAGACACATACGGGAAAACGATGATTCGGAAAACAATCGATCGAGATTCCACTGAATACATATACACACACAAACACACACACACTCATATATATATATATATATATATATATATATATATATATATATATATATATATATATATATATATATATATATATATATATATATATATATATATATATATATATATATATATATATATATATATATACACATATATATATATATATATATATATATATATATATATATATATATATACATATATACACATATACATATATATATATATATATATATATATTATCTTTAAGAAATTGAAAACATCTTTATATAGCTAACAAAATACAAAATATTCTTTTCTAAAAAACCTCCCATAAATTTGAGGTACATCTTATCGTCCGGTGCGTTTTATGGTCCGAAAAATACGATAATTCACCCAGACATGGGTTTTCTGATTATTATATTCTTATTATCCCAACACACCTCCAACCTGAGGAAGAAAAGAAGACTTGGAACTCAGCAAGAGTAACTTTACACCATTCATCTCCTTGGCTAAAGCTCCTGTGTACTAACCCTATTGAATTCGCCCACCTCAGTGTTAACCTATGGAGAAAATGTGTCTACTATTTACAGCTACGTAAATGCTGATAATCCAATAAAACTGGTATTTTCAGATAGCCTGAACTTTTAGCCCGGCCACACACCGAATGCAACAAAACAGTGCGCAACACTACTTGTTGCTAGGCGTTGCGCAACCAAAATGTTTTATCGTGGAAAATGGTGATACATTTTGACTTGCAACGCTTGGTTGATTTGATATTTCATCAGTAGTAAGAACACGGGAGTTGAAGAGGTCTGCAGTATTTCGTTCTTTATTGAGGGAAGTGTTCAGTTTTGGGAAAGTAGTTTGGTCATAATTGTGGGTGATATGGCAAGTGAAGAAGTAGAAGTAGCTAGTCTTTTGTGGCAATTTATACAATTTTTGGATGAAAAAGCAGAAAGAAGCTGTTGGATTCATCCAATCAATATAAAAAGAGACATTGGCAGTTTTATTAAATAACTTCCCAGTTTTACTAAAGAAATTACCCAGATAAGTTTTACAATTATTGTAGGTTAAGCATACCTACGTTTCATTATCTCTTGGGACTTGTTGAAGACAAGATTCGGAAAAAGAACACCAACTACCGGAAGAGTATACCCCCAGAAGAAAGGCTTTTAATAACATTACGGAATAACTTTTAATAACATTGTTTAATAACAAAAGCTTTTTGTTTTGTAAACGTATTAATATAAAAAGCAGTAACAAAATAAAGACAAATATATAGTTAAGTATCTACTTTTAAATCTAAGAAAAACATATCTTATAAAATATTTTAAAAAATCAATTAAAAAAACAACGTAAGTGCAATTTTTTTTTCTCCTGCCAATTTTGCCGCTCTGGGCAGATGCCCTAGTTACGCCTCCCTAGATCTGGCCCTGAGTGACGCAACCCTATTTTTCTTTCTTACCAATATTTTAAAAAATGTGAGTGTCTGGATTACTTGAGGGTAAGGTTAATTCGATTAAATGTGATAAATTGGTGTGGTACATACTTGGAATATTCAATTCCTCAGCTATATCTTGGCAAATTTTATTTATTACATATTGGTTGTGGTGGTCCTTCGCTCTAAAATCATAAATTCCTGGCCTTGCGTGGACAAGAACTATCAACTTGTCAGCATCAACCTCCATCTCTTTTATTATAATAATGCAAAAATCCTCAACACGGAGCATTAATGAAAAAAAAATGCAGGTGTTTCCGCACATGCGCAGATGAAATGTTTCATCAGCTGTGTGTCGAGAAACATCGGTCAGAGAAGCATACATTTTTGTTGCAGCAACGTTCCCGAAATGACGCGGGGTGTTTCAAAACAATGTTGCATCCGGTGTGCAGTACTCTCCTTTGATTACATTGCAGACGATGCGTCGGATACAGAAAGCTCGGAACAGAAACGTTGCGCACCATTTTGGTGCATTCGGTGTGTGGCCGGTCTTATGCACCTTGCAACATGATTCGTTTTATAAATTTCGTCCAATAAAGGAATTGAGAAGCGTTTAAAACACACTATCCCAATTTTTTCCCCCGAATAATTTACATTTTTAATTTACATTTTTATTTGCATTTTTTTTAAACGAAAAATGCCTCAAGGTTTCAAATTTCTTTAACTATTGCGGAGTAAAAATTTTAAAAAATCTTTCAATCCAAGTTAACTATCCTTGGACACATTTTCTCCTTAAGTTAACATTGAGGTGAGCGAATCCAATAGGGTTAGTACACAACAGCCTTAACAGAGGTGGGAAATGGTTACGAAAGCGGTTGCTCTATAATGACCTAGAAGTGTTCAGTAGGTTATGTTTGGTGATTGGGCATCGAACTATTGGCATCGAAACTACTGGCAAATTTTTTTTTAATCTGAGAATTTTTTCTGATATTTGAAAATTAATTTAAAAAATTTTTTTTTGTTCTTTGACACCTAACATAAACAAGTTCTCCGCGTGTCAAGTATTATCAAGAAATATTTAAAAATCGACGAAGACTGGCTGCGCTGTTGGCGTATTAAAGTTAACTAGTCAAAATGTTCTGTTGTCCTTTTTACTAAAAAATAATAATTACAAGATAAAAAGACTTTTTATATACCATGTTTTTAAATCTTCTGTTGAATCATATAAACTTGACAATTCTATGTATTAATAAATACTTCTTTTAAATTTTTTTGATGAATTGTCACATCAACTTGAAAGAAAATGATGAAATGCGTAATAAGGAGAGCAATTATAAGAAATTTTCAAACATTTATTTATTGAATAACATATATAAACACATTACCCGAATAATAACAACAATATAATAACCACCCCACCCTCCTTTCATTAAAAGAAATGTAATTTACATGCAGCTTCTTTATGAGCTGCAAACGAATTCTCATCTTCCATAGTTAATTATGGATTTCAAAATTATAAATTATAATCTATAATTTGAAGGAAAAAAAATCAATGAATTTCGCCGAGAAAATATCGCAAATAGCATGTGGGTATAAATAAAAATTATCCCATTGTAATGAAAATGTAATATGCTTGGTTCACTATTACGTTAATAGATGGCGCCTGTAGCGCAGTTACTTTTGGCTCCAGACGCTACTCGTATTTTTACATAATAGATTTTAAAATATGGAATAAAGATGGCTAAAAGTATTAAAATAATGCATTGTCATCGTGTTCTGAGCTATTCTAAAAGTTTCAAATGCAGGGCCGGCTCGAGGTTGGTTGGCGCCCTTAGCAAAATTTCTTAAGAGCGCCCTTTCAAATGAAATATTTTTTTAATAAAAGGGAAAAAAATTTGCAACAAAACTATGATTTATTAAAATATAAAATACAACTAAATATGAGCTTTTCGTGCTTTTGCAATAGCAAATTTATCAATTACATCACTTAAATCAATTTCATTTAAAAGTTTGCGCTCAATTGACATCGTTGATAATCCATCCAATCTTTGTTGTGTCATCGATGTTCTTAAATCAGTTTTTATTAGCTTTAACTTTGAAAAACTTCGTTCAGCACTAGCTGCTGAAACCGGTAATGTTAATAAAATACGTAATGCAATAAACAAATTAGGAAGTGAGAAAGTTAATCTATTTTTGCATATAAATTCCAAAATTTTTTCTGGCAATTCTTCGTATTGATACAAATTTTGTATATATCTTATTTCTTGAAATAAATCTAATCCACTTATGTCTTTCTCTTCATTATCGGTTAACAGAATTTCCAAATCCATACAATTTTTCATAAGAACTGTGTCATACCATTCTTTAGATTTTTTAATCATATACAAAATATTAAAATTGATAAAATCTTCTTCAAGCTGATATCTTACTGGTTTTAAAGCTTCTAAACGACTAGCCCATCTGGTATCACTAAGACCTTTTAAGGTCAATAATTTGACATGTTTCTTGAGGATATCCCACCTTTGTGTAGATGCAGAAAAAAACGTGTAAAGGTGCTGTACATTATCAAAAAAGGACACAGCTTCAGTACAACAATTTGCTGCATCATTTACTACAAGATTTAGAGAGTGAGCTGAGCATGGTACAAAAAATGCTCTCGGATATGTGGTCAGTATACGGCTTTGAACTCCATTATGCTTTCCACGCATATTTGCGCCGTTGTCGTATCCTTGTCCTCTTAAATCATTTTAAGATATCTCATTTTTATTCAAAATTTCATATATTTTCTCAGTCATTCCTTTGCCAGTACTGTTGTTAATCTCAATAAATCCTAAAAAATGTTCTGAGATTTCCAAAAAATCTCCATTTTCATTTGCGGAGGGAAGTATTTTAACAAAGTGGACAATTAAAGACATTTGTTCAATGTGTGAAAGATCTGGTGTACAATCAACAATTATAGAATAATACTTGGCTTCTTTTAATTTCTTGACTATACTTTCCTTAATTATATCGTTGAAAATAAATATAATTTCATTTTGGATATACTTCCCTAAAAAATGGTAATTAACATCTTTATTTAAAAGTTTTCTTAAATGCTCTTTCATAAGAGGATCGAATTCCGCGAAAACTTCTATAATTTTCAAAAAAATTCCATTATTATCTGTGTACAACTTATCAGATGTACCACGTAAAGGTAAATTTTCTGTTCCATGCAATTTAATAATTGAAAAAATTCTCTTTAAAATACTTCTCCAGTATTTCGTATTTTCATAATTTGTTTCTGCTGCATTTTATCGATTGTTGAGGTATAATTAATTCTGTTCACGAAATCCTTCCAGATATTATAGGAATTTAAATGTTCTTTACTTGTTTCGTGTATCTTTAATCTATTGATAATATTTTTCCAATCTTTTAAACCCTCCTGGTTTATTGCTACTTGGACCTTGGAAAATAATTTGCAGCAAAAACAATGTACCACATCGAGAGATTTAGAGTATACTAACCAGTCTCGAAGATATTTCTCACCGTTAGGAAGTATTCGAAAATAATTCGTTGACAAAAATTTTCTATTGATGTTTACGTCTTTCGGAAATTTGTGATTTATTAATTGCACAGGTCCAATTCTTACCAACATGTCTATTATGGACTTTCTATTTTCTGGCTGTGGCCATTTTCCAACATCTTCATAATCTTTCAATAATTATACCGAAATTTCTTTCTGTTTCAATTTTTCCTTCATTTTCAGATTTTTTTTCATTTTGAGAACTTTCTGAAATAACCTCAGCTTCACAAACTTCCTTTTCAATATTTTCGATTATATCGTCGTTTTGATCAAGGGCGAATGTTGAGTTAGTTGAGCAACTTTTTGATGTTGATGGTTCGCATTCGATATCGTTTGATTTAGTTAAAAACTTCTGTAAAGCGTTCTTATGTTTTTCTGCAACTGCATCTTTTTTGGCTTTATTTTTTCTATTATCTGAACCACTCAGTTTTTTTCTTTTAAACATGTTGAAATTAGTCAAATTGTCAAATAAGAATCCAAATGAAAATAATTCTAAAACGCAAAACAATAAGTACTTTAGTAAATGTAAACAAAAAATGCATAGCATAATCCATAACTATAAAATGAGTTACAACTTACCTTCTATATTTTTACAATAAAAGTCAGAGTGTATTTCACTCGGCCACCGAACTTTCAGCCGAAAAAAAATTCGTAGTGCTCGCAAGGTTAAGGTTTTGTAGGGCCGTAGTCCGTAGTTCAATACATCGAGATACGGTATGCAGTTCCTATTTTCTGTAATATGTTACGAATTCGAGTCGAGTATGTATTCAATATTAATTTCCTTCGTGCGTAGACAAAATTGACTGCGAATAACATCTAGTCTACCGCCGCCGCGATGCATTGTATAAAAAAATAAGGCCTCATGCGCAGAAAAAAACACTATTCGTCGGCGAAATACCGACGGGCGAATTTTAATTTAGTACGATTTTTTTTTATCATGGGATGGCGCCCTTAGCCGGAGCCTACTTTGCCTAAGCATAAAGCCGGCCCTGTTCAAATGGCTAGCTAGTCGGGAAGTTAGTTAAAAATCGATTGCAAGATTTATGCCAGACAAACACACACACAAACAAGAAAGCAAGTTAATAAAAACATAATGAAAATACTATGAACCAGAAGAATAACTTTCTCCTTGACTATCAAATTATACCCGAGAAGAATTCTTATGCGGTCTTATCCTAAGTGTTAGCTTAGAACTGAATTAAATTAGACCCTTCATAATGCCGACACAAAAGGAACACTGCACTTGATTTTCGCTTGTTTGGTCACCTGAAAACTCCCATAGGAACCATGGGGAAAATGTAATGAACTGCGTTTTCTAGGCCATGCCTTCTAACGCCGATATGTCTGGTAATAACATCGGAGAGCGAGTGTTCGTCGATGTGAAAAATGGAGTGATCTGAAAACTCCCCCTTGGTGTCAAAAATTAGAGGTGGATAAGAATGTTGAACGTGCGGTGTGTTTATATGGATGAGATAGCGAACTATATGGATGAGACAGTGTGAAACAGGAGATCTGTATTAAACAAATACCTCTGTAATGTAACTAGACGAATTTTCTGCGGTTAACGACTTCAGTGATAACCTTTTGTTAAAGTGGGTTATATTTTGATATAATATCAGGTAAAATCACCTGTACATTCACCTTGATTAATCTAATATTTTCTCTTGAGCTTTATTTCCGTACACTTTTCTTTACAGATACATGAGAGTAAGCACTTTAGGATGGATGTGTGGATATGGTCACAAGGACTGCGTCAAGCTTGCCCAAGAGAAATATGATCAGTGGAAGGTAGATCCGACCAACGTTGATATGTACGTATAATTTACAGTTACTCTCATTTATGTATTTAACCCAAAAATCAGTGTTTTCTACCTATGGGGATGCGAGAGATGACTGGTGGTTCTTCAGCAATCTAGAATGCCTATTTGAATGTAGGACATGTTTTTGTTGGCGGTGCTGAAATATTTGAATTTAGGTATTCGTGCCTGTAGCCCCTTTGTTATATTGCAAAGTCAGCATATAGTTTTATATAAACTGAAAGATCCAATATTAGTTTCTGTGAAACTATCAACTCTAGATCTTACCTCTTCCTAATCAACTAATAACATTTTGTGAATGAAGGAAATCCTTTCATTCTTTGCCTTCGTGAAGCTAGGTCACTCACTGCATGGTGAAGGCCAAATCCCCGTAGTTAACAAACTATCCTGTCATGTTTGACTGCTACAACATGCTAGGAATACCACCACAGAAGGAAGCCTGTTCGCTTTTTCCTGCAGGGTGTAATGGAGATACGTAATAGAGTAGGTTTAATCTGGTCGTATTTCTTAGAGGGGCCCAATCGCATTATTGAGGGATGTTAAAGTAATGTACTACCTCCCTGTAGATACATTGTTATTAAATGTAGTTCTTCGCTCTCACTGACATTCGCTCCAAGAGATGGCGCACAGGCGCATATCACGTGATTGACTTTGTTTTGTTTTTTAAGTTGTTGTTCAGGTTTGCTCTGTAATGTGAGTTGTTGCAGTAGCTTTGCCTTAAATGATCTAGTTAAGTAATCTTGTCTTTAATTGTCAACGCCTTATTCACCATATGTTCACTTGCGTCGTGGTCAGTAGTATTTGTTACCGATAATTCTTAGATTGTAGCAGCCAGTTCTTGATATTGTAAGCTATGGCTTGTGTATTTCTTTCCTTACATATCTTATCTTTTCAACCTTCAGCATCCCTCCGAATCTCCGTAACGTGGTGTTCTGCACTGCTGTCAAGTACGGAGGTGAAGAGGTCTGGAACTTCCTGTGGGAGAGGTACAAGGCAGCGCAGATCGCATCAGAGAAGGACAAGTTCATGTATTCCTTAGCATGTGCAAGAGAACCCTGGCTTCTTACGCGGTAAGTATTTCCTGGCCGGACGGGAGAATCTAATTGTACCGATTTAAAGAATTAGCAAGGAGCAAGGAGCAAGGAATATATAGTTTGTTGGAGTGCCATGGTCTTACGACTTTACCTCCAGTAGCAAGATATGTACATCAGAAAATATGTGCTCAGCAGTAAAATAAAAATATAAAAATCAAGCCCTCTTCAGATAAGTAAAATAAAAAATATAAGAATTAAAAGAATAAAATCCAAATATTTAGAAAAATTAGCGAAAATGAGCGTCCACCAGGATCAAACCGAGGACTGTCGCATAGGAGCCGCGAGCTCAAGCACTGCGCCGACATAGCACAGTAAGTTGAAAGAAGTTGAATGCATTCGCACTGAGATAAATGTGAATTTCAAGGGGGTTGGTAAATAACAGGAAGGGTGGAGTTTAAGTAATTTAAAATGTAAGCAAGATAAATGAGAGAACGTTAGCTCTTAAGAAGACACACCCGAGGACGTTTACGGTTTTCACGTATACTGAAATCGTAGTCTGGAAATTCAAATAATATCACATTGTTAATGTTGGGAATGTTGTCGTAAAAATGCTTGGATATTTTATGAGCAGTTTCAGTAACAGTAAGCATGCCAAGGTCCCGCCGTGGGGTTTTATTTGACATGTATCTAAATGTACGTCGAATGTTTCTAAGAGTTTTGTTCTGAAACACCTACAGTTTTTTAATGTTGGTAATAGCAGCATATAACCATACCGGTATAGCATAAAGGACATTGGGAAGAATTACCTGTTTGAATAATAGAACTTTGTTTCGGATGGAGAGATGGTGAACGTAAATTAAAGAACGGAGTTGCATGGTGACGCTGTTACATTTTTGAATGATTTTAGTTACATGGGGTTTCCATGGTAGTCTGCGGTCAAGAATAACACCAAGATAAGTTACTGTGTTCTCCCAGTCAGTAGGTGAGTTGTAAAGATAGATTTAAAGAATTATTTCGGTATATCTTGAAAGATCTCGTGACACTTAGCGTGATTGATTCGAATTTTCCATCGCGTGTGGAGAGTGTCAATATGCCGTTGGATCTGATCTATTTTAGAGTATAAAATCTGACTTGAAAGATTATTATTTTCATTTATTATTCGGGTTTAATATATGACTTGAAACTGTTTGATTGTATTTATTTTGCTATCGTTTTTGCTTCACGCTGTTCTTTAAACCTAACATGTCGGCCTTTCAAATTGTGAGGCTCTTACATTTCTGGATTCACCCTTGGTACACGGCTAGGTGGTTCTTCCTTTTCTAGATTCACCCTTCAAAAATTGTTGTTTTTTTATTAATTAAAAATTAACGGTAATTAATTTCGATTTTGGAAGTTCTTAAGACCCTCGGCTATTTTTAAACACGCCTGTATGTAAAATTTCACGATCGTTGCTCCTAAACTGTGGATTTCTATACAACTATAGATAGATCGATAGATAGACAGACAAACATTCATTTTTATATATTAGATTTCTGCAATCGCTGGATATGGGTGTCAGCCGCTGAGCCTCAAACAGGCACGGCGTACAACAGGTTGGGACACAGTACTGTTTTATACAAGAGTATTTTATTATCTAAACCCATTTGATTCTGGTACAGAAGGTGGGCGATATCCTTACGGGCTTTAAAAAATTTTCTAATGTTATGTTCAATATTTTTCTTCCACGTCAGTCGACTATCGAGGTAAATTCCTAGGTATTTGCCCTCTCTCTCAAAGTGAACTAGGTGATCGCAAACTGTGACCGGAGGAGGTGGAATTCTATTGTAACTGAAAAAAATAGCTTTAGTATATTTTTCTTAGCTAGTATTGCCGTGTCATCCGCAAACATAGCTAGTGTAGTGAATGGAGAGTGAGGAATGTCATTAATAAAAATATTAAAAAGGATAGGTGCTAACTTAGAGCCCTGAGAGACTCCTGCATTGATTTCGCGCAGACTAGAATATGATAGTTCATGGCGGATTTTAAAAGATCTGCCGAGAAGGTAGGAGTGTATTGAGTGGATAATTGAGGCTGGCATTTTAAGCTTAATAAGTTTGTAAATGAGAGCACTGTGCCAGACTCGGTCAAAACACTTCTCCAGATCGAGTAATATTATTCCAGAATGCATCCGATTCTGAAAACCATCATAGAGGAATTCCATGACTCGAAGCAACTGTCGTGTTGTTGAGTGGTGGGCTCGGAAGCCGAATTGCGCATTAATAATAACATTATTTTCGTCCAGGAACTTTTTGATTCTGTGACACAGTACGTGTTCCACCAGCTTGCTAAGAGATCTGAAGGTTTATTTTCGGATATTTAAATTAAATATTTCAGTCTATACATATTTCCTGAAGGTTTATTTTTGGATATTTAAATTAAATATTTCAGTCTATATATATTTTTCAGAAGGTATATTTTGGGATATATTAAATAGTATTTCAGTCTACATATATTTTTCTGGAGGTTTATTACGGTATATTTTAATTAAATATTTCAGTCTATTACATATTTTTTTAGGTTAATTTTGGGATATTTAATTAAATATTTCAATCTATATATTTTTGTTACTAGTAGCTCAAGCATCGTTCTTAGTTATTCCTCGTTATTTTGAGAGGTCACTTGAATGAACTCAGCATAGGACATTTTTGTTGACAATATTTTTATCATTTTTCGAAATAATAAAATACGTGACTGAAATTTAAGCAAACTTTTTAAAAAAGCGCCAACTTTTACCAAATCGGAACTACAACTTTAAACATCAGAATTTCGACTCTAACTAACAAGACTTGAACTCAGAAACCTCTAGCAACATTTTAATGAAACTTTTTATATTGTTTCTACCCATTTCATTTAACTCTAAGGCCACATTGGTTATTTACCTTGGTCTCCTTCCCCATTCTTAACTTTCTCTCTAACCTCTTCTAAATTTTCAGTTACAATAGCCGGGCGCTTCTGGTTCTGACCTGTCATTCTTTGATAGATTCACCTCAAAAATATCTCATTGACTTCAGCTTAATCCTCGGCCACCATGTATCCTTTTATTAATTCTGCCACCTTAAATAGTTGTCAAACATTTTATATATATATGTATGTATGTATGTATGTATATATAAATATGTACATATATATATATATGTGTGTGTGTGTGTGTGTGTGTGTGTGATAATAACGGCCCACCATTATATAACGCGTATTCTAAATTATCCTTGTTTCTTCTCAATAAAGTACAGTCTCTTTCTTCAAATTGTGACCTAGGAATTGACCAACTAACCATCCAAATTACCCCCTAGTGCACGCGCGTTAAAGATATTTGTAAAAATGATTCAGCACCACGTGATGTTTTCGCCTCGGAGCGCTTTTCGGTCCTTATGTAATCAAGTCACATGCTCAATTTTAGCCAATAACATTATATCCCCGCTGTCAGTACCCCTACACTTTATAACGCTCTGTAAAAGTTTAAGGCGTGCTTTTTACTGTCTGTTGATGTCTTGTGTTGTTTACGCGCTGCTCCGCTGCTGTCCGATATGATTAAAATCTGCGTTCTGAATGCGCCCGGCAGGGAACGGAGGCGTTGCTATTGTGTGTGTCAAGTTGTCAAGATACCTGGGTTTTTCTGAATAATATGTGTCTACATTAGAATCCGGAATAAATTAATATACGTCGCATATCTGTTGTGTGCATCCTTCCAATGCCTCTCCAGTGTGTGATTTTCCTCCCCGATGTGTCAACGGCTCTCGTGAAATGGTCTTCTTCTCCTGACCCTCTGGCTACGTCTACAACATGTGTGTGTTTCATCTCCTCTACATAGTTTAAGTTAAAGTTTACCGTGCGCGTTAGCCGATATCATTATATGTATCCTTTTATTAATTCTGCCACCTTAAATAGTTGTCAAACATTTTATATATATATATATATATATATATATATATATATATATATATATATATATATGTATGTATGTATGTATGTATGTATAAATATATACATATATATATATATATATGTGTGTATAAATATATATATATATATATATATATATATATATATATATATATATATATATATTACACAAGGTGAGCCAAAAGTTCGTAAAAACTTCAAAAATTCATAAAAAGGGAAGAAATTATGATAAAGAAGTGTAGTTTGCAAGAAGGGGCTCACAGGGAGTTCGGATTTCTTTTAGCAGCAAAATGAAAATTAAATAAAGTCACTGGTAGTCACTGGTCCAGCTTTGTGAGCACTGCTACTCCCCGTGGACGATTCCGCCGGAATATCATTCATAACGGTTTCCACGAACGAGGGTTTTCCACTTCGTGGGCGATTCACCAAATCCTCATGTATCACGGTCTTTTATTGGAAGAGGAAGATTAATTTGCATAATTCTGCTGAATCTTTCCTATATCAGCGCAATCTACCGCTGACTTTTTTAGCTTTTTAAACATTTTTTTTAAACTTTTTCTGGTTGCTAAAAAAATCTGATTTCCTTGTGAACCCTTTCTTGCAAAACGCACTTCTTTATCATAATTTCTGTTTTTTATGAATTTTTAAAGTTTTTATTAATTTTGGCTCACCCAATATATATATATATATGTCGCATTCGCTTTCTTCACGCCCAATATTAAAACGTTATCATATAATTACTTAGCAGCCGACGATGGTCCGGTGGCTAGGAAATGTAGAATCATGCAAGTAATTGCTGTCAATGAAGTTCACACGATAAATAGATAACTCCACTCTTAATACACTGATCTTTATTCATAAACCTTTAGACGTTCCCAGCTCCGAATTATTAAACTGAGCCCAATCCAAGTTAAATTACGTGCGCCCAAGAGCGACACGTCTGTTCCCTTTCTAAAACCCCATGGCTCTGAAGAATTAAACCCTTTTGTTCCCCAGCTTTTAATTAACTACGCATGCTCAACTGACGCGTTATGACGCTCATTACTTATGCGTGACATCACATAGACTTTTCTACCGTGTTCTATTGATGATCAAGGATTTCCTTTCTTAGCGCGAAGCTCAAGCCTATAATTCTATTTTAAGATTCCCCTCGTGTATCTTCGAAAATCGAATCAAGTCCAAACCCTAAATCTATTTTCCCCGCGATGCATTTACTCCCATTATTTGAGATCTCCCAGTCTTAAATTGATAATTCTTATTTCTTACTAAACAAAACCCCGTTTAAATTTACGCGATCGCCCCCCCCCCATATTTAAGCACTGCATATATATATATATATATATATATATATATATATATATATATATATATATATATATATATATCATCAGAATATACTTTTTTAGATTTTCCTATTAGAATATTTTTAATACCACTGCCATAAGATTAATAAAAAAGCTTACTTTAGTGTATCGATATTCTAAAAATATAATATCGGATTCTCTTGCCAAAGGTACCTTAACTGGAGTCTTACCTCCGATTCTGGAATCCGAAGACAAGATGGTAGTTACGTATTTCGTTCAGTTGGAGCCAAACTTTATGGACGAGACCTCACTTTCAATTATATTCGGGACAAATGGAACACAATATTCAACAGGTAAGTACCAAGTTTTAATTTCCTTTATTTTCCCTTTCTTGAAACTCTGATTTTGACCTACTATGCACCTCTATCACTAAAAGTAAACCTATTTATTCTGAATTCATCCTAAATGATACCCGCCGCTATAAAATCCCTGGTTAATAAAATCACTGCTTGATAATCACTGCTTGATAAAATCAATACCGCCGGTTTTAAAAATCAAAGTTTCAGATACTTTAATCTATTTACCACGTGAAATAAGTCAAGATCATGAGGAGCTTTTCATTTCAAAACACGTGTGAGTTGCAATGTTTAACCTATTCTTTTCGGAACAATATCGCACCTTTTATTTCTCATTCAACAACATTCCTTACTCCTTTCCTGGAAATAAGTAAGGAAAGGAAAGGAAAGATAAGCAAACTCAGAACAGGATTCCTTAGAGAAGATATATAAGGGGGTAAGAACTGGTTCTCACAGCTTTCGAAAAGTTTTTTCGTCAAATGGCCAATTGGAATTCTGTCAGCAGTGAGTGAACATGCCTAAGCTTAAAGATTTAAGTGTTAGATAAAAGCAAGAAATGCTGAAAAGATGTGACGAGATGCCAAAATGCAGCCAACGAGAAGCTTCGTCAAAACTGGTGATTTTTCAAACTGCCTTATTCAACTTGATGAAGCAAATGGGCGCCATTTCTGATGAAATTAAAAAGAATGGAAACTTTTCCCTCAAAAGAAAACGCGATGAAAAATCTGATGACATAGAGTCTGCACTGGTTTGAGAATGCGAGAATACAAAAAATACCCATTTCTCGCTCAATTCTATGCGGAAAAGCACAGCAATTTGCTAGTCTGTTTGGAGAGGAAAACTTCGCACCTACGGATGGATGTCTAACCCGGTGGAAGGAATGCAAGAACATTGTTTATAGAAAATTGCACGGCGAGAAGCAAGATGCGAATAACGAGGCTGCTGAGAACTGGAAGGAAGAAGTCTGGGTTAAACTGATCAAAGATTATCAGCCTGATTAAATTTTCGACTTAGATGAGACTGGATTATTTTACCGAGTGCTTCCGGAACATACTTTGATGTTCAAAATTAAATCTGCTGCAGGAAGCAAAAAAGTCAAGCAAAGATTAACTGGGCTGTTAACATGCAACATGACAGGAACTGCAAAGAAAACGTCTTTGGTGATTTGCTCCAGCAAAAAACCCCCATTGTTTAAAGGGTGCTAAGAACCTTCCAGCCAATTATGCACACAGTAGAAACTCATGGTTGACCACAGCTATCTATCCAGCCTTTCTCCTTAAATAGGGCAAAAAACTAAAAATTGAAAAAATCGTGCATTTGTTAGAAAATTGTTCCTTATCCAAAATGATTTGAAATTAAAATATACACATTAAACTAGTTTTCCTTCCCCCCCAAATACCACAAGCATCATTAAACCTTTGGATCACCGGTTTCGTACGATCATTTAAATTTCATTATAGAAAGATACATGGTAATAGAATTGTCAAAGAAATTGATTCTTCTAGTTCCGACTCTATAAACAAGTTTCCAAAGTCAGTCAGTCTCTTGGATGCAATGCATATCATTCAAAGTTCCTGGGAAACTGTTACGTCAACAACGATCTCTAACTGTTTTAAAGCTTGTGGCTTCAGCATACAAAATTCTAATACAGGGGAAGAAATTTCATTTGAGGAAGATGAACCGACTGAGGAGTTCTTGAAATATGTTTCCATCGACGATAATTTGCAAACGTCAATTGGGAAATCTGACTCTGATATTGTACAAGAATTGGAAATTCAAAACATCCTTGTTCTTATGACATTGATACAGAATCCGAAGATGACGAGAAAAATGAACCCCAACCAACTGCAACTGAAGTCCGACGAGCGTTGGATGTTTTACGTCGAACATTGGAGCAAAAAGGTGGAGATAAGGAACATTATGGTCAATTTTACGCATTTTCAAACATTATTGAACATTTGATAAATGATTCTTCGAAACAAACCACAATTAGTCAGGAAATAAAAAAATTATAATCAAACTATTAAATAAGTAAGTTAAGCGTATAATGTATTAAATTTAAGTGTCTTCTTTTTTCACGTGATCAAGATTTTTCACTTTTTCAAGTGATTTCTTTTTTCACTTTTACTTATGGAACTAATTCTAACACGTAGGAAACATAAAACTTATTTTAAATGAACTGCTGGTTTTTAAAATCAGTCGCTTAATGAAATCAAATCCTTCAGGACGAATGTGATTTTATAAAGCGGCGAGAACTGTGTATATATATATATATATATATATATATATATATATATATATATATATATATATATATATATATATATATATATATATATATATATATATATATATATATGTGTGTGTATATATATATATATATATATATATATATTTATATATATAATATGACATGTTTTATTTCACATTCATTTAATTATACCCAGAAATTAATTCTATGTGGAATACTGTAATATCTTTCGAAAGTGTTTATCTTGACCTTGGATTTGTAAGGTAGGATTTTTTTGTTTATTGTTGTTTTGTTGTACACGAGAGTAAAATCTTACCTTTTCGCATTTATTGTTTTACAGATATGGAAAATCATTCTTCGCCATTAGCAGTTTACTGAAGTCTGTCACATCATCTCTCAATACACGATTTGAGTTAAACCAGGTAAAGTTTATTCAATAAATTTAATTAATCTAAAGGCATTAGGAGAAATCTGTTGTGTTTACTCTGGAGAGGATCTCAATTAAATATCATTTTATTTTCCCATTCTGTTTGAATTTCGTCATGAAAGTTATATCAGTCAGTAATTATATATAAAAAATTGACCTGCGTGATCATTTTTGTTTGCATACTACACTGCCAGCCATTAAAATTGCAACACCAGGAAGGAAAGCAAATAACAAAACTTTACTTATTGCACATGTGCAGCATAGTAGGAAGAAAACATGATTAAATTTGTAGGCAATTCGGGGGTATACAGGGTAAGAAATAAGTACACACAGCTGCCGCCTCTGGCAGATAAAACGGCTCTAACCCGATTAGGCATCGAGTCGAACTGGGCTTGGATGGCAGATACGGGCAAGTCATTCCATGCTGCTTCAAGTCTATGCCACACTTCATCAATCGTGGTGGCGGCCTAATCTCTCAGTAATTCATGACCAGATATTTTCACTTCGTGTGAGATCTGGAGAACGTGCTGGCCAGGGCAACAGTGGAACGCCTTCTGTGTCGAGTAGGTCAGGACACGACGGGCAATATATGGACTTGCGTTATCGTGTTGAAAGATGACGTCTCCGAGGCCTCGAAGATAGGGCACAGCCACCGGCCTCAATAGCTGAGAAATGTAACTCTGGCTGTTCAGATTGCCGACGACGCGAACAAGAGGTGTTCGAGTGGTATACTCGAGGGCTGTCCATACCATCACACCAGGTGCTGGGGCCGTATGACCATATCGAATGCAAGCAGGCCACATGCGTTCTCCTCGGTGCCTCCAGACACGGATCCATCATGACGCTGCACGCAGAACCTGGACTCGTCTGGAAAGACGACGTTGTGCCACTCCTGTATCCAGTTTTGCAGTCCTGTATCGTTGGATGCACCACTGTCTCCGCGCGTCTCTATGCTGCAGTGTCAATATAAGCCGCAATAATTGTCGCCGGGCAGACAGTCCGTGCTGCTCCAGACGTCGTCGCACTGTCCGTGCGGATACTTGTCGTGCTGCAAACAATCCCATTTCCTGACTCAAGGTCTGTGATGTGGCTGTACGATTCTACAAGGCCGACCTGACAACATGTCTGTCCTATCGGGCGTCAGTGGCGGTAGGCTGTTTAGATGCTGCATGGCATTCAGTATGACCCCCCCTGAACCCATCGATTTCATAGTCGCATGACAGTCGTTGGATTCTGACCAATGCGAGTAGCAATATCGCGGAACGATAAATCGCACTCTCCGACCCGTGTGCTGTTTCTCCTTCTTATACGAGGCATTACACGATCTTCTCACAAACAAACAACATTCAAATGCGATTTCCGAATGAGAAACCCGCTGCGTAACTTTGGGGGCGTCCATTAATTACGTGAGGCTTTTAGAGGGGGGGGGGGTCGAGCCGAATCTCACCCAGTCTCACGTGGGGGAGAGGGGGGGTCTCGGCAAATATCACGTAATTTTTTTCCTCAAGAAACAGTGTAAAATTGCGAGAAAACGGGGTTATATTAAGTAAAACATGTTTCTACACTAAAATATGGCTAAATCCTACACAATAGTTCCAGTAGTCACTCTTGAGACCACACATGAGTCCCTGTGAACTGAATTAGAATGAATATTGTTTTACGAATTTTAGTTTTTCCTATTTAAGTATTTTATTGTTCGATTTTCTCACTGTGATTCTAGACTACGTTCTTAGCAGTCTTAAATAAAAATAATTAAGCAAATTATGTTTTTTTAAATAAATCCAACGCAATCAAGCACAGATTAACGTATTTACACTAAAAATACGCATTTTGAAAAATCTCACGTGAGAATAGGGGGGGGAGGGGGTCGAGCCAAATCTCACGATATCTCACCCGGGGGGGAGGAGGTCGAAAAATCGCCAAAATCGCCTCACGTAATTAATGGACGTCCCCTTTCCTATTATACAAAGTTTGAGATGCCATTTCTCCCTCCAACGTCGTTCTATTGCGCTTAAATGCTAATCATTTGCATATCCCAGCATCGTCTTCCTTTCATGCGAATTTCACGTTTCTATTATCCCTCCTTCATGGTGTTGCGATTTTAATCGAGCAGTGTATTTGTTTGAAATTGAGGGAAATGATTAATTGTACTTCTCTTTATTCCATTACATACTTTAAATTTCGAAACTAGCATTTCTCTGGAATATCAGTTGCAACATTTTCCCCCCTAAGTTCCTGCTCTTCATCTTGAAAAGCAACCCTGTTTTAAAGGTTTCATGAAATGCAGGGTTGGTTTTGAAATATTGAACTTTAGTCACCAAACTCTAGTAATATATATATACATATATATATATATATATATATATATATATATATATATATATATATATATATATATATATATATATATATATATATATATATATATATATATATATATATATATATATATATATATATATATATTTCTGCGCAACCCTGCATTTAGATTATGCATTATTTTGCATTGCAAATCTTCAATCCCTATGTTCAGGTAAAGGGAAATTTTTCACTCAGTATTTTTACAATCACTGACTAACAAAAGTATATTTTCGAATTCCGTGTTTTGAATATGAAGATATACGTTTAAATAATAAGCGCGTAATTTTTAAATTTTTAAACTATCACTATTTATTTAATGGGCATTAAATTATCGGGCCTGTGCCATTCAATGTTATTCGTGTTTTTCAAGTCTTTTCTTATTGCCTCGACCGGTTTTTCATGCTTTTATTTCAGAAAAAAAGGAAATCTAGTGCTCTTCTCGCTTTCCAAAAATATCAGCGTTTTTAACTTTCCCCAATTCCTAGCTATCTCCTAATTTTTCTGCATTCTCTCTTAAGTTAGGGTTCCCCATTTGCTCAACAGATGATGGCATAAATTTTAGTTTCTATTTTTATCGACAGATAGCAGCACATTTCTTTCCTTTAAAAATCGAAAAGTGGTTTCCGACGGCGAAATAATGTATTTTAAACTTTCTTTTTTACTCTGTCCTTAAAATTTCTTATGTTATATTTTTCATTGTTATAAACTCTCGGATCAACGTTTTATCTCATTTCTCACCCTCCTTTCTGTGTTCTTTCTACGATTTTTTCATTTGTCACACTATTAGAAAACCCAGCATGTGAGGCGTATCCCATGCAGTGCTGTTCCCGTCCAGAGTTTTGTGAAATCCCGTGGAAAATTAAGAATTCTTTATGAAAAAAATTTTAGTGAAAAAGATTTTTAAAAAAAAACGCTTGCATTGAATTTTAAGAACCCCTTTCAGAAGTAAAAATTGGAATTTAAAGTTATGCATTTGCTAGTCTGTGATTCAAAATATTCTGAGAAGAAAATTTATAACTTGAGCCTTGATTATAGGAGTGGTCAATGATGCTCCGCCTTAATATACCCAATTTACTTCCAATGTGGAAACTAAAATCTCTGATCACGTAATATTTTCTTTATTCAATCATCGTGATCAATGATAATAATAGAGACACTAATGTTAGTTATTTTAAAACATACATGTTCAGATATTAATGTCAGCCGTCAAATGCCAACATTAATATCTGAACCATTCCATCAAAAATAAAACATTTCACGAAAATAATTAAAATAGGTCATTCAAAAGGAATAGGTCTTTAAAAAAAGGTCAGAATAGAGGAAAGAAATACAAAATCCAAATGTAATAGAAAAGCTTATCTAATCCATCTTAAGAATATTAAACTTAAAAAAATATGAAAAAAATCCGAGAAGTCCTTATTTTTATGGGTATAATAAAACTCTAATTGTCAGTCATTTTTATAAGCTGATTTTTCGTTCTAGATTTAAGCATTTCTCTTTCGCTTCAATTTCTAATCTAGCATATTGATAAGGTGCATAAAAAGTTTTAAATTCATTCAAAATTTTGATACACACAAATGCAAAACTTTAAAAAAGAAAATTATTTTATTGCATTTTTTCTTCTTTTTCTGCAGCGCAGTTGTCACATCACTTTTGCTCGCACTATACACTATACACTAAAAAACTTCAAGAAGTAACCTATAAGATAAATAGATTTCGCTAAGGATTTTATGTACCTCAGTAATTAAGATTCAACTCAAATTTTCAATAAGCAATTTCGTAGAAAATGGAATGTTCTACAGGCGAATAAAGTCTGAATAATAATTCTAAATAAAGAAACCAAATCGTTCAAATCATTTCTTTTAAAAGTAAATAAGATCAAAAATTTTTTTTTGATTTTTACTCCGGGAAACACTACATTTCAATCATTTCTGGGGGAACGAATTTATACGATTTCCACGGTTTCATTTTTATTCAATTTATTGTCTAACATCTTGACGATGTATTTAAAAAGTTTTTATACATTCTTACATAATCCTTCAGGAATCCAAATGGGAAATTAAGAAAAAAAATCTTTTTAATTACTTGATTGCATTTTTCCTCTATAAAGCTCAGATGTCTGATCACTTTTGCTCAGACTACATATTATAAAATTTTAAAAAGTTATTTGTAAAAATTTAAGTACTGCAGTAGATAGGAGTATAAATAAAATGTTTCAGTAAACAAGTAATTTCGCAGAGAACGAATTACTGCACATATAAATAAAGCCTGATAAATATAAAAATAAAATTTCATGCATAATACTTCTTATGTTGTGAACTGTAATGTCAATCGTACTTTCATATATTTACAGCTGCAAGAATTCTATAAAGTACACAAAGATAATCTAGGAACAGCTAAAAGAGCATTTGAACAATCAGTGGAGAATGCAATGGCCAACGTAAGGTGGATGGATAACAATTATGCACAATTAGTCGACTGGCTGGAAATGACGATGTAGTCTGAAAATCCTCATGTACGATGAACTTCTGTATTGCTGTCCTGCTTGTCATAGAAGAATCATTTTCTACTCAGTGGTCGATTACCTGCGTCTGAAATTGAAGAATATTAAGGAGGAAAAACTTCAGGGTAAAATACCAACTCACGAACAATCTCTACACCCAAGCTGAAGATTTGCTGTAACGAGATAAAGACGTTTCTCTCTTTTCCACGATACAATTATTATAGAACATCATCACGTGATGAAATCGTGAATGACGTCACACAATTCTTGTCCTCTTCTGTGAATATATTTCTTTGTTATCAGTCAATTCATTTGTACGATCTCATGTGAAACGAGTGGACAAAATTTACCTACATAGTGTGTTTTGTCGTAGATTTTACTACGCGGACGTGGCGCGGTCATTAGTCATTGATACAAAAAAATATATTTAATAAATTACATAACATTGAAATTTTTATCACACGGAAAAAAAAAAATTTGTGAGGAAATCAAAATATTCCTTCCTAAAAAAAGCTACTGTCTGGATAACGTGCTCTACATTTTAAATTCAAATAAAACGGGTTGATTTCAGTGACAGATTTTGAAATTTTACCTAACTTTAGATTTTTGTCCACCTATTTTCAATTTTGCTTGAGGCAGTGTAAAAACAAAAATCATGGCTCTAAGTGTTCTACAAATATTTATTGTGGCGTCAACGCGCACGCGAACTTTAAATTCATGTGAAATAAGTGGTGAAATACTTAATTCATAAAAGAATTAGGTTTTGTTTACAGGTTTTACAATACATAAACCCTCAGTTAATAAAATTTTTAAATATCTGTTTTGTAACTGTTATGAACATATGTTTTATTCAACATTTTCAGACACCTGTGAAACTCAAAATATTCCACATGTTCGAAAATGATGAATGAATAAAATAAAATGAAAAAAGAAACGTTTTTGTTGAGTCTGAATGCATTGAACACGATCCTTCATTTCGATATACAACTTAGTATGCAGAGCATAAAAAATGCACCGAGTATTATCAAATAACTACAATGTCAAATTTCATGATTTTAACCACTTCATATACGGGGGTGTCCGTAATTAAACTTCCCTATTTTAAAGTTGCCTACAGTCGAAACTATTGTTCAGAAAGTTATGAAATTTTGTGTAGGACATATTGAAAGGATGGGAATTTGTTTGAGCGAATAAAAAAAATTAGTTCAAAATTTCACCACCAGAGGGCGTTTTTGATGACCTTGCACATTAAGCCAACATTTACTATAGTTAAAAAAAATTATTACAACAAGACATGTTCAACATGACGGCCATAATTTTCAGCTACCATTTGAAATCATAAGATAGCATGTTCTACAGTTGACCGCAGTGTGTCCGGGAAATGCTATCTTTCGGATCAGGTATGGTTCTTGGTTTATCAAGACTGACTAGATGTTTCGCAATACCCCAAAGCCAAAAGTCGTATGGGTTGAGGTCTGGGGATCGGGGAGGCCACACATTAGGAAAGTGGCTGCTGATGACACGTTCATCTGTAAAGTGATTTTTGAGAACGTTCTTAACACGAAGGCTACTGTGTGGAGGAGCTCCATCTTGCATAAAAATTGTGCGTGAAAGGCACTGACGTGATTGCAGATCCGGAACAATTTTATTCAGTAATAAGGATGCATATCGCTCCCCGGTGACCGAGCATGTTACTGAACCTGTAGGACTTAATTCCTCGAAATACGGGCCGAGAATAAAAAAATGCAGAAAATCAGCACCACACGGTTACTTTCGGTGAACGCATCGGAACATCTAAGATTAAACGCTGATTTTCTGGTTCCCAAATTCGGCAGTTGTGAGTATTCACCGAACCGTCCAAATAAAAGGGTGCTTCGTCTGTCCAGAGGATATTCCAAGGCCATTCTGCATCAACCTCAAAGCGAGCAAGAAACTGAAGTGAGAACCGCTGTCGAGTCTCGAAATCATGTGTAAGCAACCTCTGCACAATTTGAAGCTTCTATGGATAATACCGGAGGATATTCCGCATGACCCTCTGGACAGTTGAACGGGGCAGATCCAATGCTTCTGCCACACGACGGACACTGGCACTAGCCTTTTCGTTGTAAGCTTTGTCCTCCTCCACCTGAAGCGCAACCTTCTCTACAGCTTCCGCGGAAACAGGTTTCCCTCCTCTTCCAGAACGAATGTTAAAAGAACCAGTTTCTTCAAATTTGGAAACCATTAATCGAAATCCTTTAACAGTCGATGGACCTTTTTTGTATCCCCTTCAAACTCCGAAATTTTCGTAGCGCAACTGGTGCTGAATTATCGTTTTGCTAAAACAATTTTACTAACAAAGCTCGATCTAGTAACCGTAACGATGACATTCTGATTAGCAATAAAAGCAAGCTGAAAAAAAAAATCTCCATGAAAGTTTCTAGGTTTTATAACAGTTTCTGCTCTACGTCGACAAAAATTAATTGGCAAATTTGTTTCTTCTTCTTTCCTTCAAATCTTTTGTCCGAAAATTAGTTATCGAACAAGTTTCCGATCAACTTTGCAATCACTTTAAAGGTTGTAAAATTTAATGAGTATGAGCTATTATGTTAGGGTGACCTATGGATAAAAAGATTGTGAAATCTTAAGTAAAGAACCAGTCGTAAATGTGTAATGCATCGAAAAACGTCCTCTGGTGGTGAAATTTTGAACTAATTTTTTTATTCGCTCAAAACAAATTTCCATCCCTTTCACAAAAAATTTATCACAAAAAACGGACACGTTATGCACGCACAAAAAACAGCTTTGCGAACGGCCAACAAAAACACGATGATCGCACCCATGTGGGAAATGTGTAATCCAAATAAAAGTTTTCTTTTATCCGATCTGTGTTGTCATCAGTGGTTGGTGTCTTGCCTCTGCCATATGCAAATTTCCTCCGTGCGCCCCGATCGTATTTTTGTAGGCCATTCGCAGAGCTGTTTTTGTGCGTGCATAGCGCGTCCATTTTTAAAGATACACGTACCGTTCCAACACTATTTAGGATTTTCGCATGAGCTGAGCATTTTGCGTCAGGAAAAAGTGGGTGTTGCTATTCGAAAATTTCGAGTTTCACGTACCTATAACCGTAACCGTGAGCGTCACTTTGTTGCCGTTTAAAAAATCCCGAGCTCATACCTCTTAAATACACTGAAGTGCCACTGAATTAGGGATACCTACCTAGTAACGAGTTGGGCCTTCTCTGGCCTTGATAACGGCTGCCACACGACGAGGCATAGATTCAACATGTTTCTGGAAACGTTCCACGGAAATGGCTTGCCAAATATTGGCTAAAGCTGTCCATAATTCAGTAAGATTCTTTGGTGCTGTGTGATGGCCTTTCACGCCTTGTTCCAAAACATCCCAAAGATGCTCAATAGGATTTAAGTCTGGGCTTCTAGGTGGCCAATTCATGACAGAGAAGTCAGAGGAATGCTCATCGAACCAGCCAGTAGCCAACCGGGACTTGTGAGAGGTACAGTTGTCTTGCTGGAAAACTCCATTACCGTGCGGATAACAGAACAGCATAAACGGATGGAGGTGATCAATCAGCAACTCTACGTACCGAATTGCATTGAGGAAGGTAGGTACACGAACCAAAGATCCCAAACTGTGCCACGAAAAAACACCCCAGACCATGATTGAGCCACCATGCCCTTGTACAGTTCCAGCCAGGCATGCAGGATCCATGGCTTCATGAGCCTGACGCCATATTCTCAGTCTCCCGTCGTCGTTAAGTAGTCGGAATCGAGACTCATCACTCCATGCTACTCGTTTCCAGTCCTCTACACTCCAGTCTCTGTGCTCTCTTGCCCAGACAAGACGTGCAGCCCGATGGCGAGTATAGAGCAATGGTACTCTCGTAGGTCGGCGGCTCCCGAAACCCATACGGTGAAGCGAGCGTTGCACAGTCCGTTTACTGACTGTACGACTGGTACCGTCATTAAACTGGGTGGTAATTTGAGCTAATGTTTGGCTTCGCTGGCTACGTACAATACGCCTGAGCCGTCTCTCACCATGCACTGTCAAGGCTAATTGTCCTTTGCAGTTTGCCCGATCGCTAGTTTTTTTTTCCACCATTCATGCATTCTTGGTATACTCTTGACACTGTCGACCTTGAAAATCCTATCTGCCTGACGATTTCGAAATTGAATGGCTCATGCGTCGCGCACCTACGATTTGTCCGCGATCGAAGGCGTCTAAATCAGGCAGTTTACCCATACTGGCAATTCCAACAACTAATTCAGAACAACCATAGTACGCGCTAAATATGCAGTTACCACAGCGCCCTCACTTGCGCATACATGATGCGCAGCGCTACACAATTTGCATAGGCTTTGCTATCCCTAATTCAGTGGCACTTCAGTGTATCTATATCTGAAATCTCATGTCGATCGTTTGAACGCTAGAGGTCCATATATCGGCAAAGTTCTTTTATGACCACCCTGTGCATGACGATGTTTAGCTGCATTGATATTACGTGACAGTTTGAGAATTAAAGGGAGTGAGAATCATTCCAAATCCAAATCAAATTGTGTCCTTGCAAGTGGAGTACCTAGGTGTTGAAGACTTTATTTCCTGTAAGCAAGTTATTAATATCAATGTACATGTGTTCGGTAGTTAAAAATTTAAGTAAGAAAAGTTAAATAAAAAGCTGAAAAAAGAATTTAAAAATTAAAGAAGAAATTACGACCAGAAATTAGTTAAGGGAATAAAATTAAGCATTAAAAAAGTTTTAAAATTTATAAGTTAAAAAATAAAATTCCACGGTACTTAAGTTATAAAGATAGGAGAATTGGCCCATAGCAGAATAAAGATGTTGCTCTTAAGACATACTTAAAAAGAAGTCCTAATAATCATATAAAAAGGCCCTCTGTGGAGTCATACAGTTTCGTAATGAGATGATTGTAGAGTTCCAACGGGAAAGTTAAATGTAGCATGAAGAGAAATCTGGAAAAAAGTTACACCGCCTGAGATCGGACCCCCGACATGAGAGACTCCAGGCCAGCACATTGTCACGATTGCCCGAGATTAAGTGAGATGGCAGTTCAGATTTTGACACCGTTCTTTTCTGGAATGACCACGACTATTTCAACCTTAGTTGTTTCGTCGACACATGACAATTTAAGCCGGTAGGATTATTATTCTTGCGCCAGGAATAGCAATTACGTTTGACTATCTTTTTGATATAAATAAAAACTCATTGAAATGATTGGTAGGTAACACTTATAAAAAAAGCATGAATTTTCTGAATAAAAATTTTTGTATGCGTATGCTTATACAAATTTATCTTATTACAGGGACAATGGAATCCCTCATTTTTCATTTTTTTTTTCAGTTATTCACTCTAACCTAGATTCCTTACCTGAATGGTAGAGGAAAAATTTAATTAGTAGATTCATGAAAAAGAAAGTCAAAGCTCCATTTAATTCCTACAAATAGCAAGCAAATAGACTAAAATAATAATAATTAAATTAATAATTACAAAATACCTAAGAATTAATTAAAGCAGTTAGTATCCATAGGATTAAACCTTTGAGGTGCAATTAGTTTTATTTATCTTTAAACATTTGCATCACTGATATATATGCGAAAAAATAGAACGAAATATTTCTATCTAATTTATTAATTTATTATAATATTTTGAGCTTGATCATTAGACTTATACTACCTGTATAATTTTGTGCTGATTTATGCATTATTTTTTCATAACTTGTGAAGTTGAATACATAAGTTTTTTTCGTCCCCTGAAATATTTAATAAAATGGGTGCGGCTAATTTGACAAAGTGACATAATTATATGCTATTCCCAAACCGATTAGGCCACACCCCTTTTATCACAGGTTATTTATTTAGAATGAGAATGCAATTATTGTTAAATCATCCGCAATACAGGGACAAGGTAATATTTTTCATTAAAATACCTTGTAAACATTTAAGAATTCTTTATCTTTTTTCAAACCAGCCAACAACAAACATTTTTTTTATAATGAGCCATATCCAAACAATAATTCCAGAAATTATTCATAGACTTGATGACTTTTAAGAACAAACAATTTATTAATTATTTTCAACAATTTTCCATCTAAACGTTGTGCAAACAGTCAATCATGAATTTGTTAAAATATTGAACTCAAGTAACTCATTTGTAAGGCACATGCAAATGTGTAGACCACTCCCCTTTTAACACAATTTATTAACTTGGAAAATTGGATGGAGACACAGGGGCGGAGCTCCTAACATATACGTATATATATATAAATTATCTCTTATATTATACTTCTACAAAGTAATTTGTGAAGATTTACCTGTCTAAACGCAAAAAAAAATGCGTAAGTACTAATCTTTTACTAAAGTTTACTAATCCTATCTATCGAAAACGTTGCTACGGAGAGAATAAGCTTCATTTCTTAAAACCCTTCTCTACAAATTATCTTGTACATCCTTATTTATGTATCTACAGTTAGAAGTAAAATATATTAAGGATCAATTGACAAAAGTTATTACAATATTTCTTTCATTTTCTTGGAGATATAGCAGATTTCTAAAGATAACACTGTCCACATTTCTGTATTTTTTGTAAGTGTTCATTATCGGCGTCAATCCATGTACATGGTATACCGTGTACATACTGTTTTTCTGTCCAAATATATTTCAATTTGGTAATTTAACAGCACTTGTGATCAGCACCATTTGTTACTTTTATTGAGGCCTACAGTTTTATCAGAAAGGAAATTTTGTGAAATATAAATAAATAATCCCACAGCTTATTTTTATGACTTACTCTTAGGGTATATTTTATGCCAGCACTGGCGTATGCTTACGTGTCCTTAGTTTTCTTGAAAAGAGTCATTCTTCCGCTACGTTTTCAAGTTGAAAAAGCGAAATTAACGTACTCCATCCACTGCGTCAAGCAATGTTGCTAGAATGCTATTTT
Source organism: Dolomedes plantarius (assembly GCA_907164885.2). Taxonomy (NCBI): domain Eukaryota; kingdom Metazoa; phylum Arthropoda; class Arachnida; order Araneae; family Dolomedidae; genus Dolomedes; species Dolomedes plantarius. The sequence continues at coordinate 52,754,710 of OU015503.1, forward strand.
CAAGTCTTTTATATCTTCCAGATTAAGATAATTTTCCCTACCTTAGATAATATACTAAAAATATAAAGAAATTCAGAGGTTTTCCCAGGGATCCATCCCCTTGTCAGACTGCGGCAAGCATCAGAAAAAAGTATTTTAACCCTAGACTGTTACGAATGCGCTCAGCGCTTTCATCTGAGTCTTTCCCCCAGCGTTACGGACGCGTCTATCGGGATTTTCCAATGTTTTGCCCGTTACAAACGAGTTTAACGCGTTCTAAATTGATATTTTTCATTCATCAATAGATGACAGCTCTTAATGGGATTCGAATACAATTTCTCCTGATAAGAGGTAGATTTTTAGGTGATTATTTTGAGAATACATGCAGTATAAAATGGCTGGAATTTTGGGTTTTCGAAATCTAAAGACTATTCGAACTGACATTTCAAGTGATTCCGAGAGTGATATTCAGATATATTCGATGACAAAGTGATCAAAATATAATAGTGAACTAAGTGATGAATAGACTATATGGTGCAGAGACTGTGAAGTGGGTTTATGCATATCACCTTGCTTTAAAAATATATCATATTATAAGAAATTTATAAACAAAAAAAAAACTGTACGTTATATATATATAGGTTGTTTCATATTGAATGGGACAAAAAGAATATCATAGTACAAATTCTGTAATTGATTTATTTTGCCGAAACAAATTAATTCTGAAACTACAATTATACAAGTTTTATCTGGCAACAGCAAAAAATCTTCTGGTTACGAAATCGTCGTTAGAGGCACTCTTAATCGAAATGGCGCCATCCATGCAAGAGAAAGAGTACTGTGTTTTTGGAATACGCCAAAACATCTTCGGTTATCGTTCCCTCAGTTGGAGGAAGCTGTTCTCGGCTTTATTCTGCAGCAAGACGGTGCTCCACCACAATGGCATAAAAGCTTATGTCAGTACCTGAACGATAGTATACCTCATTGCTGGATTGGCAGTGCTAGGTCAAACGATATGCCATTCCTTTGTTGGCCACCGAGATCCCCAGATCTAACCCGTTGTGATTTTTTCCTATGGGGTTTTGTTAAAGACAAATTGTTCGTGTCTCCACTTCCCCAGGACTTACAGCAACTGAAGCAGCGGATAACTGAAGTGCTCGAATCATTAACAAAGGATATTCTATCACGAGTGTGGCAGGAACTAGAATACCGCATAGATATTTATCGTGTCACTGGAGGGGCACACATAGAACATCTATAGAAACTTGGATAACTATAGTTTCACTGTAAATTTGATTTATCAAAATAAAGTAATTACAGTGTTCACATGTATGCTTTCTTTTTGTCCCATTCAATATGAAACACCCTGTATATATATATATATATATATATATATATATATATATATATATATATGTGTGTGTGTGTGTGTGCGTGTGTGTGTGTGTGTGTGTGTGGGAGTATTCTTAAAATTTTTATATTTCACTTAATTTGTACTATTTATTTTGATTTGAATAACTTAAATCTATTGAACTCGCGCTTGTGAACGTCCCTTCAAAAGGCGCATCCTCCGAATCGCCCTTCAAAAAACACACACACACACACACACACCGCTGGAGGAAGAATCGGAAGGCGAAAACTCAACGGTCTAAGGTTTAAGGTACTAAGTAAAATTTCTAAAACTGCATATAACTGTTAATAAATGCTATGCATAAAACTGAATGTTTGAATGAAAATGTGTAAAATATTTCAAAATAACAAAGCTATCAGAGCTATCCCTGATTATAAAAATGTATGCACAAAATTAATCTAAATCCATTTAATTTGCAAAAACGAATTTTGACGAACCAAACAAGTCCAGATGATAGGAGTCATGGAGTATATTGAAATAGATTTTCACGTTCTTCTTAATTAGGTTACAGGGCTTTGCTAGGTGACAGACATGGTTGGTTGGTGTCGTGTCCATATGAAGTCAAATTGAATCATGTGCTGCTATCACTGCTTTTGCTAGATCCACATTCTTTTCATTGTAAAGTTCTCCCGGAAAAGGAAATTCCCCTGTGGCTTGCAAGGTCGCTAGTATCGCAAGATAGTTGAAGATATGTTCCGGAGTAAGCTCGGACAATTTCTACATTTATTAGTCCTGGTTCCATCAGCATTTATTTTCATACATCCCAGGTGTCGAGTTTTTAGTCTGGCTATACTCCTAGTGATCTGCCTATCTGCATTGATTACGCAGATCTGGTGGTTCATTACGATATGTTTCTCTCCAGGGCCCGATTTAGAAAATTCTTGACTATAGGCACAACTTGGGATGAGGACCCCCTCCTAACACTGATGTGGGCGTAAAATTTCCAAAATTGACATAAAAAAAATAATCATGAATCATTGTGAAAGTAACATTTTACCAAGAATTGTCTATTCGAAGCGTAGAAGCTTAGAACATTATCAAATAACAAAAAGCAATACAACATATTAACTTCATCATTAAAACGCCAATACAATGCAACCAGAAAACCTTATTAATCCCTTATATACACTATAACATACATATGATGAACTATACATATAACTATGCATATGACGAACCTATCAATAAATTTGTAAGGATACAAAAAAAAATTGCTATTAAAAAGAAAAATAAAAAAATTGAATTGGGAATTTTTTCTTTTAAAATAAAAATTTTGGGGGGGGGCCCTCACCATTCGGGGGGCCCCTAGGCCCGGGACTACTGGGCCTAATGGAAAATCAGGGCCTGTTTCTCTCTAAGTCTGTGCCTAGCGATAGCATTTACATCATCTAAAGCGATGGTGTTTGAGACATCGTAATTTAAATTTCTTGCTACTTTTCCCAATTCATCGGCCTCCCCATCTTCTTCTATACCCACATTTGCAGGAATCCACTGTGCAGTGCAACTCTTAGGCAATAACACATGGGCGCTTAGGGCTCATGCAGCACATTCACCGATACTTGGAGACCATTAACCAACTGGGTTTGGTTTGGTTTGGAGCGCTACGTTCAATTTTTGCTGCACGAGGACTAATTAGACTGGGACCTACTGCTTAAGCCAATTCCGAAAGGCTACAAACGTCTATGCCCACTCTTGGCATAGGAACCTTTCTGAGAATCTTTGAGTTCGGATTAACGAGCGTCCACTGTCTGTGTGCATATATATATATATATATATATATATATATATATATATATATATATATATATATATATATATATATATATATATATATATATATATATATATATACTAGCTGAATACACGTGCTTCAATACGGGACAGATTGAAATTAAATACAACGGTCAATATATGCAATTATTGCCCCCCCCCCCAAAAAAAAAATATATATATATATATATGCTAGCTATTTGCCCGGCGTTGCCCGGGTTTTTATTTATCCCAACTTTTTTATTACACAGGAAAAGGAAGGGATTCTACCTATAGTGTAAAATCTAAGTAATTTAATTTACAAATATTTCAAAATAAGTACAGTATGCAAATGATAAAAAAAATACAAATTCACTCTATTCTTAATTTAACTCAAAACTTCATTATAAACAACATTTTTAGTTTCCTATATTACTCTCAGTGACTCCGTAAACTATGGATCCGACACTAATCTCGGTCATTTGGACTTTTTTTTTTACCCCTTCTCCCCCACCAATGGTGATGGGAGGCTGTACTTGCACTTAAATGGCATCGGAAGGAACCTATTCATCTCAGCGACACAAAAACTATGGATTCGACCATACTCTCGGTAATTTTGGACATTTTATTTCTACCCCTTCTCCCCTCCAATGGTGTTGGGAGGCTGAACTTGCATTTAAACGGTATCGGGACTAACCCTATTCGTCGCAGCTAACCCGAAAACTATGGATTCGACACTATGCACGCTCATTTTGGACATTTTATATTCACACTTTCTTACCCCCACCTCACCCAACAATGCTTAAGGGGGCTGCACTCTCACTTAAATGGCATCGGTAGTGTCCCTATTCATCTCAGCGACGTCGAAAATTATAGATTCGACACTACTCTCGGTCATTATGGACATTTTATATTTACTCTTCTCCCCTCCCCCATGCTGATGGGGGATGAACTTGCACTTAAACAGCATCGGGAGTATCACTATTCAACTCTGTGACCTCGAAAGCTATTGATTCGACATTACTCTCGGTCATTTTGGACATTTTAATTTTTCCCCCTCTCCCCCCTCCCCCTAATGGTGGTAGAAGACTGAAATTGCATTTAAACGTCTTCGGGAGTGTCCCTATTCGTCGCAGAAAACCTGAAAACTATGGATTCGAAACTATTCCCGGTCATTTTGGATATTTATATTCACCCCTTCTTCCCTCCCCCTATGCTAATACCCCCTATTAAACGGGGGCTGAACTTAAACGGCATCAGAAATGTTACTATTCGTGTCAACGACCCCGAAGACTATGGTTTGTCGCTACTCTCGGTATTATGGACATTTTATATTCACCTCTTCTTCCCTCCCCCCTCCCTCCCAATGCTAAAGGGGGGCTGAACTTGCACTTAAACGGCATCAGAAATGTTACTATTCGTCTCAGCGACCCCGAAAACTATGGTTTTAACACTACTCTCGGTCATTTTGGACCTTTTATATGCACCTCTCCTTCCCTCCCTCCCCTAATACTAATGGGGGCTGAACTTGCACTTAAACGGCATCAGAAATGTCACTATTCGTCTCAGCGACCCCGAAAACTATGGTTTTGACACTACTCTCGGTATTGTGGACATTTTATATTCATCTCGTTTTCCCCCCCCCCCCCCCACCCCCTCCGTCCCAATGCTAATAGGGGGCTGAACTTGCACTTAAACGGCATCAGAAATGTCACTATTCGTCTCAGCGACCCCGAAAACTATGGTTTTGACACTACTCTCGGTATTGTGGACATTTTATATTCATCTCGTTTTCCCTCCCCCCCCACCCCCTCCGTCCCAATGCTAATAGGGGGCTGAACTTGCACTTAAACGGCATCAGAAATGTCAATATTCTTCTCAGCGACCCCAAAAACTATAGTTTTAGCACTACTCTCGGTCATTTTGGACATTTTATATTCACCCCTTCTTCCCTTCTCCCTCCCCCCAATGCTAATGGGGGCTGAACTTGCACTTAAAAGCGATACATCTTCGGCTTTGGTCGAAAGGAGAACGCCTTTCAGGAATTGGAATGAATGACAGGACGATTCGTCCAATGATAAGCGCGCATTATCCTCCAGGTTTCCATTATCCAAGTACAGTTTGCTTATAGGCTTTCTGCTGGAAACGTCATGAAGTGACGTCACGCCTAAGCACCACCCCCTGGTAGGCAAAACATTCTGAATTTTGCATCGTGCACATGTTATCAAAGCTTTGGTTACCATTCTCATATTTTTGTGAAACCGCGTTTTTAGTTAAATTATTACCATGGTAGTGAGCTGTGTAGCTTATGGATGCACATTCAGGTTTTCGAAAGGATGTGACGTTGGAATGTATCGTTTTCCGAAGGATGAAAAACGACGGGACCTGTGGATTAGAGCGGTCAAAAGGCTTCACTGGAAACCAAGTGCTGGCTCAAGAATCTGCGGAAAACATTTTCAAACGGGTAAGTTTTTTTGCCCCTTAAATCCTTATGGTTACGTAAGCTAATTTTTAAACCCTAAGTTTGTGAGAAATGATAAAAAGTTATGATTGTCAAGCAGTGGCGCACATAGGATTTAATCTTGGTGGTGGAGGGAGGGGGGCGAGTTGAACGGATAAAAATATTTATAATACAAATTCAAGTATTCATAATGCAATTTCTATTTCTTTGGTAGATGGCAAGACCCCTTTCCCCCTCCCCTAGAGGCGCCACTGTTGTCAAACAATATGTTTCATAGATTTCATGTTTTTTGTTTACCGGATATTTTGTGTATTGTCAATCCAGTGGCGCTCTCAGAATCACATCTTGGGGGGGGGGGGAGTAAAAAGGCTCTTAATAGAAATTCAATAAAATACATTAGGTGATTATACAATTTTATTTAATGAATAAAATCCAGTTTTCTTTCCTATTTGAAAAGCTCTTGAATTATCTCATGTTTACATTTGATAGTCATTTGATTAAGTCATGTTTACATTAATCTCTCTCTGTAAATATAGCAGAGCCAGTCCTGTTCAATTGGGATTTTGTCATGATAGATCTGTAATCAGTCTACTTTTACCCCCGCCCCCCTGCTTGTGCCACATTTGTAATTAGTTTATGTACTATATTCAAATGTCACAATTTGTTATATGTCAAAAGTATCATAAATATGTCATCATTTGTTTGTTTCCTTATTCTTTACAGGAAAACCTAGCTTAGACAAGCACCACCCTGATTATGTGCCTACACTTTTCACATTTTCAGGGAAAAAAAAACTGCACATTTGTATGAAAAAAGAAAATCCACATTAGAGAAGTTGGTCACAGACTCTAAAAGGGATGCAGCTGCTGAAGCATTATTGCTCTTACAACAAGGTAAGCTTGTTGAAAATTATTTGTAGAATATGATTTTATATGAATAAGGGATAGAAATAAGAAAATAGATTAAGTGATTTTTCTTTTTTAATTTATTTCATTTTTTTATGACATACTAATATTTTATATTGAGGCAATATCTTTTTTCTCCTAGAACCTGCAATTGACAATGAACCTATAACAGATGCAGGTGAGCAGATGCAGGAAGAGAGTGAAATAGGCACACTTCATAATTCAGTTAAATCAATGGAGGTTATTATAAAGCGTCTGCAGGATGAAACAAAGTTATTACGGGCAGAAAAAATTGTCCTGCACGAAACTGTCCTAGCTTTAAAACCAACTGATTCTATTTTAAGTAATGCTGAAACTATTTTGCTGTACACAGGTCTTCCATCAAAACAAATTTTTGATTGGATAATCAACTGTGTACTAAATCCGGACCAGGTCCATACAGGTTAGCGGGCTGAGTTGTGCGGCTCCAGTTTATAATGGCACCACAAGGGCCGGAGTCCGATTTAGCCAAGTGCCACAACAATTTTGACCAAGCATTTATATTAATTTTAAGTAGTTGATTCCATAACGAATGCAAATGGTTGAACATATCCTGTGCAGAATATTAACGAATGAATTTGAGATAAACTGAATTTCAGTCTGTGAATCTGTGCTTAAAGTTTAATGAGGTAAGAACTGCTGTCACTCAGAGCCCGATTTAGAAAATTCTGGGGATGGGGGCCCCCTAACACTGATGTGGGCGTAAAATTTCCAAAATTGACACACAAAAAAATAATCATGAATCATTGTGAAAGTACCATTTTACCAAGAATTGGCTATTTGAAGCGTAGAAGCCTAGAACATTATTAAATAACAAAAAACAATACAACATATTAACTTCATCATTAAAACACCGATACAATGCAACCAGAAAAACTTATTAATCCCTTATATACACTATAACATACATATGATGAACTATACATATAACTAAACATATGATGAACCAATCAATCAAATTTGAAAGGATATATAAAAAAAAATTGCTACTCAAAAAGGTAAAATAAAAAAAACTGAATTGGGAATTTTTTCTTTCTTTTAAAATAACAATTTTTTGGGGGCCCCCGAACAAAGTTTTCCTTCTTCACCTAATGCTCTTTTCTTATTTTCGCTCCCCTTTATTTAGTATGGTGACATTAAAATTCTTACTGCAAGCATTAATTAAAAAACTTATTTTTCCAATAAAGAAAGTAACTCAACTATATCTCTTATTCATTAGAAAATATTTCTTAAAATGAACCATCATCATCGTCTTTAAATAAAAATGCTCTTATTTCAACGTTATACATATCTGTTACTCAAACAGTTAAATAGTCACGGTTAAAAGATAACTATTTAACTGTGATAAAAAAAAGAGGGTCAGCGATGAATAATTTGCCCCACTTTCTAAAGGAAACAATAATTGTTAGTCAAATAATTGAAAATTTTTACATCATCTTCCCGATATTCAACTAAATTTTTAAAATTTTATTCTGCCATTACATATTTACAACTGTTGTCTCATATTACTCTCCAAAAAAGAAAAGAAAGTAAAACATATATTGGAATTGCCTAGCATTCTGTATTGCTTTTCTAATTAAATAATCATCTTACTCGTATCTCGCAAAAAATAAAACCTGGCTTGCCTAGGTAAAAAGCATTATAAAAATTTTAAAAATCTTGACACTAACGTTAACATTGACATGGTACGTTAACTAGGCGCCGGAGAGCAGAGCTCCAAAGCTTTGGTAAGGATAATTTTTTGTGGTTATATTTCCGTTCTCAGGATTAAAAGAAAAGTGTTGATGTTGAAAGTTAAGAAAAAATAAATAACGAAATTAATTAAAATATAAATAAATAAATAAATACAACGTTTGACAACCATTTAATGTGGCAAAATTAATAAAAGAAGACACGGTGGCCAGGGATTAAGCTGAAGTCGGTGGGATAGTCTTCAGGTCGATATTAAAAAGAAATTCAGGTAGTCTCTTCTAACGAAACTACCGAGGGTTATTAACGTAGGATTACTTATCGTTGCTTACCTCTTTAAAAAAAAAACAATAAAATTACTACATACGAAGAGAATGATGAGTGATAACCCTAGAAAGAATAGGTCGACGGTAAGAAAAATCAGTTACATAATATGTCTACTCTGCCACTCTTGATTTATAACTCGCGACGACGGTTTTAGCGTCATAAATTTTGCTTTCCGGAGGACCGTAATACCACGTTAAAATAAAAAATCTTTATTATTTGTGTTCTTATCCATAAACTTTCTACTTTCCAGCCACCATTACTTGTACTCAGCTACTAGATAGCAAAGTAACTCCTTTCGAGGAAAATCTCCAGAATTCAGCTTTAGAACCCCTGTATAATAATTTTTTTATTCTATTTTCTTTCGACTTTTCTAAAATTTTCATTTCCTCTTTACTTTCGCCATATTTGCTACATGCTTGCACTGTTAGGGCCTGTTCACAAAGAATCAGTGACGTAGCGAGCATAACTGGCGCCCGGGGCACGATACCTTTTTGCCCCCCCCCCTTCCGAAAAACATATAGAAATATAATATATAGAATTAGTGAAAAGGACCATTTGGCGCCCCTCTGCGAGTGGCGCCCGGAGCATGATAGACCCCCTTGCCCACCCCTCGCTACGCCACTGCGAAGAATCGATGAGCGTCAGCGTTACTCGTATAGACATAATCTATACCACTCACAGGCCCTAGCAACTTTTTTTGCTAATCGTTTGGAGGTTTATAATTGGTTAACTATATTTCAATACGAGTAACGCTGATGTTGACGGATTCTATGTGAATAGGAGTCCAGTAGTGGAAGCGTAAAAGGAAAGATGGCGCTGAGACGGAAATAACCAATCATAGGCGTTAAAAATTCGTTGCTAATCGTTTGGAGGTTTGTCATTCATTAAATATATTTCAATAGTTTAACGCTTCCGCCACCGGACTCCTATGTGAACAGGCCCTTAGAATACTCTGCGTTAGTAGGCGTGGTCCAGGCAACACAGTTTAAAAGGCAGAATTCTAAACTTAGACTGTAAATATTATTTTTAATATATATTATAATTTTTAAAAAATTGTGAGCGCGTTGTTTTTGATCAAGTCATTTTATCGTTTTAGGAACATTGTACTGAGGTGTTATCAAGTTTTTCAGAAAATATGACTTATTCCGATTTTTTTGTATACACCCTATTTCTATTTGATTCTGCGGAAAACTATGCACATTTCATCGTGATGAAGTTCATTTAGAGGTGGGAGGGAGGGCAACTTATTTGTACTCATGAATATCTTTACGGAAAAAGGTTTTTTTTTTTTTTAAACTTTTAATTTCTATTCATTACAGACAAAAGTGACATTTTAGATTAATAATGTACCTACAGTAACAACTTCTCAAATTCGTTTAAGTGGACGGAGTATAACCGCACCAGTATAACAACGGAATGAAATTGACAAAATTAGAGAAAATTGAATGAAAAATTAGAGAAAATTTTCTATATGGATTCAGTTGTGAGTGAAATTTTTCGAAATTTTATTGATGTAATATAATATTAAAAGTATGTGCATTTTAACAAAAGGAAATTTTAAGGGTCAAAGCTAAATTGATTAGATGAAATATTCAGAAAAAGGCCGCGTAATATATGGTTGAATTCCATTACTGGAAGATTTGTCATACACTGCACAAAGATTTTCATCCAATCTTATTTTCTATAAATTTATGTTTCAAAGAAAATTAGCAAAAAAAAATTAAAAATTTGATCAAGATCGTAACTTGTAGAAAACTTCGCTAATTAAAACTTGGAATGAAATAAAACTAACAAAGACAGAGGTTTTTTGTCTAGCCATTTATGAATTTGACGGGTGTCAAAACTTGATAATAAATACTCGAAAAAATTCCTATAATCAAAGATAATTTGTAATATTTGGCATGCCTAAATACGAGGATATTCATTAAATGCATTAGTAAAATAATTTAAAATGCTAGTTTTATCTAAATATATAAATTTCTATATATTTAGATAAAACTGGTGCTATAGATTTATAAAGAGCATGCAGTCTTTATAAATCTATAGCACCTGAGTACCTTTTATATTAGAAACTGGGGGTTCTGTTGATCTTATTTTTGAATTTTTATTAACTTTTAAAAAATTATTCGAGAATATAACCAGTGGCGCCGGAAAGGGGGGGCAAGGGAGGGCACTTGCCCCCCCCCCCCTAGAAAATTGAATTTTTTTGTTTCTACCTAGCTAGCGCTCGTAAAATATTAGAATTTTCATTTAAAATCATAAAGTCTAACAAAACTGAATACTAAATTGCAACCTCACACTTGTTAACGCAAGCGCTATAAACGTCATTCCATATACGCAGGAGCGATTAATCGCCAATTTCAGGTACGCAAGCGCGTTTGAACGCCAATTCCAGACGTTTGCTTTTGAGATTCAAAAGCAACCCTACACGATGTTTTTTCATCTTGTAGGATCAAGGGATCTCAAGGGAATCTTGAATCCGATGCATTTGAAACGCGTACACGTTGACGTGTGATAGGGCATAATATAACATAAAAGTTTATTTTTTTATAACCGTATATATGTATTTTTAATAATAAAGGTGTAAAAGTTTTAATCTATTTTACTTTGCCCCCCTCTATATTTGACTCTTCCGGCGCCACTGAATATAACTTTAATACAATGTATGAATTAATAACTTTTGTTATTTCAAATTAATTGAATAACCCTATATGGTACTTACGTATTATAGCTGAAGCTTTGTGGTTTGGCGGAAAAAGCGGCAATAAAGCGCCAATTATGCGCCCCATCCTTGTTGATAGTATTGTTTTCGCCATTCATTGCTTTTCGCTCCCGTTCTAAGTTTCGTTTTGAAGATTTTCTTTATTTTTTTAGGTTATGAAAGTTATTTGACAAAGATCTTTTATAAAAAAAGTTTGACGAGACATATGACAGTGTTATATAACACTGGGATATACTTGGGATACCTCAACTTTGATAAAAGATAACTTTTATAAAAGTTGGGTTCTTCGTCAAAGTTTTATAAAAGATTTCGGTGCCCGGATGTTATAAACAACATTTCGAGCAACAGCATGTTAAAAAAATACAAATGTGTGGAAAACGCGGCAGATAAAGAACAAGATTTCGATTCGAAATAGTTTAAGCTCTAATTAAAAATTGCGCACTAATGACAAAACAGAAATACACGAAAAATATTCAAAATGAGTATGTTAAAAACGCAAATCTTTCAAAGGAAAAGTCTTAGGATGCTGAAATTTTGCATGGTGGTTACTCCTAAACTCTAGATGCCAACTAAGAAATATTTTTAAAAAGTACAAATATTAAGGGGTTTAAAAGGGGCTTAACCCCCTCCCCACTAAAAAAAAAACCCATTGTATCTCTGAAACCATAGGACCCAGGAAGTTGAAATTTCGTATGGTGGTTCCCCTTAAGCCCTAGGTGCCTACTAAAAAATCTTTTTGAAAAATACAAATTTTAAGGGGGTTAAAAGGGGCTTAATCCCCCCTCTAAAAAAAACCCCATAGTATCTCTGGAACCATAAGGCCTAGGAAGCTGAAATTTTGCATGGTGGTTCCCCTTAAGCCCTAGGTACACACCAATAAATACTTTTTAAGAGCTCGAATTTTAAGGGGTTTAACCCCCTCTCCCCTAAAAAATCCCACTGTATCTCTGGAACCATAGGGTCTAGGAAGCTGAAATTTTGTATGGTACTTCCCCTTAAGCCCGAGGTACAGACCAATAAATCTTTTTCAAGAGCTCGAATTTTAAGGGTGGTACGGAGGGAAAGCAGAGGACTGTATATAAATAACAATTTTATTGAAAGCGGTGCCGCAACATGGGCTTGAAAAATGGCCGCTGAAAGCGACACGACTTACTCACTAGAACAAGTTTCACACTGGCGCGTTTTTTCATACAACCAAAAGGTGGCGCTACAATCGCCGGAAATTGCCGTTATCAGTACGGAACATTCCGCCGGCCTTGAAATAACATTTCAATACACAAAAAAAATTAAAAATAAACACATTATAACTATACTAATATAAGATACAACAATACAATAATAAAGAAAAGAAGTAAACATAAAAAGGTTCAATTTTGCATTGGCAAAATACATATCTTTGATATAGGTCTTTTTAGTACAGCAGTGGGAGTTTGTATTATCACTACTCGAACCTTACCGTCTTTGCCTTTAATGGTTTCTTTAATTCTACCTATGGACCATTTTGAGGGGGGAATATTGTCCTCCTTGATTAAAATTAAATCACCCACCTCTACATTATCCTTTTCAAATTTCCATTTCGATCTTTGTTGTAAGTTAGTTAAGTAATCATTCTTCCACCTCTTCCAAATGCCTTGCACTAATTTGGTTGTTAGTTGCCACCTAGATAGTCTATTGTCATTTATAGCCACAAGCTCGGGTTCGGGGATAGAATTTAGTGGGCGTCCTATTAAAAAGTGTCCCGGTGTTAAAGCTTGAAAGTCATTAGGGTCTGGTGACAATGGGCAAATAGGTCTCGAATTTAAAATAGCCTCTATTTGTGTGATGACCGTTAAAAATTCTTCATAGGTTAAATTAGTATTACCAACTGCTCGCTTTAAGTAATATTTGAATGATTTTACCCCTGCTTCCCATAACCCTCCAAAGTTTGGGGATCTAGGGGGGATAAATTTCCAAGTTACCTGCTCTGAGGACAAATAGTTTCCAAGCTGTTCATTAGGCTCTTGAATTAATTTGTACAGTTTCTTTAATTCAGCAGATGCCCCAATGAAATTTGTGGCGTTATCTGTGTAAATTATCGCGCTTTTTCCTCGTCTTGCAAAAAATCTTTTAAGACATGCGATAAAGGACTCTGATGTCAAATCCGAAACTATTTCCATGTGAATAGCTTTAGTCGCAAGACAAATAAAAATTGAAACATAAATTTTATTTCAATATATATTTCCGTTGATAAGGAATTTTTATAGAAAAGGGTCCACAGAGATCCACGCCGGTAACGTTAAACGGTGCGTTAGGAGTTACTCTATCAGAGGGTAAATTACCCATAATCTGTACAGCAGGTTTAGGGTTTTGCTTAAAGCAAATTCTGCAATCGTTAACTACCTTCCTTGCAGTCAATCTGCCATTAATGGGCCAAAATTCTTGACGTACGGTATATAGGAGAGTTTGTGGGCCTGCATGATGGTTTTTCCTGTGAAAATGCTCAAAAATCATTCGAGTCAATTTATTACTCTTGGGAATAATAATGGGGTGTTTCTGATCAAACTTTAAGTCAGAATTGCCTAAGCGACCTCCAACTCTTAAAATGTTGTTTTCGTCTAAAAATGGATTTAAGTTTTGCAATCCACTACCTTTGGGCACAGGTTCTCCCTTTAGAAGATTGATAATCTCCTTTTCAAAATATCTTACCTGGACGGCTTTAATTATAGATATCTCCGACCACCTCAATTCCTTGGTGGTGAGCGGTCCCTTTAATTTGTGGCCTGTCTTACAATTACTAAAAAATCTAAAAATATATGACAAAATGCGAATTAACTTCAAATAATTATTAGTTAAACTTAAAAATGTATCAAAAAAATTGTCCCTTGTAAGAATTAGAGTTTTATCGGAGTGCCCTTTGAATTCATTTAAATATTGTTCATTTTCAGTAGAATGATATTCAGGAATATCCCTTGGAACAATAATATCCGCTTGTAGGAATGTAAGCCCTTTCCACCACAAAACACTTGATGAAAGGTCTTTAGCATCTAGTCCCCGTGAAATAATGTCTGCCGGATTCTGCTTGGAGGAGACGTGACCCCAGTGGAAATTTTCAGTCAGTTGTTGAATGTTACTAACTCTATTCCCAACGAAAGTTTTTAGTTGATGAGGCGATGTTTTTATCCAAGAGCGATAGTTGAGTCTGACCATAAGAACACTGATTCAACATGTAGATGTAATGATGTTAAACATTTTCTCATAAGTTGAGATACAAGTAGACAAGCATTTAATTCTAACCTCGGGATTGTTACCTTTCGAATTGGTGCTACTCTTGATTTACTGCAGAGTAATTGACTTTTTACAGTGTTGTCATACGCTATAGACTGTATGAAGATAACTGCACCATACGCATTTTCTGAGGCGTCTGCGAATCCATGTAGAAATATTCGTACAGGTGTCTTGGATAGGCAATATCTAGGTATCTTTAATTTATTCAGATTCAAAAGTGATAAGGAAAAATCATGCCACTCCTTAGCTAAAGATTCTGGAAGTTGTTCATGCCATGCAATTTTCAGTAACCACAGTTGCTGCAAGAAGATTTTAGCCTTTGCAATGACCGGACCAATTAAACCAAGAGGATCAAATATTTTGGCTATTTGTGAAAGCACTTCTGATTTAGTGTAATTCAATTTAGGATTTACCTTGGTCGTGTAAGTAAACATATCAGTTTTAGGTTTCCACAACATACCCAATGTTTTTACCACATCTAATTCAGAGTCTGATTTAATAGCATATTCTTGATTAATTTGAGATGGATCTGTTAATAAACTAGGGTGGTTTGTGCACCATTTGTGTAAATCCATACCTCCAGACTTCAACAACTTTATTAACTGAGACTGAAGCTCCTTAAGCTTGGAGAATTCAGATTCTCCGCTTAAGATATCATCCATATATGTATCTGATTGAAGAACTGAAGATGCTAGTGGATATTGATCTCCATCATCAATTGCGAGTTGTTTAAGTGATCGCGTTGCTAAAAATGGAGCACTTGTCATGCCATATGTAACAGTGCACAGTCTGTAAGTCCTTGCAGGTTCGTTCATCCCTTCCTTCCAAAATATGCGCAATAGATCGCGTTGAGAATCGTCTATCAAAATTTGCCGGAACATTTTTCTTATATCGGCAGTAAGTGCATATTCGTGCCTTCGAAATCTAAGTAGAACAGCGAAAAGATCTTCCTGTATTATACCTCCCGTCAACTGTAATGAATTTAGTGATTCTCCTAAAGACGTAACAGACAAAGCATTAAATACTACTCTTAAAGGCGTTGTCTCCTTATCAGGTCTGTAGACACCGTGGTGAGGGAGATAATATACAATTTCTGGTTCTTCATTTTCTAAAACTTCCTCCATATGGCCTAAGGTTAAATATTCGCGAATAAATTCTTTATACATCTTTAAGAATTTGGGATTTTCATTTAATCTTTTCCATAAACAATCAAGTTTTCGTAAGGTATTTTGTTTGGAATCACCTAAACAATCAGGATTCTTCGAAAACGGCATTTGAACAATGTATCGGCCTGAATTGTCCCTTCTGTGGGTATTCAAAAAATGTTGTTCACATAGTTTATCATCAGCACTTTTAATCATTTCAACGTTATTTTCCGGTATCAGTTCTGCTTCGAAAAAATTCTTAAGTGATTTATCTAAATTAGTTTCATTAAGTAAACAACAGTAACGAGAATTATTATATTTTTCGTGTTGTAAAGATCCGATTACTATATAACCAAACTTAGTGTTCTGTAACATTAATTTTCCATCTTCCGTATAAATTCTTTTCAAAATATCAAAAAAAAGTTGATTTCCGATCAAGAAATCGATCTGGCTGGGTAGATAAAACCCTTTATCTGCAAGTTCCACATAATTAGGAAATTTAACATTTGATATATCTAGTTTTGCTACTGGGAAAATTTCAGTTATTCTTGGAACCAATATGCAATCTATATTCACCGAAAATGTCTCTCCTTTGTTAGAAATATTAGCATTTACTTTAGCCTTAACTGAATGAATTGAGTTGTTTATTCCTGAAATTGAAGTTTTAATATTCTCTTTTCTTAACCCCAAATTTTCTGCACAACGCTTAGTAATGAGATTTATTTCGCTTCCATTGTCCAGCAAGCCTTTAAATTTGCACCTTTGACCGTATTTATTTTTAACATAAATAACCACAGTATTTAATAAAACACTTTCATTCTGCGGAAGTGCAGCATTTGCTTTTTCATTTTTTGAAAGCTTGGAACTAAGCAAAACACTCCTCATTTCAGCGACAAGCTGTGTCGCGCCATTCTGTCTATCTGACTCATCACTTTTAATGTTCTGAGGCAATGTGTTTTGATTTCCATGTGTTTCTTTCATTTCATCGAATAAGTGCAATAATGTATGGTGTTTCTTTTTACAAATACTACAAACGTATTTCGATTTGCATTGAGATACAGTATGGAAATTTAAACAGTTATAGCATAACTTTTGATTTTTAACGAATTCATATCTGCTTGAGATCTTCATATTTTGAAATTGTGAGCATTTATGTAAAGGGTGTGGGTTTTTACATAAAACACAAAGCTTTAAATGCTCCTTGGAATTAATCATGAAAGTTTTGGAACGATTTGAGATATTTGAAACGTTTTTAGGGCTGGACTTCACCGAAAAATTTCTGTTTAAACCTTCTAACATCAAACTTCGCGTTTCTAAGAAATTTAAAAATTCGTCTAATGATGGAACTTCCTTAGAATTCAGAGATAACTCGTACTGTTTTCTAGTTTCTCTGTCCAATTTACTCGTAATAACATTTATCAACATAATATCTGAAAGATTGTTTCTTTTATATTCTAAAACGCTCAAGGCTCGTAAGTTTCGATTTATACAATCTACCAAAGTGCGTAATTCTTTTGGCGACTCATGCGTGATTTTCTCGAAATTCATTAGAGCTTGGATATGTGCTTCGACTAACATTCTGGCGTTCTGATAGCGTTCATCTAATGCATTAAACAGAGACTTATAAGTGTCAACTAGAGTTTCTAATTGTTTTGCTTCACCCTTTAGTGCTGCGCGTAAATAATATAGTTTTTGCGTTTCTGATAAGGCAACATTTTTATCAATTAAATTAGAAAATTGGAGTTTAAACTGACTCCATTCCTCGTATTTTCCTGAAAACTGTGGAAGCGGGATTTCTGGGAGCTTAACATTTGGCGATGAAGTTGGCAGATCAGCATTATTTATTTTATTATGATCATTTTCAAGTTTATTACTTGCATACAGTTTACTATTGAGGCAATTTAGGCTTACCTCTAATTCTTCCAGTCTGGAATCTAAATCTTGAAGTTCTTCTTCGATTTCTGTTAAATCCGTATCCTCAGGTAAATCATAATATTCACTGCGTAATTCTTCGGTTTTATCTTGAAGCCTTTTAACGTTCGTCAGTTTCAATTGGAGCTCAATGCTCGCTTTATCACTGCTTTTAAAGTTTTGCACGAAGTTTTCGATCTGCGTTACTTTTCCTTTCAAACTTGATTTTTGTCTTTTTAAAGCGGTAAATTTCTCCATAGTTACGCGAAAGGTTCCACCTCCGGATCGCTAGGACCAAAATGGTACGGAGGGAAAGCAGAGGACTGTATATAAATAACAATTTTATTGAAAGCGGTGCCGCAACATGGGCTTGAAAAATGGCCGCTGAAAGCGACGCGACTTACTCACTAGAACAAGTTTCACACTGGCGCGTTTTTTCATACAACCAAAAGGTGGCGCTACAATCGCCGGAAATTGCCGTTATCAGTACGGAACAAAGGGATTTAGCCCCCTTAGATAGAAATAACTTTTATAAAAGATCTTTGTAAAAGAAATTTGATAGTGTAATAGGGGTATTTTGAGGTTATAGCATTTCTTTTATGTATAACTGTTATAAAAGATACAAATGACTTTTAAAAAATATCTTTGTCAAAGAACTTTGATAGTGTAATATAGGTCAAAAGGAAGAAGATGCAGTGTCTTTTTTCCAGATTCGTGGAATTTTGCCCAGTCAGCGTGTATGCCCTAACTTTCACAACATGCGTGCCTATTTTAATCGACCAGTAGCTGGAGATGTAATATTAAAGATTGCGGCAAAACAGTCAGAATTCAGAAGGAAAACTTGTTCTACGGTTCCCGATTGCCATTACTTTAAAATCCCGATTGCCAAACTTTAAATATTTGCATTTTCCGTCGAAACCTGTATGCATATCAATTTGTGTCTAATTTGCATTACCCCTTCTTGGCGCGTCGCTTTTTTTTTTGTCTAAGAGTGTATTCCTATTTTGTCTTTAATATGAAATTTTTAATTAGATCTAAAATTATCTATAGCGAAATCATGTTCTTCAGCTGCTTATTTTTTTTAAACTTTTCCATGTGTTTTCCAAATACTTTTTTAAATATGCTGCTGCTCAAAATGTTGATGCATGTTTGATAACTGCTTTCGTAATTTCATACACGTGCTTCGCCACAGATTACACGAGTGCCATGAATTATGTCATTTGGTTCATTTAATTTCAATTAACTTTAGCAGTAAGGTGAGGTCATTTCTCATAAGGAGTTCATCGCAGAATTTAACGACAGTGATCCGAATTTAAATACGAGTTTTGGATATTTCATTTTTATTTTGGGGATTTAAAACCACTTTACAACCTCCTAAAAAGTTGCTTTTTAAACATCTTTCTTGGCCAGCACCAAGAGCCTAAGAGGAAACGCCATGCAAAATTTCAACTTCTTCGGCCCTATTGTTCCAGAGATACAGTGGGATATATTTTTTTTTGGGGGGGGGGGGACTAAACCCCTTAAAATTTGAATGTAAAAAAAGATTTATTGGTGTGCACCTAGAGCTCAAGGATAACCAACCAACAAAAATTTCAGCTTCCAGGCCTTATGGTTCCAGAGATACAGTGGGTTTATTTCTTTTTTTTTGGGGGGGGGGACTAAACCCCTTAAAATTTGAACTAAAAAAGGAAAAAATTATTGGTGTGCACCTAGGGCTTAAGGAAAACGAACCAACCAACCAAATTTCAGCATCCCAGGCCTTATGGTTCCAGAGATACCGTGGGTTTCTTTTTTTTTTTTGGGGGGGGGGGACTAAACCCCTTAAAATTTGAACTAAAAAAAAGGATTTATTGGTGTGCACCTAGGGCTTTAGGGAAACCAACCAACCGAATTTCAGCTTCCCAGGCTTTATGGTTCCAGAGATACAGTGGGTTTATTTATTTTTTTTGGGGGGGGGATAAACCCCTTAAAATTTGAACTAAAAAAATTATTAGTGTGCACCTAGGGCTTAAGGGAAACCAAACAAACAAATTTCAGCTTCCCAGCCCTTATGGTTCCAGAGATACAGTGGTTTTTTTAGAGGGAAGGGGGGCTAAACTTCTTAAAATCCGAACTTTTAAAAGATATTTATAGGTGTGCCCCTAGGGCTTAAGAGGAACCACCATACAAAATTTCAGCTTCCTAGGCCTTATGGTTCCAGATATACAGTAGGATTTTTTTTTGGGGGAGAGGGGGCAAAGCCCCTTAAATTTCGAGCGTTCAAAATGATATATTGGTATGCACCTAGAGCTTAAGAGGAACCACCATAGGAAATTTCAGCTTCCAAGGCCTTGTGGTTCCAGAGATACAGTGGGTGTTTTTAGAGGGGGCAGGGGGTTAAGCTCTTTTTAACCCCCTTAAAATTTACAGTTTCCAAAACATGATTTCTTAGAATGCACCTAGGGATTATGGGGAACCAGTATACGAAATTTCAACTTCCTAGGCCCTATGGTTCCAAAGATACAGTGGGTGTTTTTAGAGGGCGGCAGGGGGTTAAGCTCTTTTTAACCCCCTTAAAATATACAGTTTCCAAAAAAAGATTTCTTAGAAGGCACCTAGGGATTATGGGGAATCACAATACGAAATTTCAGTTTCTTAGGCCCTATGGTTCCAAAGATACAGTGGGTGTTTTTAGAGTGGGGGCAGGGAGTTAAGCTCTTTTAACCCCTTAAAATTTAGTTTCCAAAAAAAGATTTCTTAGAAGTCATCTAGGGATTATGGGGAACCACTATACGAAATTTCAACTTCCTAGGCCCTATGGTTACAAAGATACAGTGGGTGTTTTGGGCACGTAGAGCTTGGGAGTAACCACGTTTTCCACACATTTGTATTATTTTAACATGCTTCTGCTCGAAATGTTGTTTATAATTTCCGGGCAGGAAATAGGTTTCCACTGTGAAGTTAGGTGTTGGCGAGCAGATATTACGCCAAGGGTTAAAGGCTGCCAAGCTTCAGCTATAATACGTAAGTACCGAATATATTTTAATTACCATTACTAACTAAATTTCATTTACTCCACAATTAATTTAAAGTTTCTATTTAAAATCTATTCTGGATTATTATTATATTTGTAAAAATTATCAATAATGCTTTCTAACTCATGTACAATATCATTTTCCAAAAAAATATTAGAAAAAAAAAGGTTTAAATACTTGTTAGTTGATTGAAAAGTATGGATCATCTACGAAATATCCATAGTAAAATGTTGGTTCCTAAGATAAGTTGTGTGAAGGGAAATTTTATAAATGAGTTAGCAACCAGATTCTTGCACTTGAGATTCTTAGATGCATGAGTAAACAATCCTATTCCTGCTAGTACACACACAGGAGGAACAATATCACTGAAGTTGGACAAAAATATGGATCCAAAATACTCATTTTGAGTACATTTAAATCTCATTTGCATAAAGTGAAATGTGATCAAGCATTTTCCAAAATAATGATATGAGATGAACACAAAGATATAGCTAAAGGGATGAAGATTTGATTAAACTTTTATTTTGGCTTTACAAGAAATACGAAAAAATTAGAAACAAAGCTTTGAAATTTTTTTAATGCATTACCTAGAAATGAAAGTAAGCCACTTAAATATTCATAGTAACTAATTGACAGTCCATATACACTGCTGGCCACTGTAAATGCAACACCCTGAAGGAAACATGCAAATAACATGAAATTTACAAAATGCATTAGTGGAGGTCAGATATGCAAATGATTAGAATTTCAGTGCAGACGCACATCACGCGCGCCTGTGGCGCCACTTCAAAGCGCTATTTAAGGCTTGGAGATTTCGACGATTTCACGTTCGGCAATTGTATTTTTCTTGTGGTTTTTTCAAAAAACGATCAATTATGCCTCGTCGAAAACAGCGATCATCTTTTGATCAAGTATCCGAGTTCGACAGAGGAAGGATAGTGGCCTACCGAGATTGTGGATTAGCTTTCAGGGAAATCGGTAGTCGTTTTGGACGAAACCAAACAACTGTAATGCGGATATGTGATCGTTGGATGCAGGAGGGTACGACGGACCGGCGTGTTCGATCGCATCCACCTCAGCGCACCACTTCACGTGATGACAGGCAAATTGTGCGCATGTCAGTGACGGATCGCTCAGTCACATCACGAACCATAGCACAGCACATGCAGTCTGTAACGCATCATCCAGTGTCTGCGCGTACCATTCGACGCCGTTTACAGCAGGGTGGTCTGTCCGCAATACGTCCATTGCTTTGTCTACCCTTGACGCAGAACCACCGACGTCTCCGAGGCCAATGGAGCGATGACAGAAGGATGTGGACGCAGAATGGAATGAAATTGTCTTTACTGACGATTCACGCTTCTGTCTGCAACACCACGATGATCGCATTCGAGTCTGGAGGCACCGTGAAGAGAGGATGCTGAACAGCTGCGTTATGCACCGCCACACTGGTCCTGCACCGGGTATTATGGTATGGGGCGGTATTGGATATCAGTCTCGCACCCCTCTAGTACACATTGCCGGTACTTTAAACAGCCAGTGCTACATCTCCGAGGTGTTGGAGCCAGTTGTCCTTCCTTACCTTCAGGGCTTGCCCACAGACATATTTCAACAGGATAATGCGCGACCACACGTGGCACGCATTGTCCAACGGTTCTTCGTCAATCGCCAGATTGAATTGCTTCCCTGGCCGCCTCGCTCTCCGGATCTTTCGCCGATAGAAAACATGTGGTCCACGGTTGCTCTACGATTGACCCAGGTTCCATCCCCAGCTGTCACAGCAGATCAACTTTGGCAACGTGTGGAAGCTGCTTGGTCTGCTGTACCCCAAGAACTCATCCAAAGTCTCTTTGAATCAATGCCGAGGCGTGTGGCAGCGGTGATCTCCAACAATGGCGGCTACTCTGGCTACTGATTTTGGCAGGAACCACACTTCACAGAAGTCTGTAAATTTAATCATTTGATACTTGGTCAACATGTTATCTACAAAATAAATTTTGTTGTGATATCTTTTGTCTTTCTTGGTGTTGCAATTTGGGTGGCCAGCAGTGTATATCAAGACCAAAATGAGCATTTCAAAAAAATTGCCACTACTCTGCAATTTATTTTAAATGCTCAATCCTGAAGCTGGGGAAAACTTGTCAGAAACAGTGATCCTGTCCATGACCTTCGAAACCCAGGCCTCACAACTAGGTAGTGACGTCACGCTACTGGGATCTTTCCCGTGCGTCCTTACTGATCCAACTCCCGAAAGCAGTGTGCGATATAGCATTGTTTACATAATTCTTTGAGAAAATTATTTGTACTTACAAGCTTTTTAATGAATTGTTTCATTCATAAAAAAGGTGGAGAAGCAGCTTAGTGGAATATTGAAATTAATAGTTTGCATAAGTTGAAAATTTAATGTTATTTAAGGAAAAATTTAAACAACCAAAATATTCAAAATTCAGCTAGAGTACTCCTTTTAGCATAGTATTGCAAATCTTCACTGACTTCGGTCGTTAGAGAAAATAAACAAGGTGTTCTTACCTCAAATATAGTCAGCTCTCGATCTGCATCTTGATTCTAGTCTCGGGAGGGGTGAAAATATCCTGTAACTGTATTATCCATCATGCTGTTCGCTAATTAATTCAGACTAGAGCATAGAAACTACTCGTTGCTTTTATAATTATTATATTTAACACATATATTACATAAACAATTACACTTAACTACTTAACATCTATTTTAACATTACAGCACAACGGATATCGGTGTTTACTCATCACAGAGTTCGTTCTTTTCTGCTTAGTCTCTGCTGGGTGGCGCTAGAGGTCAGGATCGCCTGTTGCCAGTTGTAACATTCTCCCACCTTGAGGCCCGACGGTCTTGGAGGGGCTCAATGTAGTTAGATTCAGTCTCTTAAGGGGTCTCACCATACGTCCAACTCTGGATACGACCGGTGACCTACCACTTGAGAGCACTGGTTGATTTCCTTTGTCCGGTTTGATGTTCTGGATACCTACAGTTTCTGGTGGAACGGTTCCTTCATCTGACGTGGTATTCTCAACATCTACTGGCTCTTGCAGAACCCTACTTTCACTGGCGGGAATTTCAAGTCGATAGAGTCGCTGTACTGGTCTAAGAAAAACACCAGACTGAGTCTTCACCCTGGCTATTCTGACAACCTTATGTTTAGCAGGAAAGATCTCAATCACTCTTGCTAAAGGCCAGTGAATACGGTTTTTCTTTGCGTCTTCTAGAAGAACAACATCTCCAATAGCTAATTGTTTGTCATTCCGTTCTTTTACCGTTCGTTGACGTAACTGCCCTAAATATTCATTGCGGAATCTCTTGCGCAATTCATCTCTCAATCTTTGTCGATATTTAGCCCTCCTATTCAGTTCATTGCCATCCACTGCATCAATGTCAGGAATTCCTGAAGAAGGCAAGTCATGCAAGAACATTGAAGGGGACAAAGGGGCTGGATCTCTTACATCTTCTGACACGTATGAAATGGGTCTAGAATTGATTATCTGTTCACAGTCGCATAAGATAGTATTTAACTCTTCATAGTTTAATGACGCTCGACCCAAAATTCGTCTTAAAAGTTGTTTTACCATTCGTATCAGTCTCTCCCACCATCCGCCCCACCATGCGGCAGATGGGGGATTGAACTTCCATCGAATCTTCTGGGTAGTGGCGACAGATAAGACAGCATCCCAATCAATATTACACAATGCCCTATCTGTACCAATAAAGTTAGTCCCATTATCTGAATATGTGATGAATGGTTTTCCTCTTCTAGCGATAAACCGTCTCAAAGACAGTATAAAGGCTTCAGTTGACAAGGAGGTCACAAGCTCGAGGTGTACGGCTCGGAAAACGGCGCACGTAAACAATACAATCCATGATTTTGTGTTTCCTTTCAAATAAAGTGGGCCTGCCAAGTCCACACCCACGACTTCAAATACGGATGCATCCCGAACTCTATCTTCCGGGGGAATTCCAGGTTTAGTTTCGGATTTCTGTGCATTGAACCGCTGACACTTTACACATTTTCGGATGACTTTTCGAATGGTTTTTCTTGATTTCAATATCCAATATTTCTCTCTAAAATTGGCCATTAGTATCGAGACACCTGCATGCTGCAGTTCTATATGTTTCTCAAAAATTAATGAATGTACAACTGCGTGATTAGAAGGCAAGATAACAGGGAATCGGAAATGTTCTATATCTTTTCGGTATATTATGTTAGTCTTTCCTCGTAAAATGCCATCTTGATCTACTATTGGCCTTAAAGCGCGAATAGAATTATCTTCTTGTCCAGTAAAGGAATCATTCTGAATCAGGCGACACAATGACCTTTCAGCTCTTTCAGTTTCTGATACCGAGAGATTCGCAGTGTTCCGTTCTGAACTCCTTGCGTTATAACAAAATCTGAAAATCCAAGCTATCAACCTGACTATCTTCTGGAAAGATGAGAAATATCGGTAAAACCAGTCTGAATCTGAATTTTTCTCTTTGTTCTGAGAAGTCAAAATAGTTTTTCGTTTCTCTTGATGCAAAAGATCTTCAGGTTGTTCATATGTTTGGGGCCATTCGGTTTCAGTAAGGTAAAGCCATGGAGGTCCCTCCCACCATCTGGACTTCGACAGTTGAGCTGCAGAACAGCCCCTTGATGGAAGGTCCGCAGGGTTAAGATGACCTGGAATGTGTCTCCAGGTAGATGGATTTGTTAGCGTTCGTATCTCTTGAACTCTATTATGTACAAACGTTCCCCATGAGTGTTCTCTCATGGGGAATCCACCCCAAAGCTGTAGAAGAATCACTCCAAAGAACAGTAGCAATATTGGATAACTTCAAATCAGATAAAACTGTTGATGCAAGTCTCGCACCAATCAAACAGGACAAAAGTTCCAAACGTGGAATCGATATCGGTTTCAGGGGAGCTAGACGACTCCTGGAGTTAACTAACTGAACCCTGATACCTGCAGTAGTTGAAATTCTTAAAAAGGCGCAAGTTGCATAAGCACGTTTACTTGCGTCACAAAATACATGAAGGGTGATTTCGTTTTCTTTATCATAGCTTATATTCAACCATCGAGGCATACGTAACTGAGAAAGCAAAAATAATTGATTAAACGAAGTTTTAAACTGTTTGTTCAAAGGTGTTGGTAGTTCGTCATCCCATTTTATTTTTAGTAGCCAAGTTTCTTGAAGGATAATTTTTGCTACAAGTATGACGGGCACAGTAAATCCAATAGGATCAAAAATTCTTTGTATTAAGGACAGAGCCTTTCTTTTAGTCACAGGTTCATCATCGATCAGCATTTGTTCTATCTTTAATGATAGAGTGTCGGTTTCAAGATCCCACAACAATCCTAAGATATGTACAGCTTCCATTTCCGTTTCATTTATCATAGCATTTGGCACGTTAGATTGCCAACATCTCAAATTGAAATGTCCTGAAGACAAAATCAAATTAGATTCTTCAATGAATTTTTCAGTTTCTTCTATCGAATTTAGACTGATCAGGGAGTTATCTACATAAAATGAGTTTCTCAAAAGTTCTGCGGTCTCAGACAAATTATCTGGAACTTGGTTCAAATGGTAATCAAGCGTTGCCGCCAATAGGAAGGGACTAGAAGTCAGTCCAAAAACTACCCGCTTGTGACGATATATTTTCAAGTTATTTTCGGCATCGAACCACAGAAACCGTAAAAAATCTCGATCGGTCTCCCTAATGCTTATTTGGAGAAATGCTTTTTCGATGTCGGAAGAAACTGCAATCCGATATTTTCGGAAACGATTTAAAATTCTGGGTAAAATTTCAATTAAATTGGGACCTTTAGTGAGACAATCATTCAATGAAGGAGAGTTTTTTAACCGTGCCGAAGCGTTGAACACAGGGCGTATTTTTGTTGTTTGGCTTGTTTCCTTAATTATAGGCCGATGAGGCAAATAATGTGTTCCATGTTCCTTTTCATCGGTTATACATTCTATTATGTCATTAGATTCCCAATAACTAAAAACTTCGTGATAGTCTTCCCTTTTATTCGAACTAACAAGTTTCTTATCAGTCTTACGAAGACATTTTTCAGCTAAGTCTCGATTACTGGGTAACATGGAGTTATCTAAAATCCAGGATAGTGATACCTCATATCGACCATATTTATTGCGTTTCACTGTGTCTACGAAATACTTTCTTGCTTCCTCTTCTAATAAACTCTTATTTTTGTTTTCTTCGTTATCCAAAATTCCCAATGTGTCTAAGCGCCAGAGGTCGGCCAGTTTGGCGTCGGACACATGTAGAGATAAAGTCAGTCCTGACAAGGAATTTTTCGTCTCAGTGTTGCCAGAGGTCATTTTGCCCATTAATGTCCATCCCAGTTTAGTCTTCAAAGCTACCAATCCTCCCCATGGCAGTTGTTCAATTTGACTAGTAAATAAACTACCCGCAATGTCTGCTCCTAGCAGCAAATGAATCTCTTGGGGATCCTTTTGGTACAATCGAGATGTTTCTTTTTCAAAAATGTCACTGACATAAATTCCCCTATTTCTCAGTTCTCTAATCCAATACATATTTTTGACTTTAGGAATTACAGAACAAATTTTCTTTTCATCCAACACGTCAACTTCACAAGTGTGGGATTCATCTATGCTGCTTAATCTTATACGATAGCGGTTATGCTTTTCCGAAACTTCTAATCCGCCAAATAACCCATGGGTGACAATTTCTTCTTTTAAACTTTTTAATTGCAACCTTTCAACGACATATTTACTTATGTAGGAATTTTGACTCCCCGTGTCAATTATACATCGAATAAAACCTTTACCATCTTTTCCATGAATACCTACAATCAAAGTTTGTAAATACACTTCTGTATAGTCAGATTGATTGGTCAGTACACTATTCCCGACACTGCTATCACTTTTATTTTCTGTTTTTTCCAAAAAAACATTATTAACATTATCAAGTTTAGAAAAATTACACATAATCGAAAGATGTTTATATCCACATATTGCGCAAATCGTTTTCGCTTTGCAATCACGCGCGATATGTTTTATGTGCAAACATCTAAAACAGGCCCCTTTCTTTTTCAAAATGGACTTTTTCTCATCCAAGGACAAGCTCTGTGCGAATTCGCAATCTCGACTGTTGTGCGAGTCATCATTACAGAACACACAAATCTGTTTATTTTCTATATTCCGCGCTACTTCGGTTTTACTAAATAAATCAGCAGCTGTAGCACATTCCTTTTTTGCCATCGGATGATGTTTACCCTTTCCGGTCGATATATGTGGGTCACGGGGGAAGAAAGGCTGGCGACTAGTAGAAGGGGGTAAAAACGTTTGACGGGGGAAATCATCTCTTTTCTGTTGAGCAAATGTCGCTTTAGTACGTTCAAGAGAAGTTAATTCTTTCATTAAGTCATTTACTTTGAAATTGTCAGTTGCACCTTCCGTTCTATTAAATGCGAGCACTAAATCTTGCGGTAGTAACTTCAAAAGCATAGGGCATAATAAGGAACTATAAGTATCAGACACAACTCCTAATGCGTCTAAACTTCTAATCTGTGTCTGACATCTATCAAATAAATTTCTGAATCCTTTAACATCACTCGAATGTTTCAGAGGAGGGATGTTTAATAAATTGCCTATGTGGGCGTCTATTAAGATGGATTTTCGCCCGAATCGCTCTTCTAACAGTTTAATAACTGAATCGTAATTCTCTGGTGAAAGCGAAAATCCTTCTACAATGCTAGCAGCAGTTCCCCCCAAATATGCTTTCAGATAGTTAAACTTATCAATTTTATTCAGTGACTCATTATTATTAATCGCCGATTGAAATGAATTCCAAAAGTTAAGCCACTGACTACTATCTCCGTAAAATTTAGGAATCGAAAGTTTCGGCAGCTTCACCGTAGTCGTTTCTTTTGGACTTTCGATTTGGTGCGGAACTGCTGAGTCATCGTCATGTTTACGCGGTGGTGGGGCATTTGCCGATATGCGTTTCTTCGCCCTAAACTTCCATAGCGTTACTTTTTCACTATACTCTTCTATACTATCGAATTCTTTCTCATATTCTTTTGGTTTCAAAAGTCGTTCTAGATCGGTGTCAGTACCCTTTAGTGTTTCTGCTTTCTCGTTAAGTAGTTCTAAAGTTTCTTCTAACTCCTCAACGTTAACTTCTGTTTTTGCAATTTCAGCCTCTATTTTCTGACAACATTTGGTAATGGCGGTTCTTAACTTAGTTCTTTTTGTTTTTAATACGTTTATTGTATCTTCCGCCATTTCTTCTAACTTTCAATATAAACCGAAACAAAAACAGTACTTAAAACAATTTCTAAATAGGTACTCTGAGACAAATAATTCTATTTCAAGTTTCAGAAATTTCCACTCCCGTCCCGGCAGGGATGCCAAATTATTGCAAATCTTCACTGACTTCGGTCGTTAGAGAAAATAAACAAGGTGTTCTTACCTCAAATATAGTCGGCTCTCGATCTGCATCTTGATTCTAGTCTCGGGAGGGGTGAAAATATCCTGTAACTGTATTATCCATCATGCTGTTCGCTAATTAATTCAGACTAGAGCATAGAAACTACTCGTTGCTTTTATAACTATTATATTTAACACATATATTACATAAACAATTACACTTAACTACTTAACATCTATTTTAACATTGCAGCACAACGGATATCGGTGTTTACTCATTACAGAGTTCGTTCTTTTCTGCTTAGTCTCTGCTGGGTGGCGCTAGAGGTCAGGATCGCCTGTTGCCAGTTGTAACACATAGTAAAATCATTAAATCTTGATTGTAACCTTAAAGAACAAACACGTCACACACAGGGAAAAAACTTCTTGGTTGATTTCTATATGCACTAGTAGAAAATATTTTTCTTAATTCGATTTTGTTGGATTTTTGCTACTGATTATGAAAGACTATAAAGCAAAAAAGAATAACATTGTAACTACAATGAAAGAAGTACAACTAGTTTTTAATCAATTTATTTAATTTCAATTACACATCACATCATATAATAAAATTATACATAAAACATTTATCTAAATCCTTTCAATACACATTACAATTAATGAAACAATAGAGACAGATTTACAGATATTTGGGACATTTAATTGTGTGTAAGTGTCGCTAGCTTTCTCTTTGATGCTTTATTAGCTTTCTTTTTTGAGTGAGCAGCTAGAATTGCATCAGCATTTTTTTTCTTTCAAAAATTATTTAACAAAATATTTGTTGATACCCATATTACTTTGTTTAAAATAATATCGGCACTGTGAAAATTTGCACAAACCACATCTGATTGCAGCATATCACTATCATCTAATACATACATTGTAGATGCAGTAGCTATATGTCGATGATTCTGCTTTCTTAGAAATTGTAGCTCATGGTGAAAGCATAATTTATTTATAATAATATAATTATACAATACTGCATTTACAATATGCTCACGAGGATACATTAATCGACCTCTATCTAAGTTTCTCAAAAAATCATAATCAACATTTACAACCAATTCTTTATCTAGCAAATGCAATTCCTTACATGACAAACAGCTTTCCCTTTTTAAAACTGAGTACATACAATACCCAGCTAAATAAATAATTACTGGAAAGTAAGGTTTTGCATTTGTAACATCTAATGCTTTCACACATACATCAAAATTACCATTTATACATTGTTTTTTCAAAATCATCAATTTCAAATAAAAAATCTTTAATTTCAACCTCACCAAAAGCTTTAGTTTGAAGTTTTAGCTGTAATACTGACTGCATCCTCAATTTTTTTTCGCATTCAAATAGCTGTTGCAATGAAATATTATACTGGCATCCAGCTAATTGGCGATAAAAGCCAAACCTACTCTCCAAATCATCTGTCTGAAATTTCCTGGGTAAGATGTATCCGATATTTAATTCTTCTTTGCCGTACTTGCTTATTTGAATAATCCCATTAATAGTTACTTTTAGAGCTGCGTGTGTTTCTTTAGAAAACATGCCTGTTGTGCAACCCATCTTATCCCATTCATCTAACCAATCTAAAAATTTGTCAAGAAAAATAATTTTGTTATCATTTTCACTGAATGTTAATGGTGTTTGATACACATTATTTAACCTAGATCCTTTACTTATAAATTTAACATTAAATATATTTCACCAAGTAAGAATTATTGTGATAAAATTTGCAGTGTCTTGGTAATGCTGTAATTTATGTTTATCCCCAAGTTCAATCAATGCCTGAGCAACAAATTCATTAAATACTTGCAGAACCAAATTAACATTTTGTCTCTCTAAATGTGTGGGAGCAAGTGACTAAAAGGTTAATTTATATCCAAATTTAATCAATGAGTTACATTCTAAATCATGTAGATCTTTTAGTGTTTTTAAACGAGCTGTTTTAAAATTGTGTGGAGTGCTCATATTAAAACCTTCATCAAAATTTGGGTAGTAAAAACATTGACCAGAATTTTTTTGATTTACCCAATTGTTTCTAATGCATTTCAAAAGATGAACACTATCAATAAGGAAAAACAATGGCCTTTTGCTATCTAGAGGGTGAGGATACACAAACTGCAACTTTGGTGGGGAAAGAAAAAAAGACATTGCTTTTCTATTAATTGAATTATTATCTGTAATAACACATAAAACATTAAAACCTATTTCTTCTAAACCAACAATTACTTTTCTAAGAAACACATGTAAATCTTCACCTGTCAATGTTTTAACTGGTAAAACATGCACAACATCTTTAAATTTTGATAGAATACTTTTAATCATAAAAACATGAGCACTTGAAGCACAAGAACTAGTATTATAACTTATACCTACAATGTTACCTCCTTTGTATTTAACATATTCCTTTAAATGAATTTCATCTAACATTAATATTACAAGTTTGTCACAATCTTCTAAGAGCGAAAATTTTTTCCTAATATATTGCAAAAAATTACTATCCGTTTGTTCTTTAGAAGTATTTAAATTAAAGGAAGTAGACAGGCATTGGATGGAATTTCGTGTGGAAGATTTATAGTATTGGACCTCTTTATAAAACGATATGCTTGTGGAGCTATAGTATATAATAAAGTTGCAAAAATTAGTGTTTCAGGTGAATATCTAAATGCATGCTTATTACCACAAAGAAATGAAATTTGCTCAGCTAAAAATTTTACCATATCCTTATTAATATCATCACAAAATTCCAATGACTGTAACACATCAATAATGCTACAAATAATCGGATTTTCTATATTTTTACTATCTAATTTACACAATGCATCTAAAATATCATTTAACTCATTTATATTATTAATGCAACAAGGAAAAGAAAATTTATTTAACTTACCTAGCTCCAAGTCCCCATTATATACCCAAATATCCAATTTTGTATCAATAATCAATGAATATTTAATTTTTGGTGCAGGTCGAGGAGTTACAAAAATTATCATTACTGATGATGCACACTTAATAACAGTCCATTTTTTATCGATGACTTTGCAACATTCAACAAGTTCCTTAATTGACCCAAAAGTCCTAGATTCATCGTAGAGTCTTTTAGATTCACAACTATCTTAAGAGCTCTTGCTATTAATTCTTGTTCAATTTTCGCTTTTTTGTCTTCTCTACTTTCTCTAGTAAATTTGCTTGAAGAATTATACCCTGGAAGATTGGGAAACTGAGAAGAAACAGCATCAGGGCATAGTCTATAAAAGAAAAATAAATAAGATTATAAGCACATTATAAGTCCATTTTAATATTTAAAATAAATGTGATTTAAGTTAACATCCAATTTGATTTATAAAAAAAAATAACAAATGCCAATCAAAACCATATATAGTAACAAATGATAAATAGTATATGCTAACTTTTAAAACATATGGCGCATGAATGAGATTTAAATTATACTTTAAAAATGTGTAGAACATTTTATTTACCTTCTAATTTTCAAAGGAGCCTCTATTATATGGCCAGTCTCTCCATCAACAGCTTTAGCAGAAGTCAAAAAATCTGATTCTTTAAAGTGTAATTCACAAATTTTAAAACAAGAAAATAAAAATTACTTGGTAACTGTACACAAAATATTTGCAAACTAATTCACTAATACAAAATGTGAAATTATGGTAAGAACTATTATACAATTTAAAAGAAGTAAAAAAAGACCATTAAAACAAAATATTTAAGAGAAATAGAATATAATCAGTAAATGAGATAGCTATTTACAATATAGATACTTGGATTTACTCACTACAAAAATTCTTAAAGTAGTATTAATTCAAATTCTTCAAATAATACACAAATCAAAAAAGTTACATGTTTATGTTTAGGAAACAAAATGGGATTTTATTTTAACATAAAATGTTTGAATTGAAGAATGCAACTTCTAGATGAAAGAACGATACGAAGAACAATATTAACAAATATTAGTAGAGTGAAATATTTAAGAATATCTAAAAATTAACTTACCTTGCTATGTTTTGATGGAGTAAAGCTCTCTCGCTTAATGGCAATAACCCATTTTTTTTATAGTTCTAGATCCTTCGGGAAACTGTAAACTTTATGTTTTGGACAGTTTTTGAAATTGCTATTACAACGTGGTACGACACACGGACTCGGCATCATAAATTAAAAAAAATAATAGTATTATCACAGAAACTATGCAATACACAATAGCACGTGGGCCAAGTGTTGCAGAAAACGTGCGATTGATACGACAGATAGAAGATCCCAGTTTGGTGACGTCACGACCATGGGAGTGTACAGTTGTGAGGCCTGGGTTTCAAAGGTCACGTCCTGTCTCAAATTTACAGAAAAATTTTTATCACCCATTTTTAAACATTTAGTTACCTTTTACTTTCCTCATAGAATTTCATTATTCCAAATACAGAGATAAAAGTATTTCCAATATTTATAACAGACATTATGAAAAAAAAAACAATGTAAAAAGGCAAAAAGGAAAGTCATTTATAAATTCTTTTTAACATGACCAAGTCACATGTTTCTGGCTAAATAA
The DNA here is from genome assembly GCA_907164885.2 of Dolomedes plantarius. Taxonomy (NCBI): domain Eukaryota; kingdom Metazoa; phylum Arthropoda; class Arachnida; order Araneae; family Dolomedidae; genus Dolomedes; species Dolomedes plantarius. Next base: position 52,788,338 of record OU015503.1, read on the forward strand.
TAAGACCAGAATATTTATAAAAGAAGCAGGGTACATCCTGCCAAAGTCTGGCAAGAACACTACATTTTAAGTACTATTGATAACAAATCATGCATGTGCCAAAATTTATAATATGTAGTTTAATTTTTTTTCATTTAAAGTCTATAAAGGTATCTTTTTTTCCCCTGTATTTGTAGAATTTATCAATAAAGTTTTTATAATCTTATTTTTGCATGCAATTTTAATAAATATTAGAGAAAATTATTTAAATTCTTGTTTGATAATGAAATGTATAAACACATTTTGATATGCTTAAGCTTTAAAAACCTTTTTTTATAATTTTCAGACGATATCCTAGTGATGATCTTTTAATTGATCAGTATTGACTTCATTACTTGATTTATAACAGCACATTACTTCTCATGCAGATAACAATAATGGTTACAGTTTTTGGGCTCCTGGGCTTCTATTTAAAGTGCTTATACAGTATTCCACAATAGAAAAATATTTAGAAATTCATAATGCATGTCAACTGACATTGAATTTGAAATTTAAAGCCATAAGAAATTACTTTTCAATAGTCAAAAACAGCAACAAGAAAAATGCCTGAAAGCAATTTCACATTTGTAAATAATTTCCTTTCCAGACAGAAGCCTCATTCCCTTTTACTAATTTCATTTTTTTCCATTATTGATATAAGCCTTTATTTCTGTTTTCAGACATAGTATACAGAAATCATGCTAACATCATAAGTTGTGGATCCCAAGGACACCTTATATTATATTTTAGGAAACATGTTCTAATTTTTGAGGTTTTATAAGTAATTAAAAAAATAAAATAAAGAATACAATGCAACACATTTATCTTCTTTACTTAACATTAACTCAGAAGAATTTGTTTCAAAAACTTTTTAAAGAAAATTTTATCCCATTCGTTTACATACCTTTTAAGGCGATATCACACTCACAGACTATTTTACAGGGTAAAGGACCCGACTATAAAAGACAGCCAGCTGCTTCTAAGGTTTTCCATATTCCCAGAAACTGTGCTTTGCAGGGTTATATTTTATTGTGAGGCTAGCAGTGATAAGCCAAGTATTATGTGACATCATCATTGCTCACACATCATTGGGTTAAAAGTGATGTCCTGGATTTCGTCTATAATTTCTGAAGAGCTAGTAACATAAAACTATCTATTTTACTGAAGGATTTTTCCTTCTCCCATGTGTTGCATCAAGTGATAAGGAAAAATCTCTCGGTGCAACAACACCTTTAAGTCAGAAGAAGAGATATTAATCCCTGATAAGCTCTTTCAGGCATAAAATACTCAATGCTAGGAGTTTTGAACTTTCTTCAGAAGGAGGTTAAAGACATTTTCTTTTCCCCTTTACTCCCTGTGAGAATATAAGCATTTTTAATCCCCCCCCCCCCATATGTATACCTGCTAACATTTTTTTTCCATACATAGTTTGCCACATATTCAGCTGTTGGAGTTGCTTGCTTTCGTATGACAACTGGACATGATTATTTACAAAAACATCTACATCTGATAGGCATCAGCGATTCAGCTTGTTGCCCTCTGTGCCGCCAGGGTGATATGGATGGTAACCACCTCAAGAACTGCCCTATTGTTTTTAAGTTATTAACCGACAACGCTGTGGAGTCTACTTTTATCTCGCTTTTATTTGTCTTCATCTCTGTATTGGGCTGCTCGTCAAGTGATGGCAGAAATGCCGAAGACAGACGTAGGATTAAAAAAACAAACATATTCAACTGATTAAAATTCAGTATAGAACCTACAGAATATTGGACCTTGCAAATTTGAATATATAAACACTTTTTTTAAATGAACGAAAATTATGTAGCTTTTCTTATTATCAAACATCTACATTGACATTTTTAGGGCAGAAATGTGATGGAACTCTAGAATTTTTTAGTATTTGGCACTGCTATAAAATATAAGTTCTTAAAGACTACCAGGCACATCGGTAGAAATAAGTTTCGTTCATTAATGAGTTAGAAACTACATTTTCGTGCATGTATCTTTTTGACTGACAATTAACAGCATGCGTACATGAGCCAGCACAAATTCAGGAATAAAAAGTTATGGAACAAACCTAAAAATAGACCTCTCAAGGATTCAGTGATTTTAATAATGTGCATCCTTTCAACAAAAATGCATAAAATATCTGCTATGTCACATCATTATACGCCTTAGTACATCAATATCATAGATTACAGTATCAAACTATCCAATCATTTAATTTTATACATTAGTTTTAATGAAACTCGTGTTTTAAAAAATTCACTCATAAAAATATTTTAATAACTTATTTTATTTGTTGAATATCAAAGGCTATGGTATTTTAACAAATTCAAACTAAAAAATTTTGATTAAATAGATAACTGGTCCCAGTTAAAATCAACAAAGTAACTATTCAAATGAAATAACAACATACTTTGGACTTACAAAGATATATATCGTACAAGTTGATTTCTTTTTGAGAAAGATTTGACAATCAACTTTTTCACATAAACATTCAAGTTTAACCAACTCTCAGATCAGGAATAATCTCATTTAATAATTCCTGAACTAGTATATTTGAGCTAAAAAAGTTTTTAATGGCAAATTTGACTTTTAACAAAAATATAGCAAAGAGACTTAAGGGGCACAAAAAATGTATTTACTTATCATTACAGATGAAACATTTTCGATTAAATGCATCAAAAAAGATATGCATCTTATATAATTCATAGATACAACATTTTCCAACTAGATAAAGATAATAATTTAGCAGTCACTTTCAGACTTCAACAATCCATAAACATGACATTTTAAACACACTGTGCTTTCTCATTATATTCAGGAATAAGAACATAAATCAGCTTTATCGTTCACAATATATGATGGATTACCATTTAGAGATGCAATACGACACATCATGTTTACCTCTAATTCAGAATCAATTGCCAGATGAAATATTTAAATTAATAAAATGTGTCGGTAAAGATTCAGCGTTTAGTGTCTATCTAATACACATGTACCATTCCATACAGGAAAGTCCAGAACAAAATATATGTAATCAAGCCACCAAAGAATCCACTTGTGAGTAACTGAGTTCTGCTACGGAAAAACTTTTGCCAGTCAGCACCAGCTTTGGCAAGGAGGAACAACCAAAGAACAACAGCGTTTATAAAGTAAAATGCGAAACCAGAGAGGCCAGTTAATCCAAGAATACCAGCTGTACTTCCGGATAATGCAGCCATTGACGTACGACAATATTCTAGAAGACCTAAATTGTGACGAACTGCACCTTCACTATAAGCCACGATCTCGCCCTTTTCTTTCCTATACTTCATTTTGTTGATTGTTCGAGACATTATAAGCTATTAAACAAAACGCAACACAAATATCAACAGATTTCAAATTCTTGACATCAATGTAATTCACAATAATACTTTTACTTCTTTAAAACCCTAAACACACTTTACACCGATTCCATTTATAGGGCGTTGAGATGAATTTTTGCTACTTCTAAATGTCCCCCTCCCTCGCTAATTAATTCCAGAAGAATTACATTATTATTACTTTAGCCGTTTTATTTAAAGATTCGCAGATTTTTTTTAAAGCATTGAGAAAGTAGTTAAAGAAATTTATTCTTAAATGTGTGTCTGTGTGTATCACGTGAATATATTCTGGCAGCATTGGAATCAAACGAGCTTAACCAAATTAAATAAAACTTTTAAAATTATTATGTTTATTTTAACATACTTATCGGCTTGAAATTTATAAAAACAAAAATTTGAGCTATGACAATATGTGTGCTCTTTTAACACCTTTTTAACTGTTACTTTTCATTTGCGGTTTCGGAATCATTCATTTCGAGCCGCTTTTCAAGTTCTTCGAGAGAAGGTTAAGCGTTTTATTAAAATTAATTAAATTTATATACTAATTAAAAGATTAACATATTTACATCTACTCAACGCTCAATTTTCAGTTCGTAATATTCTACTCGATTCTATTTCCTTAACTAGAATACTTTTGTGGAAAACTTAAAGCATTTTAATGCTTTCTTGCCGCAATAGTATACTCGTGTATAGATTTAGGAAAAACTTCTGTGAAAATATTAGGTATTCACGTACGAGAAATGACGATTTTAAATTACTGTATGCCAAAGGATTTCAAAACTTCTGCAAGTTTTCTAACTTGTGTCACTTGATTCCTAGGCGTTCGTTTAATTCTTCGAAGTTTATCTCATCCCATGCCAATCGAATATTTATGCCTGTTGAAGAATTTGTTCAACCAAGTAAAGATGGAAAACCCAAAGCGAAAAACAGCAATATTAGTTTAAGGTTTGTTTCATTCATACGTAATTTTTTTTTGTGTGTGATCTTATGTTGAAAAAGACATTGTTTTCTTTCTAATGAATGTTGAAATTTTAGTTTAAATTTTAACACCTATCCGAGTAAAAAAAAAATTTAATAGGTGAAATTGATTTATTTAGTAGCCACAGTTAAAGAAAAGAAATTAATAATCCAGTTATCGTGTGCCAGTTATTGACATGTAATATCCTTGACACACAAATTCATCATACTATGTTTATATATATAGGGTGAAGTGGGGTAGGTGAGATCGCGGGCTTAAAACCCTAAAAAATTTAACTTTAAAAAGAAATTTTAAGTGTACTTTGTAGGAAAATTCTTGCTCTATTGTTATGTTTAGTTTTTGTTTATAGAAAAATATTGTAAAATGGAAAATTTTTATATCTACCAAACCGTTGCATTTTAATTAAGGTACCCAAGTTTTAGTATTAGCCAAAGAAAAAATCATAATTAATTAACCACAACACATAGAGTTATTTTGAAAATACCCACTTATTCATTAAGAAACAAAAAATACAGATAAAATATATAAAAACCATTTTTTTTCAATATTACTTCAGTACCATAGGGTTTTCACTTGCCCCATAAAAATTTTGTGTCGGGGCAAGGGAGAACAGGCCCCATATACTGAAAAAAACCTACCTTTGTGTTATAATAGCTATATATAGTTTTTTCTTCTTAACAAATTTTTTCTAGCTAGAGAAACTTCATAACCAACCACCTTTTGTTATGTTTGTTTAACAGCTGATGATTGCTTTTAATTCCTTAACATTCAAAAATAGTTGTTATTGTTTCTTATGCCCCTTGACTGATAGTATCTATCAGTTCAAGTCCAATTAAGGCTATTGGGCAGAGTGGTATGGCTGCGGTTTTTAATAGCACCTCGAGGGTCTGAGTCAAAAATAGTAAATTATGCAACTGAAACTAGTTTTTTTGTTGTAGGTTTGAAGAAGTGAATTGTAATAAACTAACTTGTTTTGACTAACTGTTAGTGAATGTGAGTGGACTGGTCATTACAAACTGTGTGAATATATTGAATTTCTAATACTGTTGTCACTATTTCTGAGTTGCCTTTTGTACCAGATGATGACTTATTAGTATTCCTGGAAGAGCTGAGGTCTGGAAGGCAAGATGAACTCATTTTTTTTCATGTCTTATTAATCCTACAATAGTTAGTAGGCAAAGGGAAAAATAAGCTTTTTTTGAACTTTAACATACATTTGTTACTCTAAAACAAATAATACAAATATACTTATTTTGTTAATATTCGGACATTGCTGACAATGCTAACTTGAACAACAAATACCTCCACAACGAAAGAAGCAGCTGAACACAGCCTTTTGTTCAGCATGAAATACCTATTCTTTCCCTTGCCCTACTTATTTTGCTATAAGCAACTATGATTTATTGGGACCCGTGATCTCACTTACCCAAGTGTGGGGGTAAAGAATAGTGTAGGGCCCCCACACACCCAAGTATGGGGGCAAGTGAGAATGCAAAACACAAAAACTTTAAATATTTACGACAAAAAAAGTTGTGAATGGATTTTAAAAGAAATAGAATGATAAATGTAGAACATAACCAAAAGTATCTATGCAAATTTTCATACAAATACAACAATTTGTTAAAAACTTTTTTAGATTCAAAGTGAAACTGCATGATTTTGCTTTCTCACTTACTCCACTTCACCCTATACATATATACATATATATATATATATATATATATATATATATATATATATGTGTGTGTGTGTGTAAGAGAGAGAACTGTTATACTGTATTAAATATGAATTCAGTGTTGTATTGTGATGACTCGGACAATAACCTTTCACTGAATAGTGAACCAGTTTGGAGAAGTGCTCTCTTGTAATGCCTTACATCAAGATAGCTGTGTGTATATTAAAAATGGGTTAATCTCCTCCCCCTTCCCCCTCACAAAAAGAGAAATCTGATAAGCTACTCTTTTTTAAAGCGATTAAATGTGAAAAAAAATACAGTTTTAAAAATGTATTAAACCCAAGAAGTTACTACAGCTTATTGTGCAATATTCTAAATTTAAATTTTAACATGATACAAATGTTTCCTGAAGCATACAATATAAAGTTAACAGTTTTGAAACCATTAGGGAAAAAAATGTCTAAAAATGAAGCAAAGATTTTTATCAAGTATTACTTGCTACAATTTTTAGACTTATTGCTTTATTTTTTTAAAAAAAAAAAGAATTTTTTAAAATCTCTATAATATAGATAAAAGGATTTTTAATAATAAATTATTATTTGTAGAGTGGTAAAATAATATAATCTGAGATGAAAAAAACTAAACAAATAATAATGTATATGATTTATCTGTGTGCAGGAGTTACAGCTTCTCAATATTATTCTCTCTAAAAAAATTTCAGTTTCATTTTCACCCAAAAGATTTCTTTTAATAAATAGCTTGTGGTTCTTTCTTGGTGTGAATGATATGAGAAATAGTAGATTGGCTACTTGATATGTTTTATTTTGAATCACTGACACTGATTTAAGCAGTTAAATACTCCTCAGCTTTTCTTTTTCTCTTTTCAAACATCATTTTCTTTATATCCTTTGATTTAAGTCCCATCTGTTGATTAAGCTCAGGCTTACAAGTGTCAGTTTTTAACCTGTAATTAAATCATTTATTATCTCAGCAGTTCTATATTTGAAGCTATATAGTTTTAAAGTAAGTGAAAATTTCCTTCTACTTCCATAACCCTGCTATAAAAAATGATTTGTCAGTAATCTTCATGTGGTTGATTATCTGAAATTCATTTTGAAATCTGAAATTCATTTTGATTTGATTCTGATTGAAAATTTCATTTAGAAATTTTATGCTACTGAATAAATTGTGAGTTTTAACTAAAAAATTTTTTAGCCAGTATATTATTATAATTTTTGATATTTTATGGGTATTGTTTACTTATATATTTATATGCATTCATTATTCTGATTTACTTATTCAAGTTATATGACTTGATCTCTGTATGACATTCCAAAAAAAAATGAAAAATGTAGGAAAAGTGAAATCCTTGTGATGCTTTTTTGTTTATATGATAAAATTAAGTACTATTCTCAATACACTAAGCTCTGGAAATACCCAACTTTCATCATGCTTATTTATACAGCTTGTATTGAATGAGAAGCAGTATAATTAACTTGATTACAGGCTGCATTATGCCTTTAAATTAACAGCTGGTTGTAGCAATGAATGATGTGTATTTATACCATAGTATTTTCATTTCCTAATTACTTCTATTTTTGTTATTCTGCCATTGAAGCACTAAACTTCCTTATTTTGCTTTTCTGATGTTAATATTTATATTTCTTTATTCATTCATGTATACAAATCTATAAAAAAATAACTCTTCTATAAAATGATTGTGAAAGAAAATCAGTAAAATATTCTGTGTTCTTGTCTCTGTCCTGTGTAATAGCAATGGTTTCAAACTCACTAGAATTATTTTCATATTTTAGTGAAAGTCCTGCCATTACAGAAAAAAATATTGATGATATTTTATTCGACATGTTCAAAGATTCTGATGGGACTGTTGCTGTAGGAAAATTTCTTGCTGTAAGTAGCTGAGATTAATTTATACTAAATGAAAGTGCTAATTTTTGTGAGAAATTAACGTTATTCTAAGTATTTATTGTCTTAGTTACTTTTGTATTCTAAAGGAACTTTGTAAACTGCATCAGTTATACAGTTTCTAATTTACGTAATAACAGATAATAATAGAGAGTAGAATAGGCAAAATCATAAATGGTGTAAGGTGAAATGAAATAATCATATCTGTGGAGTTCCTTGTCTTTTTTCCAGGCATGGTAAAGTAGCATTTGAGAACTTAAATGACAAGAATTAAAATTAAATTGCCCTGTTAATTATTAAGCTAGGTAAAAAGAAAGAAAAACTTTTAATATTGAAATCTGATGCCTTAAAATGGCTGATACTTGTTTTCATTATATTTTAATTATTTAAAATTTAATGAAGTATAATGAAAATATAGTAATGTGTGAAAATATAGTAATGTGTATAATGGATAATTTTAAATTATATGCTTTTATATGTTCTTGTTAGTCTAGTAAGAATATTCTTAAAGTTGGAAGCTTTTTTTTTTTTTTTCAAATGTCATCTTATATAAATTTTTCCAGGAATCAGATTTTCCTGTTTTAAGTAATCATGATTTAAATACACTATATTTCTTTTCAGAATAGTCATCTTGTTTGTGATTATTATTTGCAGAGGTTAAAATTCAGTTCATAATTCTATTTGTTATTAGATATTTAAGTCATCCAAAAAATAATTGTATATCTTCATCTCAATTTTAATTAGCTTCTCTCTTTTGTCTACCTTTTCCTCTCTTTATTTATTTATTTATTTTTTATCTAATTTGTATTCATACTGATTTTCAAAACATAATACAGTGATAAAAAATTATGACTGTTTTATCTTTGACTAAAGCTTTTACTCTGTTTCTTCAAATGAATTATATAGTTATTGTTCATGTTTTCTTGCTGTACTCTTTAATGAGTAGACATATTTTAGATATAATACTTTTGTGATTAATCATACACTGTATTTGTTCACTTTTTTTTATGACAGTTTGTATTTTATAACTGTTTAGTTGAAAATTAATTTTAGCATTATATAAAGGAATCAAATAAAAGTAATAATAGAAAAACATAACTTTAAGAAATTTAAGCATGGAATAAGGAGTAACAGGCATTATAATGTTCTAGGCACTTTCTGCTACTGGTCTCAGGAAGAGTGATCCACGGCTAAAGGAGATGATTACAAAATTGAGAACAATACATAAAGAACGTACAGATATGGGCTCACCAGATGCAATAAACTTGGATAGAGAAAGTTTTAAAAAGTTTGTTAATTGCAAAAATATATTTGTGGCTATGATCATGATATATATATACGTATGTGTGTGTGTAGTTGTGAATGTCCCTGAAACAGGAGACTGAAATCTATAACATATAACTAACCTGTTAAAAAGCATGAGTTTAATGGTAATGTCTCCTTTTCATCTATGTTAATATTGTTATTGGGAGTAAGGATACACTTATCAACAAGATCTTAAGATCACACCTTTCAGAAATAGTCCTTTGTATAATAACAGTTACAGATTTCAAATGAAACTCTTTTTACTTATTCTATGTAGAAAAGAACTATATTTGCCCCTTAACTTAGAAGGATTTGCATAAATGTCCATTACCATTTGCTTTTTATTCCATATTTTGGTTGTTTTAATGCTTGTTTAATTTTTCATTTTCATTAATTTTGTTAATTTTTATACATAAATTTAAGAGATAAGACTATTTGAATCTGTGTTTATGTATATATGTATGTGGGTTTGTGTCTTTCAAAAGATCTCCCAAACTGTTATCATAAATAAAAAACTAGGGTTGTGTCTTATCAAAAAGGTAAAAAAAATCATTTTTGCAATGCTATTTAAAGGATGAATATGTTAGTCTGGAAAGACTTTGTAAAAATGTATATAGTGAAATATGTGGCAGTAATAAAACACGGTCATTCCTGTCTTTTTTTGCATCTACAATAATGTATTCAAGTACAAAATTCCCATTTCTTAAAAATTAAAAATTTACAATATTTCTCTGAAAATGTCTCGGATATTAAATCAAATGTTATGTGTATTTTGTGAACGGTTAGTTCCAACACTTATAAACAGTGATTCGATGACTTGAAGACATTGGAAAAATTGTATAGACTCCTTAGGCAATTATTTTGAAGGAGATAAATTTATTTGAAAGTGAGTAATATATTTCTTATTTATAATAAATTTTCCGGTTACTTTATGGGCGCGCCTTGTATTGACCATTGTATTTGATTTGAATATTTTCTTCTACATTATTTTGTCTATAAAAATATCTGTTATGATTTATATATATATATATATATATATATATTTTTTTTAAGCATGAATTGCATACATTGACCATTGTATTTATTATAAATATATATATACTAGCTGAAAACCCATACTTCACTATGGAGTACAATCAAATTAAATACAACGGTCAATGTATGCAATTGATGTAAAAAAATGAAAAAATATATTTATAAAAAAAATCGTAATGGATATATTTACAGGCAAAATGATGTAGAAGAAAATATTCAAATTAAATGTAATAGAACATACTAAAGAATATAGTGCAGTTAATAAAGTACATTTTGAGGAACATTTCTTTCACTGTATTTTGATATTTTTTTGGATATGTCCAATCGTCTGCCACATTAGCAAGAAAAAAAATTATTTTTTTTGTCTATTTTGTTGTTATGCATGTGAAAATTAGTTTAAAATATCACAAAAAGAAAAGAAACCACGTGATCAGCATTTAATAAATTAAATTCTAAAAATTAATCTTTAAAAATTCATCAAAAATCAGAAAATGGAGGTAAAGATTCGAAAAAGATTTCATTTTGAAGGAATTTTTATGATCTGTTTCGTGATATAAATTTTATAACCCTAGGATTATTATTTTAAATGCAAACTATAAAGAATGTTACAAAAACAGCATAAAAATTTAATTTAAAAAAATCTACTAAGAATTTTTCAAAAATCTTTCTTAGTGCATCCATATACTATAAGAAGAATCACCATGCAAAATTTCAACCCTTTAGGTTCATCGGTTTCGTCTGTGTGTTATCTGTCAGCCAGTCAGTCAGTTACGGAACTGTTTTATATATATATATAGATAACATAAAAAGGAACTTTGTGTTCAATATTGCTAAACTTTCTCATTCTTACAGTAAAGAAATATAACACAAACATTACTCACCCAGTCAAACTTTTCTATGGAACTGTTTTATATATAGAGATATTTCGGCATTAAATGCATACATTGACCATTGTATGTAATTTGAATGTACTCTGTAGTGAAGCACGGGTATTCAGCTAGTTTCACCATATAATCAATGTCCATTTAAGTGTGATGTTTATACTTTTAAAAGACTTCAAAACTCATTGTTTTGTTAGTTCAGTCGCATTAAACTAACCTGTTTTGAAATGTAAACTGCAGTTATATTTAAAAATATATTAACGATTGATTTTAAAGAATTTTTATGACATGTGAAATGATATTTTATAAGTTTGCTTTCTACATTTTTATAAAAAATGTTAATCAAAATGAAGAGACATTTTATTTTGTTCATAAGCTTTATGTTAGCAGATATCTTTATGAATTTATAAAATTTTTGTTAACTTATGCAATTAATTGCAAATCTGGAATCACCTCTGAACATTACAAAAATTTCTGTAATAAATATTTTATAACTGCTAATTGTAGATATTAAAATTCAAATCATTAGTTCTTATAATTTAAAAAACTCAGTTTTAACACATAAGGATTGGAGAGATTAATTAAGGTCCAATTGTACCATTAAAGCATGTCCTCTTGTTTAGTCAAAGCATTCAAACTTTTTCATGCAATCAAAACTTTTTCTGTAAGAGTTTATTTGCACTTGATCCATTGAATTATAATAATAATATTCCAAATAATAGTTTTCAACTTTTTCTATAAGATTTTTTTAAATACTTGATCCAAATAATAATTTAAACTTAATAATAATTTTCAATAAGATTTTCATAAAAAAGTTAATATTATCTGCACTATATTTCAGAAAAGCATACATTTTTAACAAATTTCCTCGGAGTAATTATAAACATATTTTTTTTTTCACAGTATTTCAGCAAAGAATGTATTTTCCTAAAAAAAAATAATGTTATATTTAAAAATCCTTACAGGTAATGGTTAGTAAATATGTGTGGCTGAAAACAGCTTGAATGATATATGTGTGTATAGTTATACTATACATGTGTTTTAATATTCATTTCTTTTTTCTCCTTTACAGAGTAATAAAAGAAAATATTGTTCTTATAAGTAGAGCTTTTAGAAATCATTTTGTAATTCAAGATTTCCCCGAGTTTGTTAAAAGTGTCGAAGATTTTTACTGGAAGTGCAAAGTTAATACTGGTGGAAAAGTATGTAATTCTCAGTAATCTTTGGTTTTTAATTATTTTTTATTACTAAGTTATCCTGAAATTTGATATTTTGAACATGCCTTATTTATTTAAAAAAAATTTCACTTCTAGATTGATGTAAGCAAAGATTGCTTGTAATAAATGGATGGTCATTATACTGAATGATTTGATCAGATGCTTAAATTTTTCAAAACAAAAATGCTTTAAGATGATTTAAACTTTTTAAAAGTCATTTTGTATGAAACCTTTACATTTATAAACACTTAAGATATTTTTTTATATTTTATATTCTATAATTTGAATGAAAATAGCATTCATTTCTATTCAAATATATTAGTATTTGAATAAATAGAGTTGAATATTTTGGAGCAAATTTGATGTATGATAGTGAATGAATTTTTTCCATTTTATGCAGTAAAAATCTGAACAGGTATTTTTGAATTTTTGTGAGGTTTTGTCATGTTATCCTTTGTGATCAAAACTTGATTTAAGATATTCACGTTATAGATTTTATTTTATTTTTTTATTTTGTAAATTTAAAGATTTTTGTTCATTCATAAACAAAACTTAGAGAGACATTTTATTTATTTATTATTTTTTTTTAAAGTTTTTGTTTTTTTTGTTTTTGTATTTTCTTGATTCCAGATCTTTATAACTTTTGCCTATGATAAGAATATAACAAAGAAATGAGGTCTAAGAATGTGATTAAAGGTCATATTTTTTTTATTCGTATTCTTTCAAGTTTGTTAAAGTTGACTGTTTACAGAAGTATGCTTCAAAATTCTTTTGGCAGAATGTAAAATTATTTACAAGGTTTGACTTATGAGTTGAACATTTTAAATTACATTTAAATATGAAGTGAGAGATGCTTGTAGTGGTTCATTATTTCAGTCAGTTTAAGATTCTCAAGACATACAAACAACATACAATATTCAGAGGTATAACTTTTGTCATCTTTGCTATTGATTTTCTGGTTTTGAAAATTTTCTTAGCCCCCCTTTGTCATTCTGCCATCTAAATGAAAGAAGTTCATTTTGCTTTAACCAGCAGAGTTTTATGTTGAATTTTTTTAGTTTTGTTTCAGAATTCAAAACCCTTAAATTTTTTTTATAGATTTGGGGCAAGCCACATGACATCCTAACTTTAAATATCTAAACATATGTATTTCATACAAAGAACATAGTTTTCCATATTTTTAAATGGCTCTGAAACTGTTTACTTCTGTAATCACCTTGACCATCTCTAACTTAACTTTTATGCAGAACTTTATGCTCACTTTTAGGTTGAAAATTACCTACCTTATCTTTTATTTATTTATTTATTTATTTATTTTTTAAACCTAAAATAAGCATGTTTTTTATACAAAGTGCAGACATTAATTTCCAGGACTGATCTAATAGCTCCAGAAAATATTGCATGAAATACATACTCATTTAATATGTTTTGAAGTAACTCCTACCTGCCGTAATGCACTTCTGTGCTTGGCTGTATAAGTTTTGGAAACAACTTTTAAAGTCCTCTTTCAGAATGCTCTTTAATGTGGATGTCACCATTTTCTTGATGACTTCGACATTTTCAAATCTTGTTCCCTTCAGCAAATTGGCCCAGCATGAGGTTGTATAGATGCAGCATCCTCCATACTCTCCGAACTTAGCACCAACAGACTTTTTATTGTTTCCAAATTGAAAGATTTGCTGAAGGGAACAAGATTTGAGGATGTTGAAGCCATCAAGAAAACGGGAACGTTCACATGAAAGAGCATTCCGAAAGAGGACTTTAAAATTTGTTTCCGAAACTTATACAGCCGAGCACAGAAGTGCATTATGGCATGTGGGAGTTACTTGAAAATATATTAAATGGGTATGTATTTCATGTGATATTTACTGGAGTTATTAGATCAATCCTGGAAATTAATGGTCGCACCTTGTATTAAAGTCTGAATCTTGATTCATTTGTCCTCATTGATTTCTACCAGTCTAGTTTCTCAGATTTGTGTTTGTTATATCATGAGTGTTGACAATAGTATCTTTTAATTGATCAGCAGCTTATGAATAGCTGTATGATTACAGTTATCTATAGCATAAATTGTGCTTTGTACTGTACTGGGGTTGGCAATAGTCATGGGACTCATGCAGGGTTTTTATGACTAGTGAGAATAAAAAATTATGGTTTGCTTCTTCTCTGTTTACTTTGGAAACATGGTCTCTTAGTTTTAGATGTCTCTTAGTTAAGCTTGGAAAACATAAGATCCAAGCTTATGTTATCTGAATAAATTCTTTAATCCTCGTAAAGAATGGAGTACTCAATTTATAACCAAGTTCTATTTTAATATTATATTTTAATCATAACTAAAAAAAAATAAATAAATGATAATTTTTGATGCATATTCTGCAAAAAATCATTGAATGACTGATATTAACTATTTTAGTAATTCTTCTTTTTCCTAATTGTTAAATTCAATTTTTGAATTTTCTTATAAAGTGTTTCTTAGTTAACAAAAGAAAAAAAGCAATAAATCACAAATATTTAAAAACTGTAAACAAACAAGATTGAGTTATTTTGTTTATCATTTTTATCACCCATAAAGAAATCTAAAATAAGTTACCTATCATAACTCTAATTATGTCTCTAATAGTATCTGAAAACTAATGACTTTTTTTTCTCCTCTGAATAAAATATGGTTTACAAATACAACAATCTTATTTGAAAAAATTTTTTTGAAATTAATGTTAAATAAATGCATGTTTGAGTTAAAAGAAATATCATATCATTCAGTTTTATTTCTGTGCTTATTTTCTAAAATTATGGCTTTTGAAGTATTTTTGTTATACTCTGTTTTTTGCAAAGGATATTAAAATATTAAATTCTTCTTATAATAGTTTTTAAAGCCTTTTTCCACCTTATTCAATTATAAAGGCTCTTATATTTTCAAAATCTTTTAGGTTGCGTCATATATTCCTCAGCTAGGTAAGTACAATCCAGACTATTGGGGAGTTAGCATATGTACAGTAGATGGTCAGAGGTAAAAGGAATTTCTTATATTCTTTTCTTTCAGTTAGAAGCATATATATTAAGTACTATACATTTTACTGATGCATTTATAATAAAATACATAATTTTTGAGTGCATGCTAATTTATATAAATAAAACTGCTCCGTAACTGACTGACTGACAACGCACAGACCAAACCGCTAGATCTAAAGGGCTGAAATTTTGCATGATGATTCTTCTTATAGTGTAGAAGTGCACTAAGACAGATTTTTGAAAAATTCTTTTTAGATTTTTTAAAATTAAATTTTTAAGCTTTTTTGTAACTTTTTTTTAAGTTTGCATGTAAAACAATAATCTCAGAGTTATAAAATTTATATCATGAGAAAGATCATAAAAATTCCTTTAAAATGAAATCTTTTTCGAATCTTTACCTCTATTTTCTGATTTTTGGTGAAATTTTAAAGATTAATTTTTAGAATTTAATTTATTAAATGCTGATCTTGTGGTTTCTTTTCTTTTTGTGATACTTTAAATTAATTTTGCATCATGTGCATAACAATGAAATAAATTGACAAAAAAAAATATTAAAATATGGTAAAATATAAAGTTTAACCACTAGACTAATTGAGATGGAAGTTTTTTAAGAATTTAATTCAAATTAGTATGTTTTATGGGTATTAAAAATACAAATTAATTACATACATTGACCATTATATTTAATTTGAATATTTTCTTCTACATTATTTTGTCTATAAAAATATCTGTTACAATTTTTTTTATAAATATATATATTTTTCTTTTGCTTTAATTACATACATTAACCATTGTATTTATTATAAATATATATATTTTTTTGGCATTGATTGCATACATTGATCGTTGTATTTAATTTGAATGTACTCCATAGCGAAGCATGGGTATTCAGCTAGTATGATTATATGCTTAAGTATAGTAATTTCTTTCGTTCTTTGATATCACTCATAGGTCATTTATTCTTTCTGTGACAGTACAATGCCTTAAATTATTCAGTCTGCTGCCTTGCACAGCTCTCGCTTACTCAAGGCTCTCCTGTGAGCCTGGGTGCTGCTTTGGGTTAGTGCGCAGAATAGCTACCAGCTGCAGTCTGTATCCAACTGGCTGAGATCTCAACCCGGATGGCCTCAGTCGCTATGTCAGGCCCAGTCTGCTGCAAAGGCAATGGAATGTCTTAAATTATGCTCACATGTTTTGAGAATGTTTTTTTTTCTCATCTAATTTGACATTCTTTGCCTGAGACATGCCATGAGAGTTACCTTTAGCTTATATGCCCTCTTGCTGTCAAGATTTTGTTCATTTCTAAAAAGTTTTTATTTTAGAATTATGAGAAAACTTTGCATAGCTTTTAAACTAAGATCACCACCATTTTTAGGCAAATTACTGATAGTAATCCTGTTGCTGATAACAATCCTTGTACAGCTTCAGAGGTTTAGATGCCACTTAATTGTTCCCAAGACTTCAAAAGAGGAATTAAATAAATAAGTATAATTTTCATCTGACTGCTAATCAACAAAAATAACACTCAAGAACATTTAAATTAGGGTTTATACAAAAACCGACTTTTTGAAAAACCGGTTTTCGAATTCCAGATTTCCAAAAAACCGGTTTTAGTTGGTTTTCAAATTTTTGTAAAAAAAATAGAATAGGGAAAATATTTTATTTAACTTATATAAAATAGCAAAAAACGAAATCAATATCAAAGTCAAAATATAAAAAAAAATTAATGATTACACATTACTTACACAAAATAACGAAAACTCAAACAAAAATTTCAAATTTCAAATAATATGTATATTTATTTACTAATTTTAATTTCTCCTAAGAAAATAGGATTTTAAAAAACATAAAATATCCACTGAACGATGGCTAAGTCTTGTTCTTATTTTGGACACACTATTGCCTGAAATTGAAAATACTCGTTCACTAGCTACTGAGCTTGGTTTTATAGTTTTCAGGGCATCAAATAACAAATCTAAGTTTTTGGTTCTTTTATTCGTTGCCTCAAATAATGAAAATTCAGCTTTCAGTGTCTTTGGATTTGTAAGTTTTTCTTCAGGATCTTCAAGAATCTTAAGAATTTATTTTTCCATGGCTTCCTTTAAAAAAGCATTACTCTGATGAGTAGTTTCTTCGATTTGCTATTCATCAGAATCGGTTTCCACAAAAGAATTTGGAAATATTCTAGGCAATATCTTTCCAGAAAACTATAACAACTTTATGTTTTTGTTTCCAGTTTTCACTTTACAAGATTAAGTGAACCTGTCATGACTCGTGACGGATTGCACATATGTACTAACATAAAATAAGTCAGTTAGGCACATCTTTTCCACGTGCGCAGTGCACAATGCACAAACACTGGCCAACGCAACTCACAACGTTGAAAAAAAGTGTCTGCTGCCCGTTGCATAGAATGAATAGCAAATCAAATAAGTTAAAAATTAATTTTTACATAATAATTTGAATTCTTTTAAACCGGTTTTCTTAATTTAAAAACCGGTTTTCAAAATTTAAAAACCGGTTTTCAAATGTGACAAATTTATTTTAAAAACCAGTTTTTTAAAACCGGGTTTGAAAAACTGTCAAACCCTAATTTAAATTTATGTATTTATAATACATTCCCACTTAGGAAATTTTTTTATTCCAGTTCAAAAGTTCCTGACAGATATTAGTCTGATTGTCACTTATGACTAGATACAGTAATGTGTGAAGAATGATTAAGTATCATTCTCTGGTCTTTAATAAAAAAATTTTACTTTGTAGCTTTTCATTGGAATATTTTGTTTTAATAAGTCTCATATGTATTGTCAATTTTGTTCATGCCACTTTAAACATTTCATGTTTGCATTTTAATTTCATTGTTTTAACTGTATTATATCGTTTTTAAAGTTATGAATGGTCTAGATAGAAAATTATTGTTTTTTGATGAAATCAAACTTTTTAGGTGTTCCATAGGAGATACTGAAATTCCTTTCACAATTCAATCATCTGGTAAACCAATGAATTATGCAATTGCTTTGACAGAGCTTGGATCTGATATCGTTCATCAATATGTTGGCCAAGAACCTAGTGGGAGAATGTTCAATGAGCTTGTTTTGGATTATAACAGTAATTTTAATTTTATTCATTCATGTATTGAATTCAGTAATTTATACATTGCAAACTATTATGTTTTATCTTTTTCCCTGAAGCATTTTGACAATTATAAAAATTTTCTATTCAGAATTACTCTGGTACAAATATTATCAAAAATTCTGTTTAAAAAATATTATTTCTTAGCTGAGAGGTTTGTGCGATAGCATTTCTGGACAATGGTATCTCAATCAGTTTTCACACAAGCAAGCCAGAAAGTAAAATGTTGAAAAAGTCCTTAATCACAAATCAATATACTGACCCAACCGTAAGGTTATATGGTGTGAAGAACCTGCTGACTAGTCGCTACTCAATCACTCTGAATGCACAGCCAAGGGTTTGCCTGTTCACTCTAATAATTTAGGTCTTAGGAGCCGTGTCAAGTAGTATAGACTACTGACTGTGCCTCCCCCCCCCCCGACCCCTAAGAAAAAAGACCTAAATTTACCTAATGTAGCAGAATGTCACTGGCTGTTTGATAATGTTGCTAATTTTTTATCTGATTGAGTTATTATGTGTTATATTGCTGCATGATAATTACTCCAGAAATATTTGGACAACATGCAAAATATTTTCTTTTATATTTTTAAACTCTAAATCTTCAGAGAGGTAATACAAATAGACCTGAACATGATAATATTAGTTTAACTTTACTAAATTTTGCATTAATGTAACTGCATAGTAGTAAAAACCTATATTACAGCATAATGCAAAATTTACTTATATATGTGGGTGTGTGTATTGCAAATTTAAGGATTCTATGACTGCAGTTCCAGCCCTTTTAATTTAAACTATGTTTGTTTGATTTTATATCTTACTTTTTAAAAAAAAATCGATCTTTGTATTTTTTAATTGTGTTTTTTTTTTCAATTTTGGAACAAATTAGGTTTGAACTCATTACTCACAATTTTTATGTGTCTTATGCATTGTTGAATTCTTATAGAAAAGCCACATAATCCTATGGTGAATGCTGGTGCTATAGTTGTTTGTTCACTCTTGCTGTACATAGTTGAGGTATGTTTGAAAATTTTTGTTTTATTATAGTATGATGTACTTCAAAACAAGTGTTTTGTAGCCTTTCAATATGAATATATTGGATAATTTAAAAGGGTGTATATCACTTTTATCAACAATAGTGAAATTAAATGGAAATTTATTAAGTTTTTCTTAGTATATAAATGTGGTATATCTCTTGATGATTAAAGTTTGACATGACAGCAACCCAATAATTTTGCAGTGATCCCTTCTGTAATCAGTTTCCTGCTACATGTAGCCAATAATAGCACATAGAAATTTGCAATAGCAGCAGTGATTTTCAAGGGCATCTCCCTTAAGTCGGCTTTAAAAAAAATTACTTAATACATTTATGGTTGTGTTAAAACTTTGCTTGATGTCTTATCCAAGAGCAGTGCAGATCAACAGTACTGTGTGCTCTTCCCATTTACCTTAAATGATGCACAGTTTTTTTTGTTTCTATAAAATTCTTGTGTCATGTGCATATTGGCCACCTTCTGACAGTTTTTTTTTTCCAAATTAGGCTTTAGTTTCAGGACATACGAAATTTAATTAAAAAAAATGACTATACATTTATGATTATGTTAAAACTTTGCTTGATGTCTTATCCAAGAGCAGTGCAGATCAACAGTACTGTGTGCTCTTCCCATTTGCCTCAAATGTTGGACAGTTTTTTTGTTTCTATAAAATTCTTGTGCCATGTGCGTATTGGCCACCTTCTGACAGTTTTTTTTTTTCCAAATTAGGCTTTAGTTTCAGGGCATACGAAAATTTCACCATGCTAAAAAAGGCATCATTGTGATATATATTCTAAATTGGCAGTGATGCTCATTGGTAGATTTTTCAAATATCTGTGACAATGGCACCATTTTCGCTTGGCAATATTCTCATATGCCCCAAGACTAAGATTCCTAGCTTGGAAAAATTTCTTTGAGGTAGTGTTACAGACTTTGTTTCCTTAAACGAAAAAAAATTTTCAAATTCATTCAATGCGGCACTAAAAGTTGTTTTCATATGGTGTGACATATCATTCTAACTAATACTGTTATTGAGTAATAAATTTATGTTAACAAAAATTGGTTTGTTTTATTGCATTGTGATAAACACTTGGCCTTTTTTATGTCTTCCTAAATATTATCTGTTATTCTTCAAAGTTTTATACCTTTTGAAGCATCCTGCATTTCAAGTGACTTCTAACTGTTGTTATTAAATTTAGCTGATTTCATGTAACAAAAGAGAAGTAGATTTCATAAAGATTGCTACAAACCAGGGCTTGAAATGGATATGAATCAAAATATAAAGTTCCAGTTAAATTGGTTCAATGATTCAAGTTGAATTTTTTATTTATTTATCCACATGAAACCAGTATTTTGGGATGGATTTCATTTGCTCCAAGTAAGGAATTGTTCTGAGCCAGAACAAAAAATATCTTTCACAAACAGTTTTGCTTCTTTTCCTCTGTAGCAAATTTTGAAACATTATTATTATGCTATATCGATGTGGCTAAAATTTAAAATTTTGGAGTTTTCAAGATACTTCTATACAGAATATTGTTTCAATCATCCCAGATCTTAGGGTTACCTAATAAACTTTATAATTTTTTGGTATGTGTACTATACTTAGGTATAGATTTCTATATGTATTGTCCTGTGTGATAACTTTCGAATAGGTTGAGGTAGAGAGTTCAATTTTGGCACAAAAATAGTTGTTTTGTAGTTGAAGGATGAGTTCACTGGTCAGCAAAATGTGGCCTTAGGAAATGGGTGAAATTTCCATATAAAGGTTTCAAAAAGTTCTCAAGATTGAGATTTTTAGCAAATGTCTTGAGTTGGGTGTATGTTTTTGTGTATTTTTTCATTCCAAATCAAACAAGGCTAAAATCAAGTCTGTAGATTCAATTGGTTTGTGTAATTTGTTAAAATTTAGAAGGATTCTTTTCACAACAGTGTTTTATCAAAACTATTTTTGATTTGAAAGGGAAATAATGTGAGCTAAATTTGCTGTATGAACCTTCATTCATTTCCAAAATATTGGCTTTTTCCATTACTTATAGGTAAATATATTTTCATGAATACAAAGCATTTATTTCTTTTGTAAGAAATATTATATATTTGTTCATGATACAGTATAGTATTTGTTTTTAAATTTGAATACAAAAAGAAAATAGCATTGAATTCCATTATCATTCTGTCTTTTTTCCTACTTCTGGCAAATTGGGTAATACACATCAAAAGAAACACCTTAGGTAATATAAATAAAGTGATGAGAACCTTAAATTATATTTTATAATGATGAAACAGATTTTTGTAAAAAAATATTTTTTTTCTTAATTGGAGTAACATTTCAAGGAATGACTTTTTTTTTTCACTCCGAGCTGGATAATAGAAGGATAAAAAAAAATTTTGATCCTTTAGATTCAATCCTCAAAAGAACTTTATCCAAGAGATCAGTTTTTCTTTGTTCCAGTTTGGATAGAAATTGTTTGACCCTTAATATTTCTGTTTGGGTCACAGCAAAAAGGATTTGTTCTTCGGATAGATATCTGCAACCCCTGCTGCAAAATAATATTTTATAACCTTTTATGATTAACTGTGTGCCTGTTTGTGGTACAGTCACTGTGTATGAAACAGCTTTATCAATCAAGTAAACTTAAAAGCAGTAAATGATACTACTGAGTTCAGGCCGCTATATGAGCTATGAACAACATTTATATGACAATTATTATTCATATTTAAATTTCAAGAAGTTTTTGTAGCTTCTACTTCTTTTTTATATTCACTTTGAGGATTCCTTTGAGGATTGAATCTAAAGGATCAAAAAAAAAATTTTTCCCTTCTATTACCCAGCTGGGAGCGAAAAAAATTTCGCTCCTTGAAATGTTACTTCAATAAAAAAATAAAAAAATTATAAAAATCAGTTTCATCATTATAAAATATGATTTAAGGTTCTCATCACTTTATTTATATTACCTAAGGTGTTTCTTGTAACGTATACTACCCAATTTCCCAGAAGTAGGAAAAGAGACAGGCTGATAACAGAATTCAATGCTATTTTATTTTTGTATTCAGAATTAAAAATAAATACTGTGTCATGAACAAATATATAATATTTCTTACAAAAGAAATAAATGCTTTGTATGCGTGAAAATATATGTACCTATAAGTAATGAAAAAAAGCCAATATTTTGGAAATGAATGAAGGTTCATATAGCAAATTTAACACACATTATTTCCATTTCAAATCAAAAATAGTTTTATCAATCAAGTAAACTTAAAAGCAGTAAATGATACTACTTAGTTCAGCCCGCTATATGAGCTATGGACAACGTTTATATGAAAATTATTATTCATATTTGAATTTCAAGAAATTTTTGTAGCTTCTACTTCTTTTTTATATTCACATATTTCTAAAAGACAAATGTCAATGCTAAGCCTATCTGTGATTGGTGTGAAAACATACTACAGATACATGTTGGTTGCATTCAGATATTTCATTCTAGTAGATGTATTTGTGTATAGAAGATGTCTTCTCAATTATGTTTATAGTTTTGATTGAAAAGTAACATCTGTTCCTTTAGTGTATTTTGAGCATGAGCCTAAATTACATTTTTAGTTTAAGTAATTAATTAGAAAGCTTTTTGTGAATGATATCAAGAAATTAAATGCAGTTAAAATGACATAAAAGTTTTCAAGGTTTGTCTGTTATTGGTTTTGTGAGAAAAGGATAATTAGAATGTTGTATGTTGAATAATGTTAGCATGTTAAATGTCATAACTGATTGTTTGTGTGTTTATTTTATTGATGAAACAAAAGAAAATTTCTAAGTTTAAAAATCTTTGCCATATTATTTCTAAGCTATATGTAACCATTCAAGTCTCCCAGTTTTTAAAGGTTGTAGATATTTATGCTAACTTTGGTATTGCTCGGAAATAAGGGTTTGAAATAATTAAATTAAACATTTCTGTCTGTTTATGTTATTGATAGTTCAAGAATCAGAATAAATTATTTTGAGAAAAAACTTATTGTATAACTGCATTTTTAGAAGTGTTTTTGGTTGATTTTTAAAACAGTTATTTTATTTTATCCGACGCTGGACCTTGGTTTTTCAACCATCAGTCTGTTGGGCAGCCCAATATAGTCTTGAATGAAACAAAAAATCATTCTCCGCAGAATTTCTATCTGTGACATCAATAAGCCCAGGACAAGTGTAGAGGTGGTCACCAGTCTCCAAGGCCACCTAGTGGGCAAGTCACAGAATCTGACAAGCCGAAACAATATAAATATTTCTGTAAAAGTTGTGGCCAGTTTTGATCTGGAAGTTAGCCACTTCCGCAGCTCTATGGAGGGAGAACAGGATAAGCTTCCTTAGTTGTTATTATAATAATAATAAAATAAATAAATAAATAAAAATTTGAGGGTTGGTATCAGTTGCCTTTACGTGGTGTCCCTTTTTCACTAAACGACTGATACCTATCGCTCAATAATAAGAAAAAAAGATTGAATAGTTTTCCTTCTTTCCCTAAGCTTTCTTTCTCCTTGGCTATATTACTAAGCATTTTTCATCAAATAAAACTCTACTGCTATAAATAAAAGAATCCTCTGTTAACTGATAGATGGCATCAATGAAATAGGATTAAAAATAGCCTTATTCTAAAAAGGTATTATTCATGCTTTGTTTTTGAGGTTGGGGGGAGTATTGTAGCAGTTCGGAAACCTTTAAAGTTTATTTCTGTTTTAAAGATGTAGTAGTGTGTTTCTGTTGTAGAGTGCATATTTTCGTCAGATAATCATCAAAATTTTGCACAAACTGAAACATCACTAAAAGGTAGCTAATTGGAACTTCTGAAATACCTAAAACTTAGTGACCTTTGGTATGATTTTAACAAAACTAATTTTATTCTGTTTCTATTTATTTCATGGGTACTGTATTCTTACAAGTGAGGAGATATTATGCTCACTTTTTCATGTATTGTATTACAGATTACTAAAGCAAAGTTTTAATATTATATTGATGAAAGCAGTGCTTATACTGATGTTTAATTTTTAAAAATATAATTTTCTGTTTCAGCCTGATATGAGAGTTTCAGAAAAGTTTGACTGGGTGAGTAATGTTTGTGTTATATTTCTTTATTACTGTAAGAATGAAAAAGTTTAGCAATATTGAACACAAAGTTCCTTTTTATGTTATCTATATATACAAAACAGTTCCGTAACTGACTGACAGATAACACACAGACCAAACCACTGAACCTAAAGGGTTGAAATTTTGCATGGCGATTCTTCTTATAGTGTAGGGGTGCACTAAGAAAGATTTTTAGAAAATTCTTCTTAGATTTTTTTAAATTAAATTTTTATGTTGTTTTTGTAACATTCTTTATAGTTTGCATTTAAAATATTAATCTGAGGATTATAAAATTTACATCACGAGAAAGATCATAAAAATTCCTTTAAAATGAAATCTTTTTTGAATCTTTACCTCCCTTTTCTGATTTTTGGTGAATTTTTAAAGATTAATTTTTAGAATTTAATTTATTAAATGCTGATCACGTGGTTTCTTTTCTTGTGATACTTTAAACTAATTTTGCGTCACATGCATAACAACGAAATAGACAAAAAAATTTTTTTTTTTTTTTCCTGCTAATGCGACAGACAATTGGACATTATCCAAAAAAATATTTAAATACAGT
This sequence comes from Dolomedes plantarius, assembly GCA_907164885.2. NCBI lineage: Eukaryota > Metazoa > Arthropoda > Arachnida > Araneae > Dolomedidae > Dolomedes > Dolomedes plantarius. The sequence goes on from OU015503.1 coordinate 52,813,583, forward strand.
AAAAGATATGTTCCTCAAACTGTACTATTTTTTTAGTGTGTTCTATTAAATTTAATTTGAATATTTTCTTCTACATTATTTTATCCATAAAAATATCTGTTATGATTTTTTATAAATATATATATTTTTCTTTTTTTGGCACCATTTGCATACATTGATCGTTGTATTTATTATAAATAAATATATATATATTTTGGCATTAATTGTATACATTGACCATTGTATTTAATTTGAACACACTCCGTAGCGAAGTACAGGCATTCAGCTAGTATCTATATGTATATAAACCAAATACCACTCACTCACTGACTAATCACTGTATCTCTCAAACATAAGTCCTAGGAAGCTGAAACTTTGTATGGTGGTTTCTCTTAGGCTCTAGGTGCTCACCAAGATATATATATATATTTTAAATCTAAACTTAGGGAGGTTAAAACAGACTTAAGCCTCTAAAATAAAACACTGACTGACTGATCACTGTATCTCTGTAACCATAAGGCCTAGGAAGCTGAAATTTTGCGTGATGGCACCTCGAGGTCCTTGGTGCTCCCTAATAATGCTTTTTTAAAAAATAAAATCTTTGAGGGGGTTCGAAAGGAACTTAAGCCCCCCCCCCCCAAATAAAAAAAAATATATAAAAACCTGTATCTGATGTCAGATCCTGAATGTTAAATTATGGGGTGAAAGCCTCTGAAGAATGATAACACTTTACTGCTAAAATTAATTTAAATTAAAAATACCAAATTGCATAATTAGTGGTACTAATATATTCCATAGTGAAGCACAGGTATTTTGCTAATATTTCATACTTGTCATTAAGTGGCTGTTTGTAATATTTGTTTATTCTCAGTCCATGTTATTATTAGCTTATAAATAAGCCTCAGCTGAGTGGAGATTGATATCAGTCATGATAATATTCAACAGTACATTTTATGTTTTGCTTCTGATTTTATTTAACAATATTCATAGTTATTTTTTCATTTAGTGTGATGTTATGTTTTAAATAATACAATTTATTAAAAATGTCGTATTTGCTCTTGGAAAAGAAACATTTTCTGTATTAAAACATTCAAATGAGTTGTATTTCATTGAGGTTCTTTGTTCAGTATTAGAAGTCTAGTATGGATTTTTATTTATTTTACTTGTGAAACTGTTTAATGATTCTTATGTAATTGCAAGCCAGGCAATGACCGAATGGCTTGGGCATAGACTCTGGTACTGATATTTGGTACCAGAATCTGTGGGTTTGAATCTCACTCTTGGCATGGATATTTGTACCCGTTCGGAATTGGCTTCAAGTAGTAGGTCCCAGTCTAATTAGTCCTTGTGTAGCAAACGTTGACTGTAGCACTCTAATCCAATATTAAATCATATGAATTTGCTGACTCCTTCATTCTGAAGAAGCTGTTAACAAGAGCAAAATTTCTGTTGTGTGATGCTCATCTGATGCAGAATTTAAGCTTCTTTAACCTTTTCCTATTAATGTTTAACATATGATATGTTCCAACCTGGTTATTTTATGTTAAATACAATTTATTATTTGTTTCTCCTTTCTCCTCATGACAATTATAAACTGTCAAATTCTAGCAAATGAGTAAGACTGTAAATCATAAAAGGTCTGATTGTATAATAATTCAACTAGTGTATTTAGGAAATCGGGCCTTCAGTTCATCTTAAAATTTATTTAACAACTTAAAAAATATAATTTTTTCAGCCAGCAACCCTCCTCTTTGAAAAATAATATATAATTGTATGAGGCCAGAGTTGTTAGATTAGTGCTGTTGATTCTTATACTAGCATTAGCTGAATACCCGTGCTTCGTTATGGAGTACATTTAAATTAAATACAATGGTCAATGTATGAAATTAATGCCAATATATATATATATATATATATATATATATATAAATCGTAATGGATATTTTTATAGACAAAATAATGTAGAAGAAATTATTCAAATTAAATACAATTGTCAATGTATGCAATTAATTTGTATGTTTAATATCCATAAAACATACTAATTTGAATTAAATTATTAAAAAACGTCCATCTCAATTAGTCTAGTGGTTACATTTTATCTTTTGCTATATTTTAATATTTTATTTTGGGGAGGGGGGGTCAATTTATTTCATTGTTATGCACGTGATGCAAAATTAATTTAAAGTATCACAGAAAGAAAAGAAACCATGTGATCAGTATTTAATAAATTCAATTCTAAAAATTAATCTTTAAAAATTCACCAAAAATCAGAAAATGGAGGTAAAGATTAAAAAAAAATTTCATTTTAAAGGAATTTTTTATGATCTTTCTTGTGATAAAAATTTTATTCGATTTTATTCAAAATTTTAGTCAATTTATTTCATTGTTATGCACGTGATGCAAAATTAATTTAAAGTATCACAAAAAGAAAAGAAACCATGGGATCAGTATTTAATAAATTCAATTCTAAAAATTAATCTTTAAAAATTCACCAAAAATCAGAAAATGGAGGTAAAGATTAAAAAAAATTTCATTTTAAAGGAATTTTTTATGATCTTTCTTGTGATAAAAATTTTATTCGATTTTAATCAAAATTTTAGTCAATTTATTTCATTGTTATGCACGTGATGCAAAATTAATTTAAAGTATCACAAAAAGAAAAGAAACCATGTGATCAGTATTTAATAAATTCAATTCTAAAAATTAATCTTTAAAAATTCACCAAAAATCAGAAAATGGAGGTAAAGATTAAAAAAAATTTCATTTTAAAGGAATTTTTTATGATCTTTCTTGTGATAAAAATTTTATTCGATTTTAATCAAAATTTTAGTCAATTTATTTCATTGTTATGCACGTGATGCAAAATTAATTTAAAGTATCACAAAAAGAAAAGAAACCATGTGATCAGTATTTAATAAATTCAATTCTAAAAATTAATCTTTAAAAATTCACCAAAAATCAGAAAATGGAGGTAAAGATTCAAAACAGATTTCATTTTAAAGGAATTTTTTATGATCTTTCTTCTGATAAAAATTTTATAACCCTCAAATTATTATTTTAAATGTAAAATTTAAAAAATGCTACAAAAACAGCTTAAAAACTTAAATTTAAAATATCTAAGAAGAATTTTTCAAAAATCTTTCTTAGTGCACCCCTACATTATAAGAAGAATCACCATGCAAACTTTCAGCCCTTTAGGTCCAGCAGTTTGGTTTGTGCGTTATATGTCAGTCAGTCAGTCAGTTACGGAACTGTTTTATATATATAGATAATAAACTTCAAGGAGATTTGGGTTTAAGTATCAGACAGATTTGGCAGGATTTTGTTTTCTTTTATAAATTACTAAAACTGATCTGATTGTCTTAAAAAAAAAAAATTAAGTAATTTAATATTGTGTAAAATTAAAGTTAAGTGTTTTATTAAGGGAATTTTACTAGATCAAATAACACATTTCTCCTAAATATCTCTCTGAATTTTTTAAAATATATGGTCATTCCATTCTTTTCTTTTTACCATGTTTTTATTAACTTGCTTTCTTGTTTGTGTGTGTGTTTGTCCAGTACAAATCTTGCAATCGATTTTTAACTAACTTCCTGACTAGCTAGACATTTGAAACTTTTAGAATAGCTCAGAACATAATGGTAATGCATTTTTTTAATACTTTTAGCCATCTTTAAGCAGAATTAAATTAATTTTTAGTTATTTTCAGTTAATTTTGTTTTGTAGACTGTTGCAGCCATCTATTGGCCGGAATGGGAACGAAAAGTTATATCCAATTAACTTCATTTTCTTTCAAGTTGATGGGATAATTCATCAAAAAAATCTTAAAATAGTATTTATTAATACATAGAATTTTCAAGTTTATATGATTCAACAGAAAATTTTAAAACATAGTATATAAAAAGTTCTTTTTATCTTGTAATTATTATTATTTGCTTCTGAGTCAATTATTTTTTTATCTTTTATATTATAACAGTATTTTACATGAGAGGCTTTTGCTCATTTGTTGAGGATATAAAATTGTGTTTACTTCTAAAAAGCATCTGATTTTTTTCTTTTGTATTCTGTATCTTTTTTATAGTGTTCATGAGTTCATCTATTTTTTTAGCTTGTTTAATATCTGTTTTAAACAAACATTATGGTAGTATAGAAGTATTATGTAATATGCAAGTATTATGTAATACAAGCATTATGGATTGTAAGTATTATGTATAAAAGTATTATGTTTGCATTAAAAACTTATGGTAGCCATATCCAAGCAGAGTCCTACCATATTAAGTTCATTTATATCAAAATGTTTTCAAGAGGTTATAGTCATTTGCGGGAAGAAGACTATAAACTATGGCTTTCACAGGAAAGTCAAAGTTTTGTAGACTAAATGTATTGCTCTCACACTGCAAAACCAAAATTTTCTTTAAAAATAGCATCACACATTCATAGCTATTGTTTTGTATGTAAGCCATAGCAAACATTCTCTATATTCTATGTTACCATTTAATAGAATTGTACTAGATAAGATTTTAAGTGAAATACTTTTCTTCAGAAAGTTGTGTTAAATGACAACATTTTATTCCAACTTCAAAGTCTAAAATTAAAAAAAAAGTTTTTGTTAGTTCATTTTAGTATATATTTAATATAAATTTCAATTTCAGTGAAATTATAGTTTTAAGTGTAGAACTTGTAAAATAAATGTTTACTATCTATCTTAAAATCATTCTGCTTTTATTTCCTCTCCCTTTTTCACTTCCTTTTCCTCTGACAATTAATCTATTAACTTTCCCTTTAGATATGTCAATATTATAAGGCTATGGCTGGTGGAGAGTACCTTGGTTTCAACAATGCGACGTATGACTGTTTCGCTTATCTGCACCTTTTTATCTATTTCTTTTTTCAGTATTTCTGCTCTGATGATATTTTCTTGCATTTTCTTTCTATATTCACTTATTTACATTACTAGAATTAACATTAACACTTCTTTCTTCACTTTTGTTTTGCATGCAAATTTCTGCACCTCCTTAATTCTTTACTTAAACTGCACAAAAATTTTTTTTTTTGCATGAATTAACAATTTTGAGCTATTTAGAAACTTTTTATCATTATTCATATTAGACTATACAGCCGCTGTTTCCAACCTGGGAGGCACGAAAACTTTTTAATAAAAAATTCATTCCATAATATCTATAAATAAACAAATAAACCATAATATCTATAAATAGATGAATTTGAGTTGAGAACCATCGAAAAAGAAAAATTGATAGAATTGTCATGCGACAGCTGGCTAAAACAAAAGTTTCAAAATGAAATCTTAATTCAATTTTGGGTGAATCTTAGTGGAGAGTATGAATATTTCTATTGCAAAGCAATGCAAGTGCTTCTACCGTTTGTAACGTCTTATTCATGCAAAACGTGCTTTTTGACATTGGCTGCAATGAAAACCAAATATCGAACAAGGTTAATAGTCGAAAAAGAGTTACAAGTGGCACTCTTCATATTGCCCCAAATATTTGATAAATTTTGTGCCAGTAAACAATAACCCTCACATTAAATTTTGATGCCTTAGATGTAGTTTAATTAGTAATTTAATATAAAAATAAATAGGCATGTTCATATTGTTATAGCAAAATCTTGTTATTATTCTGTTAATTGTAGTTTTTATTTATTTTGTAATAAAGTTATTATTATTTAAAACATGTCTATATTATTATATCTATTAAAAGATAGGGAGGCGTATTAGCATAAAGGTTGGAAACCGCTGCTATACAGACAAAAGTTATCAGATATCTTCTCACAATCAAATGCATTGGTGGGATATGCCCTACTTTTATACAGTACACTCTCAAAAGGTATAAAAGCAAGCCTCTAGCTTCCCTTATAATTTAACTCTGTAAGTTTCATTTAAAATGATGACGTGTGAAAAAGCTGTGATCATAAAATGTTACATTACATGTTAGTAGTATCTCTATCAGAGGTACTGCAAAGCATTTAAACATTTCAAGTTGATGTTTTTGATTACATTGCATTTCTGAAAAAAGAATTGTATCCTTCAGCCATCAAAAATTACAAGCCGACCAAAAAAATTCAGTGACAGGGAGTCTACTGATATCTTTATTTCAGTGGCATTGCAACTGCCCATAAACCATATTGAACTATTAATACGACTCGTAAACTGGTACAATGAGTATTTCTTCTGTACACGAGAGCAATGGAAGCAAGTATTGAGTTGAGGTAGGTATAATTCTTGAGTGTTTCTTCAAATTTAAAAATGCATGTAGAAAAAGTGCATTGGCAAAGTGTTTTATGTTGTTTGAAAGAAAATGTTTTGCTCTACAAGATAGTGTGTTTTGATTTGTTATTTAAAAAAAAAATTTGTATATTTTCAGATCATTAAAATGGTATGTCAAGTGGACAAAACTGAACATTTTCGATACCATTTGCTTTTTGCATTTAATCGAGTTGTTAAGGCTGCCAAAGTTACTTGTGAGATTTGTGCTGTAAATAATGAGATCTGTAAAAAATGTGCTGTAAAAAAATGAGATCTGTGCTTTATACAAAGAAAGAGCAGCACCTGAAAGTAAAACCCACTGTTCGGTTTTCACACTTCAAAAGTGGGACCACAAGGACAGATCACACACCAGTTGACCAATTGAGTTCGATGAAGAATGAATGAATCATCATCACAAAAATCCATGTCAAACGACCAGAGAATTGGCAGAGCAGATAGATTGTGATAAAAAAAACTGTGGTGAACCACCTTCATTCAATGGGCAAAGTTCAGAAACTCAAAGCTTGGGTGCCACAAGCTTTGAGCAAAACAACAAAAATATACATTCCACAAACATCGGTGGTTTGCTCACTTGACATCGCTGAACACATGATCATGAACAACGTTTTCTTTACCACACTGTCATTGGTGATGAAAAATGGAAACCTTTATGTCAATATGAAGCAGCAAAAAGAATGCTGCTTTGGCAACCTTAACACCTTAATTAAATGCAAAAAGCAAATGGTGTTGAAAATCCTCAGTTTTGTCCACTTGACATTCCATTTTAATCATCTGAAAATACACCAAAATAAAAAAATCTAACAAATCAAAACACACTATCTTATAGGAAAAAAAACATTCTCTTTCAAACAACATAAAACATTTAGCCACAAATACACTCATGAATTATTACTTGACCCAATACCTATGATCTAGATATACTATCTAGATATACCAGTCTGATAGCCATGGGTTTTGGTGGACATGGCAACAAAACGTTATTTACTGGAGAGTACATTTCATGTTTTCAGGTGGCATTATTCTCATTTGAGACAATTTTGCAAGCATTGGTTATGGCCACTGATTGTGATGAGCAAAAGTGTTAACCAGGAGGTTTACCTTGACAATTCTTGAAAATTATGATTTACTAATGCTGTGGCAATATTATGAGATGAGCCCTGTTTGTACCTTCATGATAACTTACCTAGTCACAAAGCAAGATCTGTCATGCAATGCTTTGAAATAAATAACGAACTATGTTTTGAATTGCCGGTGCAGAGACCTTATACTTATGGAATGACAGAAATACTTATTGAGTGAATTAAAGAACAGATTACAAAGTTTAGAACATGGGTTTTCAATATAGCAGCAGCTGGAGGTAGCATTTCTGACAGAATGGTAAATATTCCTATCACTAATATCCAAAATCTTGCTGAAAGCATACCTTGGCAACTCAATGCATGATTTTTAGGTGAGGTTAGGGCAACTTAATATTAGTGTCTTTCAATAAATTCTGTTTTTTGTTTTACGCAGGGTGTCTGGTAACTTTTATCTGCATAGTGTATTTAACATTAATATGCATGCTAGTCTGTTATTAGAATCAGTGTGACATTCAAATGTTAAAAGAAAAAAAATTATGATACATTAATGATCATATTGTTCCACATTAGATTTTTGATGTATTAAGTTATTAAAGATGTCTTTTTAAACTACAAATTATCTGAATTTTTACTGAAAAACTATAAAGTTAGTTTTTTTATGTTTGTTTTTGTATTAATTAAAACAAGAATTCTTGGGGGAATCAGATATTTGAAAACTAATTGTATAGCTTTATGCATCCTTCAATCTTTACTATAACAGTATTTCATCCAAAATAGATTTTTTTTCCCCTGTAAGTATAACTTGTGCTTGCACATTAAGTCACTATTAAATTGTTAACAATTCAAGAGTGTTCTACAAGTAATGTCTTCAAATTTGTATTCAAACCCACTGGCAAGATGTCAAATTGAAACAAAAATTAGAAGCGTGTTTACTATTTCTTATATAATTCACCTATATTATTTTACATCATACTTACCATCGCACAGAATACAGGCAAGATTTATTTTTTTTCTGACTGTCTCAGTGAAAAATTTTCAGGTTGCTCTGAAAATCACTTCCACACAATAGCTTGAATACCTTTACAAATGAAATGAATTCATTTTAAATGTCTTTTGAGGGCAGAAAACAACCATGCTTCACTGTACCAAATGTGGGATGTAAGAAGGTCATTCAATACCTTCAAAATGAATTTTTATGTAGCCTTTGAAATTAAAATACTGAAAGGTATCTGGTATTGTTGTGCTGCAGAATCATTGTTATCCCCCCCCCCCCCGGATGTTATTTGTCTTTATTTTAAATTATCTAAGGTAAGCATGTGTTTCTGAGAGTTTCTAGTCATACCTTTACCTTGTACTAGAAACTAGAAATACAAAACCAAAACTAGAAATACGTTTACTAGATGATATTTCTAGTTTTGAATTTTTCTTTACAAGAAAAAGTTAGGTGCCCATATGACTGTCAGATTTCATATTTCTGGGTCATGATGTTAAACCCAACTCTATAGGAAACGCATTTTCATTTGTTAGAAACTTAATAACAGATTTTTGTTTATTCACTGCAACATAAAAGTTAAAAAAGAATCATCTATTTTAAACACATATGAATGTACAAAAATGAACGAACAGAGTTCTATTGCAGTCTAAAATATAGCTAAGAAAACTTTTTTATTTATTTTATAAATGCCAGTCATTTGGCCTCTAGACCATTAGACCACGGGCTCTCCAATACTTCAAAACAAGCGACTTAAAATTCAAAACTGCAGGATACATGTCAAGATGTGCCATTTGGGTCAACCAATGACTCCATTACAAGATGCAGTCGGGCGAATCAGGTAGACCAATCTGGAAAAGATGTGCCCAGAGACAGTTGTGGCCGGTAAGAAATCTAAAACATGCAATTGCAGCAAAACGTGGAGAGTGAGGAATAAAAGAAAAATGTTTACATAGAGAAGCCTAAGGCTTTCCTCAAGAGGATTCATTAGACTTCCAATTTAAAAGCATTTTTGCAGGTCATTTTTATAAAAAGCTTAGAAGAAAACTATGTCATCTATTATATATCTGACTCTTCAGCAACACACATAAAAATCACTTTCTCAGAGGCATTCCTTTTTGAAGAGCTTACAAAATTATTTATGAACATAAAAATGTGGTAAACAGTTGATGCAGTTATATTTTAAAACTGCTTTGTACATTAATGGTTGCTGGTGTACGAAAAATCTGTCAGGGCTGCAATGTCCTCCAAGTTCTCAAATTTACCTCTGGAGGTGCATGATCAAGTCTACTGGTCTTGTCACTTGACTTGGTTCTAAATTACAGGACTGGCTTGTAGGGGGTAGTGCTAGCCACCTATACGCTGCCCCCCCCCTCCCCCCTTAAATGAATGGCCAACGGTATCACGGTGTACTTACAAGTGAATGCTTAGCAACAAGTGCCTCCACATTAAAAAAAAAAAAAAAAAATTTTAAACTGAAGAGTCAAGTTCATGGGTTTCCTGTGAAGTATTGGGTATTCTTTTTTCTTTTAGTGAATTTATTATTCCAATTCATAATTTTTATGCCTCATAACTTTTGCAATTTTTAGTTTTTGGCAGTATTGACATTTTAAAAAAATATTAAGCTAATTTTCTTGTCATATTCATTTTGTTTTTATTAACTAATATATCAAAAACATTTTTTTCAGTTTTTTATCTGAAAGGGAAGCTGCAGACAGGAACTATGCAATAGGTTTTTATATGAAAGAGAATAAATGCTATCCAGAGAAAGCCAATTTGAAAGATATTATGGATTTTTATTTCCAAGTTAGTAATATTATTTTTTTCCTTGTAGAGGTTTTCCTGCTATCAGAAAGTGTCAAAGTGGCAAAGTTTTTCCTAAGTATTTTTCATTTATTTACATGGAGGAACTTTTTGGGCATTTTCAGACCCAAATAATTGCTTTCCAAAGTATCACACAAAAATTAATATAACATCAACTTATTAAAAAAAAATGGGCTAAAATAAATCCTCATCTAATACAATGTTATAATATATGGATTGTATATATGTTATAATATCTGGTTAGTTTTTACTTACCAGAATTATACTTTCTGTTTGTTTGTTTTTAACAGAATTAGAATGAAGGCAAGGGTGAGAGGTGAGTTGGTGAAGATTGAATGTTTGGTTTACCCAATGAGGGGTACAGGAGATCAAAGAAAGATAGGGAAAGAGTAATCTGTTAATATCTTTTTAATTTTCACCTGAATCAACCATAGAATACAAGTCACTAATCTTGCTTTGAATCAATTCTGAATGCAATTTTTCATGAAAATTAAAATCCACTTTAGATTTCTCTCAGTTTGTGAAAGCAGGTACTAATGCAGATTTCTAGCCACAGCAAAAGAACATCATGTGACTTGCAGCGAATGAATGGTACTTTTACATACAATTCACATACATCACATACATCTGTTAATTTTCCAGAAATGGTTGTACGAAAGATTATATGCATACCTTTGAAAACTAAGTGTAATAATCTCCAAAATAAAAGCCAATATCTTCCACCTAGCAAATCAAATTCATTTTTAAATTATAAAAATAGGCTTTAAAATAACTTTTCAGTAGCTTTACAATTATTAACTTCTTTTAAAAAATTTGCTCAATGTTTAATCTTCCTTTGGTGGCTATTTTCAACTGTAGAAGCAGACAAAAATTGTTTGGATCAATTTATGGAGAATAAAGTCATTGAGATAGCTTCAAGATAGAATGTTTTGAAATCTTTTGGCCTTGAGAGACATTCTGCTTTTTTAAATTGTAATATTCATTTCTGTTATTTTATGCTTAGCAACCACAATAACTTTGAAAATTTTGCATTGTATAGTTACTATGAAATTCATATATTTAGAAATTATTTCATTGTTAAATTTGAAGGTTTTAAAAAATATTTTTATAATTGTTTTTCCTCTTTAATATATCGTAGACCTTGGAAAATAATAAGCATATCTTGTATGAGTCTACAATTAATCATATTCTGGTTGTGGGTTTAAAAATATGAATTTATTTTGTCATTCAGAAAAATCTTAATTATATAACTGTCACTAAGAAATGTCTTAACTATATATGTATGCAATTTAGAGGAAAGGTGAAAATTTGATAAAATAGCTGGCTCTAAGCAATTCCTTTTTATAGTTTTGTGTTGAATATGATAAACTCTAAATTAATTTACCAACAATTTTTGCTTTGAAGTTATAAAAGTTAACTAGTATATCATTATTACCATGTGTAATTCATAGTAATAGTATTATGATTTATTTATTATTTACTAATATTTTACTGCAATTATTGCTTTATTATTTACTGATATTTTGCTAAAATTTTTAATCATTTCAAACTTGCCCAAACTTTTTATATTTATATACTACACATAAATACAAGTATATCTTACATGTTTATATGTGCGAAATTTATTTTAATATAGCTTTTCCTTAAAAGCTCTAAACTCTATGAATAAATGAATGAGGGTGTTTTTCTTCTGTTTCTCTTTCAAAATGGTTTTACTATATATTTGATATTTATAGATGTGTTCTCTCGAAGTAAACTGTGAAACTGTTGGAGTTATGGCTGCTACACTGGCCAATGGAGGCATATGCCCTACAACTGGGCAACAAGTTATTGACACTCATTCTGTACGAGATGTTTTATCTCTTATGCATTCTTGTGGAATGTATGACTACTCAGGACAGTTTGCATTTAAAGTGAGTTGTTTGCTTTTAAAATGAGGCAGTATTCCTTTTGCATATTTTCCATGCAGTAGCGCTGTATTTATTAAAATATGATTTAGTTGATATGGCATGCAATATTTAATTTTGAATCACAGATGCTGTTAAATATTATGAGTTGTGTTGATTATAGTGTTGTACTATTTATATAGCCTTCAGTTGTATAAGTCCTAATCCATCATTTACATCTCTTAGGAGGTACTAAATCGACATAAAATGTCAGAGATACTTAAAAGTACTAACAAAGGGTTTTCAAAGGTTAATTAGGCAAAATTGTTTACTCAGTATTTTAACCAGGTCTCACAAATTTACATTTCAACTGCTATTTTCAATATTATATATAAGTGCCATTAAAGCTATGTTCATTCTACCCTCATGATTTTTCATAAGGATTATTGCCAGTAAGTAAAAGTCCATTATGCACATAACTCAAACAATGTAAATAATTCAATACAAAACAATACACATAAAGAAGGCATAGACAGCCGAACAAGTTAATAGAAAAACTACCCTAGTGTTGAAAAAATTTTTAACTTTTCAATAAAACATTGTGAAGTTGTAACAAATCCTCATACTGAAAAAAGGCAATTATAACTAATAAAATGTAAATAATTCAACAGAGACAGATATTACTAACAGGAAAAATACAGTCAAAATAAGCATAAATCCTACACTTAGAGCTAAAAGCACCATAAATACAAGATTCTGTAGTAGTAAAAGAACTAAACCATATAACGAGACAACCGACTGGTCTCTTCATCAGGAGGCCTAACTATCTGTTTCATTTGAGATCTCAGGGCCTTGTGATATCTTTTGGTTAGACCTGCATCCTATTCAGAAAGTTCCCTATTGAGGTAACTGATTCGGTTAGGCCTCCTGATGAAGAGATCGGTTGGTTGCCTCGTTATATGGTTTAGTTCTTTTACTGCTACAGAATCTTGTATTTATGGTGCGTTTAGATGTAAGCGCAGGCTTTCTGTTTATTTTGTCTGCATTCTTCCTGTTAGTAATATATTTCTCTGTTGAATTATGTACATGTTACTAGTTATAAGTCCATTATGCACCTTATAGTAAAAAAAATTCATTTTTTTCCCATGTGATTTTAAGGACACTTATCTACCCTTTAAATTAAGCCCTGAAACTCTCACATTTCACAAAACTTCCTAGGAATTTCATTGTAAAATTTTCAGAGATTTTGAAAAAAAAACACAGAAAACAACATTCAAAATAGTGTAGAAACATAGACTGAATTGATTGAAGTTTACTTTTACAAATAACAGTAAAATATACAGATTTTAACTCATCTTTATGGCTGTGCTTTTATTAATTTCACTATATAATTTGGTAATTTTTATTTGTTGGGACATAAATTTTCTGTTTTTTTTTAATGTAAAAATCTTTTATCAAGAATTTTTTTTTTTTAAATCTAATATTGTGTCCTCCATAGCATTCACTTTTTGTCACCTGTGAGCTACAGAAATTAAAGAAATCCTATAAACCAAAAATAAAATTAGTCACTTAATTTTTCATGCTTTATAGAATTCATAAAAAAGGCAAATTGTTAAATCTGTTTCAAATGAAAAGTATTGAAAATAGGGAATTTATTCTAATAGGGAAATAAATGGACTCTTTATTTTTAAGGATTATGTTAAGAAACAGTTGCAAAATACTGCTACTGTAGACAGTTAATCTGAAGACATAAGTGTAGGAATTATAATTTAAATAGAACTCAGTTTTTTTTTCCAATTCCCTTATAAACATGCTACAACTAAGCATTTACTTCAGGTCAAAGTTTTAGTGATAGGCTAATAATAAGCATAGAACATTCATAATGAATGTGGGCGAGCATAAAAAATTTTCCTTTGGGAATTTATGCAGATTAATGGAATAATTTAACTTTAAATAAAATGTGTGCCCATTACATAATACTGTCTTAGTGTATCAGTACATCTACATAATACTAAAGCTCAAAATTTGTAATTCAATGCATAAAAAATGGTATAGCTCAGTAGCAATACATTTGAGAGAATATTGTACTTCTAAAATATGTTGAAACAGTATATAAGTTTCATTAAAATTTGTACAAGAGCTACTGAGTTATGGATATTTTTAATGATATTTTGTGTATTCAATATTAGATCTTGATGAGAGGTTGGAGGTTCACTCATATGCATTTCTGTTTTCATTGATATATATCAGCTCAAAAAAGATATCTTTTGTACTTCAGAATTTGTTTTAAAAATAGTGTAATTTGGTAATGTTGCTCTAAGATGAGGAAAATGAAAAAGTTTGAGTATTTTTAAAAGGTAGCAAATTAACCAAATATTTTGTCATCAAAAGCCTTTAGTGATAAACAGGGGTGATGGGCATGTTTTGTTGAACATACATGTTACTTCTCAAATTAAAAGTAATTAATTCTGTAAAATGAATGTATTGAAATTACTAACTAAATTATTCAAAAATAAAATTCCATTTTGATGCAATAATGAAATTAGCTTCAATTGTCCATGACCTATGAATTGTGGTTGACCTAAGACAGCAGTTCTCACCCAGGAGCCTTTGGATATTTCAGAGGGGCTACAGGTGAAAATGGCATCAGATGGGGAAGGGGCATGGCAGAAGACTAGAAGGCCACAGATGGAAGTAAAGTGCAACAAAGAGTATTATACAGATGTTGAATACAACCCATTTCAGTCTGGTAAAAGTCAGTGACTAACTGCTACCAAATGCAATAAAGAAATAATTGTCTGTGGATAATTTGAAGCAGTTTTATCATGATAGGGAAGTTGGTTTCTGTGATTTGTTGGACATGGATATTCCAGCTCGGGTAGCTGATCCTTTTGTTGTTTCTTTGATTGAAGCAGTTATAGAGCTATAGAGCAACATAGCAGCTACAGTAACTTTCAGTCATGAAAAACACTATTTTCACATAAAGAGCACAATATCGAAAAAATTTCCACAACTTTGGAATAAAGCAGTTTTTTTTGCATGGCATTTCTTACTTATTATTTGGTAAAACCAGGTTTCAATTATTTGCCAGGTGAGTTATTTACTTAGCCAAAGGCAGAGTTGACATAATAGAGGTGATCCTCTGGTATCCCTCACAGCAATAAAACTGAATATATATATGTAATAATAACATTCCACCTTTATTAATTAATGCCTATTCTAAATTTTCCCCGTTAACGTTTCAATAAAGTATAGCCCCCTATTTCAAATTATGACCTAAGGATAAACGAACTAACCAGCTAAATTGTCCCTTAACATGTGTTAAATAATAAGAGGTGTTTTCAAAAACAAGATGATTCAACATCACCAGTTTTCTCGTGCCTTCCGAAAGATCATATGACTTCTGATGCACCAGGTCAGATGGTCACCGATAACCAATTAGAAGTTTTTGGTCCCCTGATGTACAAGGTCCTGAACCCTTCGTATAAGCGAGAGCAAGGGTTCTCGGCCGCTTTTTTTGTAACTGTCCTCGTATATTGATGTTGCTCCGTGTATGCTTTTGTATATCTGCGATCTCTCATCCTGTGTTGCTCTATTTTTATGTAATTATATTTTGTATTAATTATAAATATTATAAATAAAGCATGTTTTTATTATAACAAAAAAAAGTTTTAATAGAGCCACTTTATTTCCCATAGGACAGGGGGGCCACAGAAAAAAAACAAGGTCTAATGGGGGCTACAGTCATGAAAAGGTTGAGAAACTCTGACCTAAGCGATTGTGGATGGTCTTGTATTTCATAATGTTTTGTTCTGTAACTTTCTGACATGGAGATGAATTTTAGTTTCATTTCTTAAAAGTTCATAGTACATTTTATTTTAAATCTAAATTTCATTTATTTGATATTTTTCAGGTTGGACTTCCTGCCAAATCTGGTGTTTCAGGGACTACAATGGTTGTTGTACCGAATGTCATGGGTATATGTTTGTGGTCACCTCCATTAGATGCATATGGAAACTCAGTTCGTGGAGTTCAGTTTTGTGAAGTACGTTTCCATTCTTTAATCTGTAATAAAAGATAGAGAAATTGTAACAAATTTACGCTAAATTTTGCCAAAGAAAATTTTGCTTTAATCCTTTATTGAATCGTGATGTTCAAAGGTGAGAAAGAATTAAATCATTAAAAATACATTTTGTGCCTCTGAAATTGTCATAGTTATAATAGCTGTAAAGGCATTTATAGGTAATAGATTAAGCCATGCAATTTAGTAATTTTCTTTACAGAAGTTATTAATAAATTGTTTAAATCAAAATTTTTTATATTTTTCTTATCTTCTGTTCTTGTCAAAATGACTAAATTTGTATTTGTGCTCTTTTAATGTTTTCATTTTATTCATCATACCTTGCAATTTTTTTAACTGAGCTTGAAACTTCATTGATGCATTGCAGGAGCTTGTGCGGGTGTTCAACTTTCATCATTATGACAATTTAAGACACACTACTCAAAAAAGAGACCCCAGGCGACAAAAATATGAAACCAAAGGCTTAAAAATTGTGGGTTTACTTTTCAGTGCAGCCAGTGGTGATGTAACTGCTATGCGAAGGTATGTGTAATTTCTGTAATTCTTGTGAATAGGTCTTAATCGAAGTCAGTATTACCCAAGCAATTTGATAGTGTGATTTCCTTTTAGGCAAAATTTTATTCAAGCCCTTCTTTCACATTTCAGTAAAAAAATGTGCATTATAAGTTTTGCTATTATACAACCATAATTTGATAAACTGGTGAAATTATATCAGGTGCATTCCTCTCATTCATCCATAATTGTAAATTGTATGTATTAATTTAGATTACAAAATAAATTATTGAACTTCATTGGCTTTTCTGTATAGCTGGCAACCTCGCTGGAATAGTTTCAGGACCTCTCAGAGGGTCACAACCCTCACTTTGAAAACCACTGTTCTAGATGAACTATGTATATTTTTTTATTCTGTCAACTCCCAATTTGTGATTTTGATTTGAGCAGATACTTAGCTGGGTTTTGCTCTGTTAACCTTTTCTTTATGGGGTGGTATAGCACGTATCCCAAAAATACAAGCCCAAGAATGAATATTTATATGACGTGGTTTGAAGCACCACATCCATTCTTTACGATAAAATCTAGTCTGCAGTGTTGTGGTAAGGCACTTCAATACTTAAGAAATACACCATAATCATTTTCCATAAGTTTATTACTTCAGTTCACGGTGAAACCACTCTCCAGTTTAACATAGAGCCTGGCACCTGCCATCTCAAAACACGGAACCCTTCACTGCGTGTCCATCATAATTGATTGCATTCCCCAGTCTGCTTATTTGTTTCCTGCTACATCAAAATAACACACGCTAAATTTGCATCTAGATTGTTCAAGAACAAATTAAGCTGAGCTCACCAATTTCCAGTGTAGTCCTTTCCCGCCAATTTCTTCAAGGTTACTCAGTTCTATTAATTGCTTCTCGCGGCATTCCCAATTCGACTCTCTTGTTTGTTTTGCATTAATCTATGAAATGTGAATAATAGTGATGTTTGATGCCTTAAAAATCAGATCTGCTCTGAAAACCCCCTTTAAATTCTTTTAATTATTCTACCCTCTCTAAAAAATCCTTTACATATATATATACAGTGGTACCTCGACTTACGAGTGTCTCGACTTACGTTTTTCGACTAAGTTTTTCGAGATACGAGCATTCTCTTGGCAGATTTTTTGCTTCGAATTACGAGCAAGCTTCAGGTACCCCACCGGCAGCGAATGCCATCAAATGAGAACCCGAGAAGCATATAAAATTTACAACCTTTATACACAATTATTATACAATTGTATAATATTATTCTAAGACTACTTACTATCCAGTCTTAAATTGAGAGATTAACACTCCACAAATATCACCGGGGCAGCTTGTTCTGCCGACACTTGAGTCGCTATCCAAAACTGAACAGCATCCAACCTCTCTCACAGAGAAATAGCTTCAATTCCCTCCCCCACACTGGAACCCCCATGGGGTCTAGGGATGGGATGACCTTGGTTAAAAATCAAAGAATAAGATTTAATTATTCAGTTCAGCCTTTCTCCTCCTCTTACATCAGCATCTTCAAGTCTGATCTGCTAGGTAAATGTTGTACATTACACTTAATAATACAAGTATATTGCAGTACATTTTATTGTATTGTGTTTTTATACAATGTTCATCATTTATAAGCACATTTCTCTTATTTAAAATCATGTAACCAAAAAATTGCGGTGTTTTGGGGGAGCCCAGAACGAATTAATGGCATTTCCATTCATTTGAATGGGGAAAATTGATTCCGGATACGAGTATTTCGAGTTACGAGCTCCATCATGGAACGAATTAACGTCGTAAGTGGAGGCACCACTGTATATATATATATATATATATAAATATATAACCCCCTTAACGGCTGTTCTTATAAAGGGGGTATGAAATTTCCCATTCTAATGAGAGAATCAGAGAAATGGGCTCTGCAAGCTAAAGGTTAACTAGAAATACTTTATTTTACACAAGTTCTTGGCTATTTTATCAAATTTGACTTTAAATGTGTTTTGAAAATGCGTGGGGTCTTTTAAAATGACTTACCAACTCCTAAATCAGTAAGTAATGTAGTACAAAATACATGATAGTTGTAAATTTTTCTTTTTAGGCATTATTTATCAGGGATGGACATGGGTCAGAGTGATTATGATGGACGTACTGCTCTTCATCTGGCTGCTGCTGAGGGACATCTGGAGTGTGTTGAGTTTTTACTCAAGGTGTGTGGAGTTGACCATAAACCTCAAGACAGGTAAGTAAAAAACTGAAAAAAGGTTATACCATAATGTCAGAGGATTCATATTTTTAAAAATATCTCTTAAGAGTAATCTTCAATGGTTGTTAATTGACTCAAAAAGAAAAAAAAGGGCTCCAAATTTCTCTTTATTCTTACTTTTTCTTACTACTACTTTAGTATGTGGCAGTAATTAATGTAGTTTTATACATATCTATTGTTTCACTGTATATTATTCAATCTTAGCTTTACAGAGGATATTTTAATGTAGGATTATGTTCCTCCATAACGGTCCTTCAGAAAGCAAAATTTCAGGTGCTAAAACTGCCCATCCATCCGTCCTCGCAAGTTATAATTTTGGCAGCGTGCCAAACCCAGTCTGTATCTCTTCAACAAGCAGTAGACAGTTAAACAGAAAAGTACCAAAATGCGTTAAAATTTTGACATACATATATATATATATATATATATATATATATATGTACATATATATACAGTCCACCTCTGGAGAGAAGATCCCCGAGAAACTGGTCACTTGGGGAGAGTTCTTTTTTGATGAGGGGTGGAACGAAGGTGACGAGAGAGGAAGAAATTGTCACCAAACATCCCCCACTTTTCGCCAAATATCGGCATTTGTCCCAAGGAAGAGTCGAACAGGTGTTTTTCTGCCGATTGGCAATGGTTTCTAAGAAAAGGCAGTGTTTACAAGAAACAGATGGGGAGAAATACACATCTGCAGTTACAATTGAAAGGAAATTTTAAACACTATATTACCTATTGGAACTATTATACCTTTTAGAATATTAACTGCCGTGATGTGCTGTATAATCTGAAATGCTTAAATGCTCATTTCTGAAGTCTATTTTCCAAGGTATAAATTTGCAACCAAGCAAAACATCTTTCCCGTTTTTATTAACTTTTAAACTGGCCGAAAATATGGCTAACAAAAACCAAGTTATGAGAAAATATTTCAAAGAGGGGGAAGTTAAAGTTTGAAGAAAATTTTCCTTATTCAAATTACGGAAAATGGGAAAATTTTATAGTGTTGATAAAGTTAATTGTGAATTTTGATTAGAAGAGGTCATTAGGGTAGCACACTTTAAAGGGCAGGGCCGACCTTGCCAGTTGAACCTATTTTATCTGGAAAATTAAAAATATGTCTAAACTGAAATGGCTTTAACATATGAGCTGTTATTTTTGAAAGTGGCATAAGTCCATTTTTTTCACGTATCGAGATATTTAAAGGTTTGTATTTGAATGAATTTAAAAATATTGGCAAACGTTAATCAATTCGAGTGATGTTTCTAATACTATACACCTTTTAAATTTTACTATGAAATAATAATTATTAAAATTATTTAAAAAATAAACGATTTTTTTAGCTCCAAATGGACTTATACCACTTTCAAAAATAACGTATTATAAAAAATAAAACAAGTGGAAATTCAAGTCCATATTTTTATATACATTAGCTTCAGTGAAATGGATATTTTAATGTAAACTCTTACTTACCAACATCACTATCAGACCAAATTGACATATTATCGTCTTTTTTATAGGTATGTGAACTCATTGTAACAACTGTATTAAATGTTATTTATCTAAAACTTTGATTTTCTGCTTTAATAAAAATATTTAAATAATACTCGCGCTGCAATCTATTAGTATAAGAAACACAAACCAAACAGTAGGAATTGCGAAAGAAAACCAAACAAAATCAGTGAAATTACTTCTGACCACTTAATCAGAACAATAATACCGTTACCTTGTTAACGATGTTGTTTTTAAGACACTAGCTAAGTAATATATGCTAAAGCATAGTGCACACTGAAGTCGTAATAATCAATAATAATTGCAATAAGCAAGTTGCTTTTATTATAATTATTAGGGATGGACTTATTCCACTTTTAAAAAAAATTTTTGTGATAACATTTTATACCCAAAATTCTTTTGTTTAGTTTATGAAAAAAATCGTACGAAAAAAAGATGTGTATATCTTACTAAAATCACCGTTAACTCATTTTTTTAAAGTGGACATACACCACTTTCAAATATTTTATTATGGGGGTGCCATATAAGCGGACCAGCACTACCCCCTATAAAGGGACTACATAAACAGAGGCATTTTCAGTGGCGCAACACCGGGATTCGATCCGAGCACCCTCAGCACCGAAAGCCAACGCGTTGTACAACAAGGACGCCACAGGCCAGTGTGTAATTATATTTTTATCGCAATTTCTGCAGTTGGGCCCCGCAATAACTAAGGTCGGCGCTTTTAAAGTGAAGTTCTATTCCGATATTGGAGGGGGAAATTGGGGTAAAATTATACTACAGTTGTGTCTTTTTTGCAGTCATTTTTTGACTGATAAAGAAACTGACAAAGCAATTTCTATAAAACTTGGTGAATACGTTTATTTTGATGCAAGGAATAATGTATACTTCAAATTTAGTATTTTTAATTGCATTAATTATTTAAAATTAACACGTTTTCAATAAAAAAATGCATTTTTTAAAGTTTTGTAATTTTAATTTTAATTTAAAAAATTTAAGTTTTTAATTGCTTAAAAATGGAGTATACGTTAAATATACATTAGTTTTACAACTTTATCAATATTTTTTGGGAATCTAGTACCAATAGTTTTGCTACAGCCTTGCGCGCAATGGATGCAAGCCAAAACACAATTTTAAAATTTTCATCAAAATTAAAAATCGAAAATTAATTAAAATACCAGTTGTAGAACATTGAAATAATTATTCTTCATAGAACATATATTAAGCTTTCAGTGGTAAAAATTTCATGTATTTATGTTTTGTAGGGAATGAGAAATAAAACTAAATGTGACATGATGCTAAATTGCACCTTCAGTAAAATAGTAAGACTCCCGAGACCCCTTAAATGAAAACAAAATTACCGAAAAAGATCGCGTCTCCTTTGGCGAAAGAAAAAATAACACTTACAAAACAAAAATACTTGAAATCTGTATCTATAATAATAAATTTTTGTATGATCCAGTATTTATAAAAATAAACATGACTCTAAATTTTATTATTATTGAGGTTTTCTGAAACTCCCTTACTTTACTTCGGGAAATAGTAAGTAATACGATGCGGGGTAAAAAGTCCCAAAATACGTTGATTACATGAAAATGGAAATCAAAACATGCGATGGTTGTCTTAAAGCCTAAATAATTAAAACCTTCTTAATTTTCTTAATGCCTAAAGAGCGATAAACACTTTCCGCGGGAAATGGTACTGGGGTGTTGATTATCCCCGACCCCTCATTTTGAGAATCGACCTCCCGGAGGCAGCAACCTTAAAACCGGTCCCAGGTCTCTTCTCTCCAGAGGTGGACTGTATGTACATATATATAGATACATTTATACATAGAATATACATATATATACACATGCAAAAGAGGTAAGCAATGATAAAATCCTTCGTTAATAACTCGTTAGAAGGATTATCCTTCGTTAATAACTTCGTTAATTACTTCGTTAATAACTTCGTTAATTTTGTTAGAAGAGACTATCTGAAATTTTTTTTTCATTCTTAGCATAGTTTTGATTAAAAATAAAAATAATCTTGTTATGGTTCATTATCAGCTCTTAACTTTAATTTTTTGTGTATTTTCTCCCTGGTAATTAATCAATTTAACTGCTGAGTGGTTCGTTTCCTTGGAATATAAAATGCTTTTAAGATGTTAACTAATTGTTGTAATAATTGTAAAAGTAGCTGGTATAAATTATTATGTTGGGTGGTGATTTTTTTTTTTACAAATTTAAAGTAACGTAATACTGGAGTGTTAGAATATCCTCGTATAGCTTTCTCTTGTGAACGAATCCCTTTTCGTTATCTCTCTATGGTTTCTGCCCTGGTAACTCGAAACTCCGGATTCTTGGCACTTTCGTCGGAGCTCCACTGAACTTTCCCAAAACCCGGGCCTGCACCGACATTCGCTGAACATCAGAATGAACGTCTTTCCCTGGTACCCTCGCTAGCAGTGAAATTTGCAGAACATCTGAATGTGCGTGCAGGGATACAAGTATACTTTTCATCCAAAATACATGGCAGAAAGCGGCACTACTTTCTTGTAAGCTAGCCAGACTATGGGATTCAAGAAAAAAAAAGTTTGAAGAAAAAAGGTGAAAAAAAATTTGGAGTGACACTTCTGCTTGATGCGACTTGGGCTGTAGGCGTTTCTTCCAAGCCGCCCCCAGTCCGAGCAGAGCAAGATGCCCAAAGCGAGTGAGATTGCCTGGGGCTGAAATTTTCTTTTCCCTTCCATATTTTATCCTTACTTTTACTTGATGTTTCTCTTTAATTAGGAATGCTGAAGCAGGGTCCTTGAGACTCATTTTCTTTTGGGTTTTTTTAAAATTAAGAATAGTATTTAAGTTTTTTCACCAGCCACTTCACTCCGCATCATTGTTTTTTTTTATTTGTTAAGATTTGCTTTAAATTGAATTGTGTTTGATTTTTATCTGATTTTTTTGTTATAAATGATTTATGATAACTAACGATAATGTTGAGCATGTCTGGATTTTGTTTTATGTGATTTGATGTTAAGGATAATTGTGTGTTAATTTTGATAAGAGTTTCATATTGGATGTTAAGGATCAGTTTTAGTTTTTTTATGATGAGGATGATATTAAGGTTAATAATTATTGTAACGCTAAATCATATTATGTCTCAATAAAACTTGTTAAATTTAAAATATAATTGTCGAGTCTTTTTTTTGTCCTTTGAATTTAAGTGTTTTGTTTCAGCTTCCCTCAGTTTAATTCTATTTCAGCAGGTCTCATTTCTATTTTTGGAGATGTTGTTTTTAGGGCCATTTTTAGGTTGCCTCCTTTTAAGGAAAGTAGTTTTCTGTAAACTTCTCTAAATTAATTTAATCTTGTTAATAGACATAACAATCTGTATATGAAACAATTCCGCAACTGACTGACTGACTGACAGATAACACACAGACCAAACCGCTGGACTTAAAGGGCTGAAATTTTGCATGCAATTCTTCTTATAGTGTAAGGATGCACTAAGAAAGGTTTTAGAAAAATTCTTCTTAGATTTTTTTAAATTAAATTTTTAATCTGTTTTTGTAACATTTTTTAAGTTTACATTTAAAATAATAATTTGATGGTTATAAAATTTATATCACAAGAAAGATCATAAAAATTCCTTTAAAATGAAATTCTTTTCGAATCTTTACCTCCATTTTCTGATTTTTGGTGAATTTTAAAGATAAATTTTTACAATTTAATTTATTAAATGCTGAGGACATGGTTTCATTTCTTTTTGTGATACTTTAAATTAGTTTTGCATCACGTGCATAACAACGAAATAAATTGACAAAAAAATATCCAAATACGGTAAAAGATAAACTTTAACCACTAGACTAACTGAGATGGAAGTTTTTTAAAAATGTTATTCAAATTAGTATGTTTTATGGATATTAATCATACAAATTAATTGCATACATTGACCTTTGTATTTAATTTGAATATTTTCTTCTATATTATTTTGTCTATAAAAATATCTGTTACGATTTTTTTATAAATATGTATATGTATATATTTTTTCGGCATTAATTGCATACATTGACTGTTGTATTTAATTTGAATGTACTCCATAGCGAAGCATGGGTATTCAACTAGTAATTATATCAAAAACAAATTTGGCTGTTCCTTATTTTGATTATAATATGTAACTGCAACTGTTATGTTTTAAGGGCATACTCTGTTGATTGACTTTATACATGTAATGGTGACAATAGTACATAGTGCATACCCTGTCAAAAGTGTACACCATTCCGGAGGATGTGCATAAAGTAAATCCCTCAGAATTGTGCCAATTGCAAATATATAAACCTTCATCATACCAGACAGTCTTCGACCTTGGTTTCTCCCTTGTTATGGGCTCCTCGGCAGGCCATAACTGATGAGTATCCTGGAGGAAAAGGAATTTAAAACACATAATCCCTCAAAGTTTTTACTGGTGACTGACAAAGGGCAGCCATTCAGTCCACCCTGGAAAGACCCATAGTCTATCACAAATTTTAGTGCTTGAAGATGGCAAAATGCATAAAGCGTACTCTACTGGACAGAGTCTATTCCAGGTATATACACCACCAGTATTCCAAACAGCCTTTATTGGCCTTACCTGGCTCTAATTGGCTCCTTGCTAAGCAGCCCAGACAACGTTGAAACATAGGTCCACAGTTGTCTGGTATTCTGAAGGTGCATATATTTAATACACGTATCTAGTCAATACGAGTTTGGACTTATCCTTGAGAATGGTTTTTAGTTGTAAAAATGGGATTCTTAAATTACAGCTTGCAATTAGTATAGCAGAGGTGTAAGGTATATAATGTGTAGTAATTGCTGTATGACTTTTTAATATTTAGATGGGGTCACACACCTTTAGATGAAGCTCATGCTTTTGGACACTCGGACATAGCAGAGTTTCTAGAGAATTGGGAATCAATGCGAGATAATGATATGGCTAACCCTCAAGATTCTGATAAAGATGTGGGTCCACGCAAGCTCTCACCTTCATCAGTCCAACCATTACCCATTGACAAAAAAATTTTAGATTAATTTTATAAATGTGATATTTAGATGTATATAGTTTATAGATGTATTTTAGTGCCTGTGAAAACTGAAACTACATAGATTTTTTTACGGGTTGTGTTTTAATTCTGTTTAAGTATTTGTGTCCTTCTTGGTATTATTTAGTAGTATTAACATTTTGAAAATTCATTTTTATTTCATAATGGATTTTTTTATTTATACTGTTTTCTTTTTATTAATATTTATATTTTTATGTTTCAATTTTTTTAAACCATGTTGAGGAAATGTATCCAGATGCCTTTTGAACAAGACTTGTAACTATAAAATTTCTTTGGTTTAAAGTTAGGAATTATTTTTTCTCTTATGGTGTAAAGGAAACAGGTTTATTTCAAAATCATACACATCAATTAAATTTTATTTCAAATTGTTTTCCTAATTTCAGTTATCACAGTTATATATTTATTCTACTTACAGAGATTGCTTTATGCATTGGCAACTTTTAATTCATTGAAGCAGTTGTTACAATATATATATATATAGGAGGATATACACCTCAGTTTTGATAAGTAATTTTAAATTTAGGTTAATTTTGTAAAATTTTCATAAAGGAAATATTAAATGTTGAAATTGAGTGGTTAAATTTATTTAAGTTAAGCTCAGTCAGATGTAATTGAGTTACTTTGTTTGCCAAAATAATTTATTGTGAATATGTGTTACATATTTTCAAATTTATATATTATTTATCCTGAGAAGTATAAAAAGCATTTTGTTGTGTCTTTACTATTTTATTTTTTTTAATGTGAATAATATCACAGTATAATGGATTAGTATTATTTCAATTTTAAATTAATTAAATACTTTAGCTTATTATTTACTTCAGTATTGCTTAAAAATAAGATAATGGGGTGAAAGTGCTTACAAATTTATTATTTAATATTTACATATAACTTTTTTATTCAGTTCATGATTTTTAATCTCATTATGCAAATTTGCTATGTCACGTAGAAATATTTTAAATTTCAATATTAAATACTTCTAACTTCATACATTGGTGGCACTGTTTAGATTACCCATTATGCTAAAATTGCTAGAGTAATTTAAACATTAGTAGTAATTTGTTTTAAGCTTTTTATTAAGTTCATACAATTGTTAATTTTCAATATTTAAAAAAAAAATTCAGGATAAAAACATATTTTTTTGTATATACACATGTTACTGAATCTAAGTTGGTTAATATAATAAGATTTAATTCTCTTAGAAAAAGGTAAAATATTAATAGATCAGGAGTTATTAAAGCTGGTTTTAGCTTTCAGATGATTATAATGATTTGTGTGAAATTTTTTTAACCCAATGTTAGAAGTTTCATATAATACATTGCACTTATCCGATAGTTTCTGCAAATACTATACCATGCCTAGTTATTTGTTTTTCCTAACAAAAAGATTGTTTAATCTGAAATTAAATTAAAAAATGTTGGAAAAAAGATCTGCTAAATTTTTACTTCTGTATACATTAATTGAAAATTTATATTAAAGCATTTCCTGTTTATCTGGGTACTCTAGTTTTGAGTTTGCATTTATTTTCATTTTAATAAAACATTGTTACTCTGTTATATCATTGATAATTATTTAAACTTTTACTAAGTAATATTTGTCTTGTGTTTGACATTTGACTGATATAATTTTTATTCTTAGTTGAGCTTTTTTCTGTTGTTATTAATGTGAAGATAATCACAGATGTTAAATGGTGAAGCATGTAGAGAGTGTTCCTGGCATAATCCTGCCAATTTATAAGCTATTGTCCAAAGAGTCTGTATGCTGTATACATAAAGTTCAATTCAAGGTTTTTCATAAAATGTGACAGATTGGTGTAATTAAGTCTCCTTGTGTAGAATTTCTAATGATATCTTGAAAGAGTGAAATTCTAAAACTTTTGTAAACATATAAAATATGCAATAAAATGTATTATCTGTATACTCACAAATTCTATATGAATCAGGTATTTTGTGTTCTTTTAACATCAGATATTAATTTTATCATGAACTAACAAATAAATGAGGTAGCTTTAATTTATACTTCTTTGGGCAATTTCCTATTGTTTCAAACTTCAAATGTTTAAATTTGTCTGACAGGACCATATTCCATTATATCATGTTGAAATGCCTTTCATAATATTGGTTAAAATTTAATCTTTAGTACACAGTCTGGAAAAGTTTACTATGCCAAGTTTGTCTTTCAATTCCCCAGTCCTTTATTCAATATAATGCTATAAAACTGATACCTAATGAGAATAAGAGATGATTTCAATCAATGTCACAAACTTTAAGATTGATAATTTATAAGGAATATGATCTCCAATATTATTCATGCAGTGAAGATCAATTGTATTTTCTAAGTAAAATTCACAATTCTATTTTTGAATACTGTTGACTATCGTTATAGAGAAGCAAGGGACTTACTGAGTTCATAGACTATTACTGTAGCCAACTTTTATTGCTGTGTCATTGTTTTTGCTCTCTTTTCTGTGTTTTTTGGCTCTGTTGTCTTTAAACTTCTCATTAGAAAATTTTAAAAATATTTTTAAAATTTTGAATACTTACTTTGATATCCTTAAAATTGACCATTTGTAAAATAATGAGCAAAAGATGACAAAAATTCAATTATTGTCGACATTTTTATATTTTCTGCTACGTATGATGCATTAAAAATTACTTAAATTCTGTTTCTATAATGAAAAAAATTCAGTTCATAGGTTTCTCCAGAAGTTCCGAATCTTCTCTCAGGAAAATGAGTGAGAAACCTGAGCTTTTTTTATAGCTCTTTTTGGATTTAAAAATTTCCTATGATATTTCAATAAAGAGTAGCAGGCTGATTTTCAAGAAAATTGCTAGGAGGGTTAAATACAAGTTGAAGACAGAGATACATCAGTATTATAGCATTTATAAAGCTATGTACGTGGGAAGCACATTTTCAGGTATTTGTATTATTTGTACAGAACTGTTTTAATTGCTCATGGAAGTCTTCAGATTTTGTGGATTATAGCTGTTGTAAAATTTACATTGAATTGAACCATGAAAAATTTTTTATTTCAGAAAATATGTTATGATATTTAGCATCATTTTTGATAAATGTCATAGGTGCTTAAGAAAAAAATAGTGTTTGTTGTTCCTGTGTAGTACATAAAGTGTGAACTACTTGCATCTGTACAAGAATTTGGTGAAAGCTTTGTGCATGTGTCTTGTGAATACTGTTTATTGTTTAATTCGTGCTGAATTAGCAAGATTTCCCTAGATATATATTTATTCTTTACAAGTCTTCATTCACTTTGCTAGATCATAATTTTGTTGCATTTTAATTCTATATAGTAAACACTTTTATAGCAAGATCTTACTCAAATAAGGACAAAGATGTCCATATGAATGCTTCATTAGTCCTCTGTTAATGTTGATAACTAAAAGTTGGACAATGGTGGAAAACTTATCAATATTTATTAATTTACCGATATAATTATGTTTCAAATACAGCATAATTTTGCTATGTGTTTTGTGTTTATTTTAAGTGCATAATAGCATTTATAAAAATTTAATTCTATTCTCAGTGCTTTTAAGGAAAAGATGCTACTACAATCAGCAAGCTATTTGCATAAATTTTGTCATGTTTAAAAAAAATTTAAAATATGGCATGTATTTGAAATTTGTAATTTTATGTAAAGGGCATCTTTGTTCTAATTTATTCTTTCTTGTAAATATGTAGTCACTTATCTAGAATGTCTACAAATAAAGTTTTATGGATTAATAGGTTTTTTTAAGTTATCACCTTGATAATAATTTTCATTTTTTTTCATTAGGTCTTCCCACAGTGTTAAAAGTACTGATACTGCACATTTGGTTTTCAGTATTATAAGATTTATTTTTCATTGAAAATGTATTATTTTTTTTGACAGAAAAGAAAAATATTAAAGCATTGTATTTTTATGTGATTTCAAAGTGTTACTTATATTCTGTGATATTGATCTAGTCAGGTGCACTGTTCAAAATGTGTTTTGGGTTTTCATTAAACAGTAATAAAAAAGTGACTGATCATTGATATTTTATTTTTTATTTTTGAATTACACTAGCTGTGTTTTGTTAGCTAAATATTTTTTCATCTCTCAATGTAACTGATATCAGTGTCTGTATTTTGTATTATTCCTTGATGGATATATCCAGAAAACAAATCATTAGGAGGATACAACTAACATATCTCAACAAATTCTCAGGCTGTGGTACTAAATTGGGACCAGTCCACCAAAGTGGACAGTAGTATTTTACTATGGTAACTTCCCAATTATGGCAACCTGACCCTCTCCCTTGGAGGTGTGTGTGTGTGTGGGGGGGGGGGGGGAGTTATAAACAGAACTATTTCAATGTAATGTTGTCTTTCGCGCTTCTTAATAAATAACTATTGATGTCTAGTACACTATTTATGCATTATATGTGCATTTCAAAGAATATTTTTCAGAAGTTTTGAAGTGAATGTCGGGGATGTTTGCTGCTAATTAAATCAAAGTTTAATATAATTAAAGTTAGTTCATGATAATCATATATTAAAAAAAATCGATAATCCTAATTTTTTAACATTTTTCATCTTATGTATATACATTTTTTAATTAAAAAAAGTTTTTTTGAGGGGTTAGTATCTAAATTTAAGTATGATTTTTAATTACATTTCAATTTTTCTAAAGAAACGGTATATCTACATTTTTACATTTCTATAAAACTTTGCAACCAGTTTTATATATTGTGATTTGCACATATTTTTCCCATTTTTAATTAAATTGTTTCTTATATATATATATATATATATATACATGCAATAGATGCATGCACACATATATAATTGTGGCCAATTGTTAAATTTTAAACGTCTGTTAGAAGAATGGATATTCACAGCTAAAAAACAGTTACTTCCCCGAACATTGGCCATCTTGTGAGGAACATGAAATTTCAGCCATCATATTTAACTTATATGGTACAATGTATAATTAATGTGTTTTAATGATGATCAAATTTAATTTAATTTAAATTAGTTCAAAATTTTATAAAATTAAAATGTTAAGAAAAGTTTGAATTATAACAGTAATGACATTTTTTATAAAATTAAAAAAAGAATGATGAGCCTAAAAAGAATCGGATACATTTCAAAATAGCTATGTGGATCATGGTTTTGTCAAAGTTGCACCGATGTCAAAATGCCCGATATAAAGCACCCTGCATGCTCTTGGTATAAAGCTTCTCTGCAAAACTTTGAAGAAAAAAAAGTTGGAAAATATCCACCAATGAGTGCTCTCTCCATCTGATGGAAAATTTGCAAGGCCAAAATTGGCATTTCAGATCGAAATTTCGCCAAACCGGTCCTGATTCAGTACTTCAGCCGAAATAACTTTACATTTCATGAACAATTGAGAGTAAGAGTGGTACTTATGAAAGAGTTTTCCTATCCAGATAAAGCTATACAGTGGACGCTCGTTAATTCGAACTAATCTAAAGGCCCCAAAAAACCTGTATTGGAATTAATGTAAAAAATATCTCATTAATTTGAACTAAATTTTTATCACTTCGGTTAATTCGAACTAAAAATTTGACAAAAAAAAATGTCTTTTCCCCCGTTTAACGGAGAAAATACACGCTGTATTTATTATTTTGTGTGTCAAAATCATATGTATTTCTTTTCTGTGTAAAGAGGCACATGCCTGCATTCCTAGACTATTGCATTTCCACTAAACGTTAGTGGCTATTGCCCTTCTCATCAGTGCTTAACGGAGAAAGCGATTTTCCGTTATTTGTATCGATTTTCTTAGAATTTCCGTAAAACCAGTCTGTACTACAGATTCTAGGGAGCTGCGTCAGTTATGCCTGCAGTGCAGACAAGTTAATGTGATCTAGTTTTTCTTTCTCAGTGTGTGGTGTGAACGTATAAAAATTCAGGATGTCTACACGTGGAAAGTACAAAACCCTAACTTTGGAGACAAAGGTAGAAATTTTAAAGAAAGTAGAAAATGGCGAATGTAAAACAAAGTTAGCACTTGACTATGGAAATAAAAAAATGCCTTGTCAACTTATTTGAAAAACAAGGAGTCAATTTTAGATTCATGGGAAAAATCAAAATTTGCGAGAGGAAGGAAACCCATGAGAAATGCGTCCCAAGAAGATCTAGAAAAAGCTCTACTGCTATGGTTCCAGGATGTTAGATCTCGAAATTTTCCAATAAATGGACCCCTAGTGCTGACGAAGGCTTATGAATTGGCAAGTCTCGAATGGGTATTGAAGATTTTAAATGTAGTGATGGATGGCTTTCTCGATTTAAGTCAAGGCACAATATTTCTTATCAAACTGTATGTGGCCAAAGATCTGATGTAAACGAAGACGTATGCTCTAATTTCGGTAGGAAACTGCCAGGGCTTTTCTCTACTTACCTGCCTAAAGATATTTTTAATGCTGCCATAATTGACTCGATTAAAACTCTGAAAGCATTTATTCAGATGGAACCTTCCTCTAAAAATGAATTGAAATATTTAGTTCAAATCGAGTAGCTGGCTGAACAATGTAGGCATCATAAATAAAACCAAACATCCATTTTACAGTTTTCCCCAAAAGTGTAATTCATATTTTTAATTAAAGTTTACTTTCTACTGCATATCTTCTGCTTCATTTTATGATTAAGGTAAGTCTGTATTGCTTTTTAATATGTTTAATTTTAGATAACATAGTATAATATATTTTCTAGGCTTATACATACTAGGAGATTTTTCTTCTTCAGTGATACACTTTTAAAGTTATATATTTTCTCTTAACATCGGATAATTCGAACTTTTTTCCGAGAACCTTTGAGTTTGAATTAACGAGCGTCCACTGTATATGTTGCCAAATTTTTGTTTATAGGGTTTAAGAAAGCAAAACACGTGAACTTGTGAGAACAATAACCAAGAAGTTAAAGGATGGAGTTTAAATCCATTATATTGTGTAACTTCATTAATGTTATATGTTGGGGTGAAAAAAATAGTACAATCTGTTCTTAGAACTTGAATATGTTACTGAAACGTATAACATGCTGTAGGCAGATTATTTTTTTCTAAGAAACTGTGAAAACTTAACAATGCCATGGTGTGACAGTAGTTTTTCCATCTCCCCCATTTACAGCTATAGATTTTTAGTTATTAATAAGCTACAATAATAAGGGTGATATGCTCCTGGAAAACAGGATATTGCAGGGAAAATGGAGTTGTGTATAAAAGGGAGCAAAAACTTAGTTTTTTCTAGCAGCCTAAAATTGTTGCCAGATTACCATAACTTAGCCTAGTTGCTGAGATTTTTTCGTCTTAATTTTAAAAAAATTCCGTGAACTGTTAGTCTCATTAATACGGAAGTCGAAGTAGCTATCTTAATTTTTCACAAAAGTTTCTGTAATAAATATTTTTTTAAAATTTCTTTTCTGATTTTCTGAAATTTCAGCCAATTTTTACTCTATGCAAAGAAAGTTGTAAAACTATCAAATCTCATCCCTCTAAATCAGAGATTGTCAATCTCTTTATGTCTCCCCCACCTCCCACTTTTGGATGAACTTCAGAGTCAACCCCTCCCCTCACCCTAAGCCTAAAAAGCGTAAGTAACGCTAGTAAAATATACTCTACACATTTTTTTTCTAACCATTTGCTCGCTTCCCCCCACCCACTGCATATCACGTACGCCTCTCCAGATCGGCGCCTGCTCTCCCCCCAGGTTGAGAACCACTGGTCTAGATCATGGGTGTCCAACATTTTGGCTTGCCTTGGCCACATTAATGGACCATGTATTGTCTTGAGCCTCATATAAAATATGTAATGTAGTCTCTGTATACAGAAGTAAAAGATACATAAAGGAGTAACAAAACTAACTTCATTTATATTTTTTACCATAGCAGAAAAGAGGAGGCAACATAGCATAAAAACTAGCAGGATATTTGACATTGTTTTTAAGAAACCAATTTCATGAGTGTTTGGTTTGGTGGAAGTGGTTGTAATTCTCAGTGAGTTCTTAAGGTCATCAGAAAGGTTCGATATAATTTTGCTCTTCGTGTGCTTATCTATCTATATAAAACAGTTCCGTAACTAACTGACTGACACACAACGCACAGACCAAACCGCTGGACCTAATGGGCTGAAATTTTTGCACGGCGATTCTTCTTATGGTGTAGTGGTGCACTAAGAAAAATTTTTTGAAAAATTCTTAGATTTTTTAAAATTAAATTTTTAAGCTGTTTTTGTAACTTTTTTTAAGTTTGCATTTAAAATAATTGAGGGTTATAAAATTTATATCACGAGAAAGATCATAAAAATTCCTTTAAAATGAAATCTTTTTCGAACCTTTATCTCGATTTTCTGATTTTTGGTGAATTTTTAAAGATTAATTTTTAGAATTTAATTTATTAAATGCTGATCACGTGATTTCTTTTTCTGGTACTTTAAATAAATTTATCGTCACGTGCATAACAACTAAATAGACAGAAAAAAAATTTCTTTCTAATGCAGCAGACGATTAGATATTATCCAAAAAAAATAAATATCCCTTACGATTTTTTTATAAAATATATTTTTTACATCAATTGTATACATTGATCGTCGCATTTATTATATATATATATATATATATATATATATATTTGGCATTAATTGCATACATTGACCGTTGTATTTAATTTGAATGTACTCCATAGCGAAGCGCGGGTTTTCAGCTAGTCTTTCAAAATAGTTGGTCAAAAATGTACTAGTGTCAAAAAGCGCTGACATGAAGAGAGCCTGGTTGTGAAGCGAGGGTTATCTGACTCCATAAAGTTTACGACCTTGTGGGTTTGCATTACTAGTTGTCCAGGACCGCGGGTTTACGCCTGCTCTAAATTTAAAAAAAATTCAGTGTTTGAATTTTGAAATTATTGTAAAACACGCACGTTCCATCTTTTGTATAAAATACGTGTTTAAAGGTGTATTATATGAACTTTTACATATTTTACTTGAATGTCACAAAATATTTCATTCTA
This sequence comes from Dolomedes plantarius, assembly GCA_907164885.2. NCBI lineage: Eukaryota > Metazoa > Arthropoda > Arachnida > Araneae > Dolomedidae > Dolomedes > Dolomedes plantarius. Next base: position 52,848,060 of record OU015503.1, read on the forward strand.
CTTCGCGCGAAGACGGTAGCAAAGATGTCCATAATCGCGGTGGTGGTGGTATAATAATCAAATACCTGGATGATGTAGATAAGATCAAATATAGAAGTCCAACTCATGTTCTGTTTTTCGAGCTGAATTACTTGCCATAGACAGGGCCTTTTTATCGCATGGGCAAATCGGGACTTTGCCCAGGGCCCCCTGATGCTAGGGGGCCCCAAAACCCCCTTGGTGTATGCACCTAGTACTTCTAATAGTATGTATTTTTATAAATGTCCGTAAGAGGGGGCCCCCAAATAGCATCTGCCCAGGGGCCCCCAGCGTTCATAATCGGGCCCTGGCCATAGAGGAGGGTTTGAAATATATCAGAATCGATGTCGAGTTTAATGATACATGGATTTTATCCGATAGTCAGAGTTCCATCTAGTATGTGAGTAACTGGGCAAAAGTGGGCGATAGAGCCGGTTTATCTATTCTGAACCATCTAGGTCGTCTCTCTGTGAACCATGATATTCATTTGCAGTGGGTCCCCTTTCATGTGGGCTTATTAGAGAGAACAGCATAATTTACATCAGTGAGAGAATATTTAATATTTGATATGAAACCTAAAAATGGGTTATACGATTTGAAATTGGAATTGCATAAAATATATATGAAGCTTTTATATTTAATAATAAAAAAATGCTGAGAAAACAAGCTAAATAATTCTGAAATTGTTCCACATGTTTTGGAGTACGCGTTCATAACTTTTCGGAAAACGCATGAAGATGCCCAGAAAAATTTCTCGTGTAATTATTTCGGAACAAATACCTTAGGGGGAGTTTTCAATTTTATTTTTATGCTTTTCTGATATTTCTAAGAGAGATATAATTCATCGATAAAAATAACATGGGGCTGATGACTTGTTGAGGGGTGACATTTGACAGTGACAAGAAAAGAACTGAAGAAAAAGCAGAAGAGAGTTGTCATACGAGGGCTTTCATACAATCCTAAACTGGAAGTAAAAAAATCAGCGCGATCTCAGTCTATTAGCGAACAAATTATATTTTGTTGATCAGATCTAGCCTAAAGTTGTCAGAGTCCTTGGGGAAGGAAATTCTGATTTTCTGGAGTTTATACACTCATGTCCACAGCAGCGTACGCAGAAATTTTCAAAGGGGGGTGTTATAGTCCAGTCAAATTAGGTTTTCATTTCGCATTAAATGAAGGGATTGAGATTTTTTCAGGAATGTGTAGGGGTTGGTCCCCTGAACAACGCCTAATAAAGTCCCCTCGATTTCAGGTACCACGGGGTGATGGGTGGGTCCAAAGGTCACTTTTTTCAGTTTTTGGCGTTTATATCGAAAATGGTGGATCGCACAGAAAATTGTCAAATCCAAAAATTAAAGCTTATAAAATTCCCTTCCAAATGGTATTTCTATATTTCTACCCAAGTGTTACCGTCCATCAGGACCACCAGGAAAAATGTTGTAACTACGTTAAATAGGCCACATCTTCCAACGTAGGCTTGCATAGTGAATTGACCATAGAAAGATGAGAGAGAGAGGTGGAATTTGGATCCGGGGGAGTGGCTTGAGAATAAGAAGTTTAAGTTGATAGGAAATGCAAAGCTCGAGGAGAGCAGTGCGGGATTAAGTGAGAAAATACTTAATGAATAACAATTTAAAAATTAAGAGCTCACTGCTTACCGTAGATTACATATGAACCATTGAATATGAAAATTTTTCAAAAAAACTGGTAGCGGTTCAGGTATGTCGTCAAACTACCTCTTCTAACTCTTTCCCCTTCCGTTTCTCAGAAAACTCGTGTTAGAGAAAGTTGTAGAGCGAAAGATTTCCTTCAAAAATGTATATAGTTATGCTAATTTATCTTCACCAGGTAAATAGTTAGAGCGTTTTGAAGTTTTGGGGTACTTTTCAACATTTTGTTAGTAAAATGCTCGTCACTCAAGTTTCGTTTCCAAGGTCTGTAACTCTCTTAATCACTTTGCATTCTGTTTAATTAGATACGTACAGTATTCATAACCCATATAAATAATAAATTATGTATACCTGTACGTATAATGTGTATCTCATAATATGCAGAAGAAGACTTGTAGTACAAAGGAGAAAGTAAGAAAACAAAGAAAAATGTATAAAAGTGTCCCTTTAGCTCAGATCATTTTGGAAAACTTATATATCACACCATTTGAAAAAGAATAAGTAGTTCAGTTACTTCAGACCTCAGTAGAAATTACTCCACAACACATTTCTACAAATACCTTCCTTGCCAGCATTCAGTGGAATTTGAGCAATGAATTGTCACGTCTCAAAGGTAAAGGGCCAACAGCAGCTTTGTGGGTCCAGTACTTTGAAATGGTGGTGTTGATGAAAAAATTCATTGCAGCACAGCACAATGGTAACTGGGAAGATCATATGACATGTGCCCAACTGATGATACCTTACTTCCATGCCAGCGGGCATTTTCATTTTGCAAAGTGTACTCACCTATATGTACAACACATGCTGGGACTAACAACTCGCCACCTTCAACTTAAACAGGATTTTATAAATCGTGGATTTTATAAATCGATATCACTGTCAACAGAACTGGAACACCAATGGCTGGTGTGTGGTCTGACATGGCAATTGAGGTGACACTCGTGTGTGACATGAAGAGTGAAGGAGAATTAACACGTGGGCGAGGCTTTAGTGATTCGGTGTTGGCGAAATGGGTTGGGGGAGCACGCACAGCTACAGCAATATGTGGTTCACTTGAGATGTTTTGTGGCGTCCATACTGCAAGAGGAGAACAACATGTTGAGTTTCGAGCATCACGCATTACCAGAGATGATCTAGACAGAAGGAATCTTGCCCAATGATTGGCTGATCACCCGCCTTTTGTTGAACGTAATTGTCACTTTCAACGGGAGTAATTGGAACAAGTAGCATCAACTGCTACCAGGCCTTGTAAATTGGAACCCGCACAATGAGCACTTTTGTTGGAATGAATTTCTCAGAAGTGAAAAAATCCAAGAAGGACTCAGTCGTTCTTTTAGCTGCGATGAGCAATATGATCAAAGTTAATGATGAGGTAGTGGTGGTAGAGCCTCTGATGATATTTCAAAGAACTCTAATCACCAAGAAGAAAGAGGGGGATGTAGAGGAGTTGCTAACGTACGAGTTATCCCCGTACCCTATGTCTCTATTCGCCGAGGGGATAATGAGATAAATCAAAAAGTCAGAACTGTATGATGCTTTCCCAAAATGTAATCAACTGATCAATGTGAAGAACAGTTTCATGGTAATCGATGGCGACTTCCTGCTTCATAGAGTAAAGTGGAACACCAAAACCACTTTCGCCTCCATCTGCAATCAATATGTATCGTACATAATCAACCATTACGGCAGCAGTTCAGCTGTGGTTTTTGATGGTTATGAAGACACGAACTCCACGGAAAGAGACGAACAATATCGGAGAGCATCAAGTAAAACATCAGTGGATATTGACTTCAATAAGAACATGGTGGTTACTGTTCATCAGGAAAACTTCCTTTGTAATGAAAGGAACAAAACCAAGCTCATTACTATGCTGGTTCAGGCCTTAGGTGCAAGAGGTATACAGTCTATTATATCCAAAGGAGATGCTGACCATCTGAAGGCTTTCCACAGGTACCTTTCATTTGCAGTATTGTCAGAGGTGGGTGGCAAAACACCTCTCATTCAACTCTGGTGATAGTAGATGGGTAAGACCTGCTCGTCTTACTTGTGGCACTCACCCCACGAGACACGAATGTGTTTTTTATGAAAACCGGACGGGGCAACACAGAATACAGGCTCTACTCTTCACAACATCTTCAGGTCTTATCATTCAGTCAGTACATTCTCTTCATCCATAGTTTCTCAGGATGTGACACTAGGTCAGCGATTTATGGTAAAAACAAAGCAGCAATAGTACAATGTTTCCAGCGGTATGCCAATGAAACAACAAACAGCGCCAAAGTGTTTTATACCTCCAAATCTTCATCAGAAGACATTGCTGGAGCTGAGGAACGAATGTTCCAGGCCCCGCCAAATGAACATGATCTCAATCACCACAGGTACCTTTCATTTTTCTTTGCTCGTACTGACCCCATTAAGTAAATTTAATCATTTATCTAATTCATTAATATTCAATAATACGTTATACATTATCTGGCCAAAAGTATCCGGACACCCCCCCCCTAAGGAAGTGGATCTAGCAGGTGACGTAATTTGATGTGTAACCGAAAGCTATAAAAGTATTGGTAGTGGTTTGTCAGGTCATATTATTGGAGATAAAGTCCTACAGACCTTGGAGCTCCGACAAGTTCAAATACCTGAACCTGAACCTGAACCTGTCAGGTCATATTTATGCGTTTGTGAGACGATGAGTAAGTCAAAGGAGCTTAGTGACTTTGATCATAGCATTATAGTGGGATGTCACCTTTGTGGGAAATCAGTTCGTGTAAATTCGGACATTCTACAGAAGCTAAAATGATAGTGAAGACTGACTTGTTTGAAACTTTTTCCGAAGTATCAGATTGACGGCTTTTAATATATAGGAAAGCAGTTGATGAAATAAATTTATATAATATATTTAATGTAAGTAACTGTTGTTTGAACCTACTTTTGATAACCATTTTTTGATTATACAACATGAACAACTTTTATACATTTTGGTTTGTTTTCTTACTTCCTCCTTTGTACTACAAGTGTTCTGTATATTATGAGATATACATTATGCGTACAGGTATACATAATTTATTATTTATATGGGTTGTGAATATTACAGAAGCTGTTCACACATTTTTTAGACGATGTATATTGTATTCACAAAACTAAATTACATAAAATTATTGTGTTTTAAATGTTCTATTTGACATCCCTTATTCTTAACTATCTTTCGACACCGCAATTTCCAGGATAATAATGCCTTTTGAAGTGTCAGAAGTGGTATTCTATCCCATTCCTCCTGAACAGCTTTCCAGAGTCCTGTAAGGGTTTTGGGACGACGTTTGGATAATGCAAATTTTAAAAGTCCGAAAGCACAAAAATCCATAGGTGATACATCGGGAGATTTAGTAGGGATATCAGTGAAGGGTATGGCCTTGATACCAGTTTTTTTGTTCCATTTCTTTTAGGAAATTTACAGTGGATTTTGATGTGTGACTGCTAGCTTTGTCCTGATGGAGTCTCACAGATTGATGGCACTGTGGGTAAAGCGATGGTATTTCATTCAGAAAAATTGGCGATAAAATATGTTCCTGATAGTATTTGGAGTTAATCTTGACATTTTTTCCTCTCTCTTTATTTTTAACTTGCCATTATAAGAAAATCCAGCAGCAATCATGAATCCCTTAGAAAAACTTTCTTTCGATTCTTTGAACCATGTACTTAAATTTTTTTCTCCCATTTTATGATAATAAATGACTCTTTTTTTTGTTGCAATCATTTAAATACACCCATGATTCATCTATTGTGACAATTGTTTTCCATTTTTCTTTGGATAGCTGTTTCTCATATAGAATTCTGCAGCGTGTCCTGCGTTCAGCGATATGATTTGGAAGAAGACGATGCACATTGCGTTTTTTCGCTTTCTTAAGATTTAAATCAACGTTTATCATTTTGTTTACAGTAGACACCGAGCATTTTAATGATTTTGCAACTGTCCTTTGACTAGGGGGATTTTCTTTTAACATTAAACAACGTACCTTTGCAATAGTCGACGATGTCCGTTTTTTCCTTGGATACTTGTTTGGAATTTTTGTCCCACTTGAGGTTCCAATTTGACGTTTTTTTCCTTTCTTGTTGACGATATTACCTATCGACGCTTTATATATCACAAAACCATGACTCTCACATCGTTTTTGGATAACGGAGTATGCATATTTCTCTTCGGAAAGAGCATAAATGTAGCCTTCGAACCACTGCTTTGTTAAAAATGCCATTTTGAATAAAAACAAAACTTTCAAGCGGCAGACGATGATTTTGACTTTAAAAAACATAGTACAATTGCAATTATTTCTTTTGCAGCTAACGAATTTTTATTACTGCTTACCAAAATCGTCTAAAAAATGTGCGAACAGCCTCTGTATACGTATCTAATTAAACAGAATGCAAAGTTATTAAGAGAGTTACAGACCTTGGAAACGAAACTTGAGTGACGAGCACTTTACTAACAAAATGTTGAAAAGTACCCCAAAACTTCAAAACGCTCTAACTATTTACCTGGTGAAGATAAATTAGCATAACTATATACATTTTTGAAGGAAATCTTTCGCTCTACAACTTTCTTTAACACGAGTTTTCTGAGAAATGAAAGGGGAAAAAGTTAGAAGAGGAAGAAAACTTTTCATATTCAATGGCTCATATCTCGAAAGCAGTAACACTTCTCACTGATATGGAAAAATCCCAAGTTATAGGCAAAAACTTCGCTAAAAACTTCACCCTTAATCAAATCTCTCACTCTAGCACTGAAAACATAGTCAAAAATAGTATTAATCTCTTTCTTAACACCCCTCACGAAAGCCCCACCCCCTTTATTGTCCCAGCCGATATTAAAGAATACATTAAAAAACTACCCAATAGAAAGTCTCCCGGAGAAGATAACATTAATAATACGATGCTCAAAAACCTCCCTTTTAAATATATATTTAATTATATACATTCATGAATATATATTATTTAAATATATATTCATGAATTACCATTCTTATCATCTCTATTTTTAAATTTGAACACTTTCCCCACAGCTGGAAGAACTCAATTATTGTCCCAATCTTAAAACCTAATAAACCTCATTCCTCTCCCTCCAGCTACCGTCCTATCAGCCTTCTTAATTCCCTTAGTAAATTAACTGAAAAATTCATCGCGAAGAAAATTAATGAGCATCTCGACGATAACCAAATCATTATCCCGTACCAATTTGGCTTCAGAAAATCTCTTTCAGCCCCTCATCAAGTCTATCGTCTTGCCGAAAACCTCGCCAGTGCTAAGAAAAATAAATCCTCCACAGCAGCTCTCTTTCTTGACATCTCCCTAGCTTTTGATAAACTTTGGATCGACGGTCTCATCCATAAACTCATTAATTATAACTTCCCACCCCAAATCATCCACATTCTCATCTCCTATCTCAAAAATCGTACCTTTCAAGTAAGAATTAATGGCCATCTCTCCAATAAATTTAAAATTAATTCAGGTGTACCACAAGGTGGAGTTTTATCCCCAATTCTTTTTAATCTATTTGTCAACGATATCCCTCAAAATATTAACACAAACATTGCTATTTTCGCCGACGACACTGCCCTTTATGCTACTAACAAAAATTTTAAATACGCTGTAAAATACATCAACACCCACATGTCCTCCATTCAAAATTGGCTCGACAAATGGAAAATTAAAATTAATTCTGAAAAATGCGTCGCTGTCATGTTTACATCTAAACGTAAAAAGACATTCAACAGTCACCAAATACAAATAGGTAACACAAAAATCCCCTGGTCTGATACAGTCAAATACCTCGGTATAGTTTTAGATAAAAACATCACTTGGAAACAACATATCTTACATGTCAGGGACAAATTCCGAGCAGCCAGAAGATTAATTTACCCACTAATTTCTCGGAATAGCAAATTAAGCTTAGTCAATAAAATGCTCATTTACAACTCCTATCTTCGTCCTATTTTAACTTATCGAGGGCCAGCGTGGTCATATTGTGCAGACACCCATATTAAAAAACTCGCATCTGCTCAGAGCAGTACCATTCGACAAATCGTTAATGCGGATTGGTATTTCAGAAATACTTGTATTTACAGGGAATTAAATATCCCTACTATTCGAAATTACCTCAAAAATCAAGCTATAAACTTTCACAATTCTATTGACAGTGAACTCCTTTCTAATCTTGCAAACTATGATCACGCTGACCCCACTAACAGGAAAAGGCCTCGAGCCATCCTGAGTCTTTCGTCTTAATTTTTTTGTTTGTCCTCGTCATTTAAATAAAAATATAAAAAATATAAAAACAATACTTGGCTTGCCAAGGCAAAAAACAACTATAAAATTTTATAAAATAAAATAAATATCTATTTCCTATTCTTAAACTTCCTATTAATTTAGTTTTCTGTCTCTGAGCAAATCCTTTTGGCAGGACATGGACATGGACAGAAGAACTTCGTGAGGTACCCAGTGGGCCTGAAAGGCCCATCACCCTCGGTATGCGTATGCGGAAAACTGTTGCTTTTTACAAATGGCCCAAAGATATGAATAATAGGGGAAAAAAAAATATATATATATATATAAAAATATATATATAAAATATTTAATTAATATTAATTATAATTAAGTAATTAATGAGTTAAATTAAAAGTGAGATGGAAACAAAAAATTAATTATGACTATTGAATTAAAACAAGAAAGAGTAAATACTAATAAGAAAACTCAAAGTTACAAGTAATAGCAGTGAAGGTCAGCGAGTTGATACAAAATGCAAGGCCGGGAAAAGATCCCGCGCAAGATAAAAAAGTAATTAGGCTGTCATGGATGGAAACAGCAGTAAAAAATAGTAAGGAGATGATGAATTTGATAATCGAAGAAGGGAGAAAAGCGATTGGCCGAGAGCCCAGAAAAGCTCGAAGCGGATTGGACAATCCTTTTGGCTTTGCTCATTTTTGTAGTTATTGAACTCACGGATCCCAGACCTTATCTTTCTATCCAATCTCTTATCTCTATTCTCGCTACACTAGCCAATTGATTTCCAGCTTACAGACAGCCGTAAACTCCACCCACACCAGCGAATTACTTGAAGATCCAGGAGACATCCAATCAGAACTGTTATTTTCACCATCCAAAGTTCTGACCAGAAGATCCACTGCTTCACTTCTTGTGTTGCAGTTTCCTGAACTTTTAATAATTCTCATCGAACTTTCTTTTCATTTTCTGAGATATTTCTGCTCTCCGTTGGCACAATCACGAAATATCTGTGTTAGAAGGCCTAGGAAACACAGTTAAACACTTGTTCCGATGGTCCGATGGTCCGATGGCAGTAACACTTGGGTACAAACATGGATACACCATTTGGAAGGAAATTTTATAAGCTTTAATTTTTGCATTTGACAATTTTCTGTGCGATGCACCATTTTCGATATAAACGCCAAAAACTGAAAAAAGTGACCCTTGGACCCCCCCCGGCGTCTGAAATCGAGGAGACTTTATTAGGCGTTGTTCAGGAGACCAAACCCTACACATTCCTGAAAAAATCTCAACCCCTTCATTTAATGCATGATTCGCCGCCATTTTGAGCTAATTTGACTGGACTATTATTATGAAAGAGTAGTTTTGAGCAATCAGTGCAAAGTGTAAACCTAATTAAATAATATATGTAATCAAAACCAAGGGGAGGGGGGGTTATAACCCCCATCAACACCCCTTGCGTACGCCACTGCCTGTCCATAAATTAAGGATAATTCAGAATCGCACGAAAATCGAACTTTAAAGTAAAAATTTCACCTGTAGACTTATCACACACATCATCAAGAATAATATGCAAATTACAGGAAGCCACCAGATGACGCCGATAGTACGTCACAATGACGAGAGCGTAAGAGAGGGGTATATAAGGAATGGTGGCAAAAAAAGTAAAATTGTAGCCTCTTAAACACCATCAGTAAACTTACTGAAAAATTCATTGCTTATGAAATCAATAATCATCTCCTCTCTGCTAATATTATTATCCCCTATCTATTTGGTTTTCGCCAATCTCTTTCAGCCCCTCACCAAATTTATCGCATTGTTGAGCATCTTGCCGACTCTAAATTAAATAAAAAATGCACTGCTGCCCTTTTCCTTGACGTTGCTAAAGCGTTTGACAAAATCTGGATCGATGGCCTCATACATAAACTTATTAATTACAATTTTCCCCCTCATCTTATTAAACTCCTTATCTCCTACTTAAAAGATCGTACTTTCCAAATTAAAATTAAAGATAAATTATCCTCCAAATTAAATTTCTATAGCGGTCTTCCCCAAGGTTCTATTATTGCTCCAATTTTATTTAACATTTACGTTAACGATATTTATCAATATAATAAAACTAATATTGCCATCTTCGCCGATGACACCGCAATTTACGCAACTGATCATAGCCCCAAGTACGCCGTCAAATACCTTAATGACCATATGAAAATTATCCAACAGTGGCTCGACAAATGGAAAATAAAAATTAACACTGATAAATGTATTGCTATTATGTTTACACAAAAAACTAAACGAACAATTGACAAATACAAACTTATTATTGGTAACTCTATTATCCCCTGGTCTGACACCGTTAAGTATTTAGGAGTCACCCTTGACAAAAATCTCACCTGGAGGCATCACATAACACAAATTAGGGACAAGTTTCGAGTTGCTAAACGTTCACTATTCCCCTTAATTGCTCGGAACAGTAAATTATCTATAAATAATAAAATGCTCATTTACAAATCATTTCTTAGACCTCTTATTACTTATGCAGCTCCGGCATGGTCATACGCAGCAGATTCTCATATTAAAAAGCTTACTGTAGCACAAAATATTACTATTCGACAAATTGTTAACGCACCGTGGTATTTCAGAAATGCTGAAATCCACGAGGAGCTTGGCTTCCTTACTATTCCAAATTTCCTCAAAAATTTAACTACTAACTTCCATAATTCTATTGATAATGAACTCCTTTTAAATCTCGCCAACTATGACCCTGCCGAACCTGCTAACAGAAGACGGCCTAGAGCCGTTCTCTGTTCTTAATTATTTTTAAAACTTCATTTTACATTAATTTTTGTAATCTTACTCTTACTTTAGTAAGCAGTAAGCTTTATTTTAAGTTTTTCCTTACTATTTTTTACTTTGCTCCCAAGAGCATCGCTTTATCTACCACATTAAACTTCCTTTTCTCAAGCTACTCCCCGGATCCAAATCCAACCTATCTCTTTTCACCTTTACTCTGGTCATTACTATGCAAGCCTACGTTGGAAGGCGTGGCCTATGTAACGTAGTTACCCCATTTATCTGATGATCTGGAAGTAAAATTGTTCACAAGCGTTCTGTAAGCCGCTCAGTGCCATAACCGAATAGTTATGACACAGAGGATGCATGTGGATGATTTTTTACGTGGTAGCATTATCGGCCGCCTGGAATGTGGGCGTACTCAGATGGAAGTATCCGAGGAACTTGGAACCGAGGAACTTGGAAGGTAAACTGTGTACAGACGTTTGGGAAATATTGGTCTATATGCTCGCAGCTCGCAGGCCTGTCAGATGTGTTCCGCTCACGGCAACTCACTGTCGGCAGCGATTAGCCTGGAGTAGAGAACATGCAATGTGGACATCGTCACAGTGGGCTTGTGTGATGTTTTCCGACGAGTCCAGGTTTAGCTTGCAGTCTGATTCACGTCGGACTTTCATATGGAGAACGCCAGGTACCCGTTACCACCAAGACAACATCATTGAACTACACCGTTACAGTGGTGCAGGATTGCTCCTTTGGGGTAGAAATATACTGGGCTCCAGAACAGATCTGCATATTCAAATCGGAACCATGAACGGCCACATTTATCGGGACATCATTCTGGAACAACACGTATGTTTATTTAGGGGTGCCATGGACGCAGAATTTGTGTTTATGGATGATAACGCCCGTTCTCACCGAGGAAACATCGTAAACGAATGCCTTCAAACTGAGGATATCCCCCGTATGGAATGGCCAGCATTCTCACATGACTTGAATCCCATAGAGCAGGGGTGTCAAACTCAAAGGTTACCTTGGGCCAAACAAACAAGGTTTAACTATAGGTGGGCCGCAAAAAATCAATATTAATAGAAACGTAAATTTATTTACCTAATTACAATATATTCAACTTAAATATATGCATTATGTTTAATAATAGCAAAAAAAGAGTATCATTAAAAAACATTTAGCGAATTCTTCCTATCTTATTATAATTCTGCGTCGGTTATTTTATTATCCACTAAAAAAACTTTTAAAAAGTAAAAAAACGCCAAGCTTCAAAATAAAAGTTACGACTAAAAAATGGTGTGATATCAAATATCTAAGCTTATTAAGTTCTGGTACTTAATTTCCTAATCACGAATTTTTCACATCTAAGTGAAGTGGTTAAGTATGACTTGTTGATAGAAGCCCTTCTTCCCTAGACCAAACTCATCATAACCTGTATCTGAAAATTTAAGTTTTAAATATTTATACATACCAGGCTTGGCGGCCGTCTTAAAAAAAATGAAATAGTTAATGTGAATTTAAAACATCAATTTCAGATTTTAATTGCGCACTTCGGTGCTCTGTTAGACAGTATGTTTATAGCATCATTCCAACAAAAGGTATTACAAAACATGTTATATCCAATTTTATTAAGCACTGGGACTCAATTACATTTCTTAACAGATTTTTAATGGGGTATTAGTCATTTTAATCAGTCTTCTATTTGAAGTTAGTGCATGATGTCAAACAAAACAAACCGTTAGCTAGAAAGAAAAATAATAAATAATGTTGTCATTCTCCAAAGGAAAAATTTTGCATTAAACAACAAAAAATATGAATACCATGCTTTGGAGTTACGTTGCCCAAATGTAACGTGAAAAAAAATTTCAAATTTATAGAATAATTCGTGACCATCTTAAAATTGCTGCTACATTCATTTTAAAAGTAACCAAATAATATTACACATATTTTGCATAAATAACTAAAATGAATAATTTATACAACTAAATAACATGCTTTCGACGTTTCAACTGACAAAATTTATTTATTCCAAATACGAAAAGACGGCCCACAAGCCTGGTATGTATAAATATTTAAAACTTAAATTTTCAGAAACAGGTTATGATGAGTTTGGTCTAGGGAAGAAGGGCTTCTATCAACAAGTCATGCTTAACCACTTAGATGTGAAAAATTCGTGATTAGGAAATTAAGTACCAGAACTTAATAAGCTTGGATATTTGATATCACACCATTTTTTAGTCGCAACTTTTATTTTGAAGCTTGGCGTTTTTTTTACTTTTTAAAAGTTTTTTTAGTGGATTGTTATATACAATACAAATGAAAAATGCAATCTTTTCAGGTCTTGATAATAACATTTCTTCTGTTGATCTTTTTATTATGTAAATATATAAATACACAAATGTAACCACATTAAAATAAATTTTTATTTTTTTAAAAAATTTGATTTTTAAAAAATTATCTTTTAAAATAAATTTAATTATTACAATTTAAAACTTTAAATATTTTCAAATTTGATTTTTAAAAATAATATATTAAAATAAATTTATATTATTACAATTTAAACTTTAAATATTTTAAATTCATGCTTATTAATCAATGCATTTATTTTCTAATAAACAAACTCAAATTTATCAAATTTAAATGATTGTGGATATTTGAAGAAAGAAAATTTAAATTTCAACAATTTATTTTTTAAAAATTTCTTTAAATTCTGATTTTAATACATACTAAATTAAATAGATTCCTTTATAAGTCAACAGATGGCAGCAGGAGCAAAACTCATGCTGGGATTAGATTGCTCTCTGTAAACAGGGTTGCTATCAAAGGCGCATTCACACGGAATTGTAGGGGTAACCAGAAAAGGGGATACATCATAACAGGAAGTAAATAATCGCTAAGTTAACGGCAGCCCAACTTTTTCCAATTAACCTAAAGGAGGTGAGAAGTGTCGAGAGCATAAGTATGCATATAAAAATAGGGGGAGCATATATTATGACAATTTTTAGGATTTATACAATTGAGACATTATAGACCTGAATTTTGGAGAGATGGGCAGAATTGGTGATGGACTTACATCCTGAGAAACACACCTACATGTAAATGTCTGCATGTTATAACAAATGATTTTCTAGCAAATTAAAAAAAAATCAATAAAGACAATGCGAAACAGATTTGAATCACTTGCATTTACAGATCATATCAGACATATGGTAATTTAACTATGGCCAAGATAGTAAGCATTCAAGGACTCATTATGATAGGAAATGGATCTATACAAACTTTTTTACTTAGAAACATCTCAACTCGCCAGAGGACAGCCAAGGCCTGATCAAGCTGATTTGACATCTTAAGCAAGCCTTTATTTAAGCACCCTTTGAAAAAACGAGAAATCTTTCTCAAATACATTATCGCTGTGTTAAATATTCTTTCAATGTTGCCACGAGAGGGCGCAGAAAGCAATCTCTGCCTGCTACAAAAGTAGGAGTAACCTGCTGGAATGGTTCCCCTCTGCTTATTATCTGAAAGTCTCAATTGAGGGCGTGGCCCAGGAATTGCAGTTGCGACCCATTTTCCTATGTTTCCAATGCAACGAGTTAGTTCGAATGTTTGTTTCATGTGATGTTTGCTAGTAAGTTTCGGCACCTAATAACAGTCACAATTTGGAAAAAAAGTTGTTATGTTACACGAGTCTACAGCATTCTAGTGTCTTCATCAACTGAACCACGTTTTCTACACACAGTTAGAGAATCACCTTATCCTACCTGTGGATCCAAAGTAAGGAATGACAACCCACGCTGGACCCAGGGAAACTTTTCACTAAACTTCTAGATGTATAACGGTGTCTGCTGAGTATAATATTTAAAATTTTCGATTGGAATTTTAAATATCCTTAGAAAGTTTTTCTATGACATCGACTGCTTCACTCAGGGATAGGGCCTAGCAAGAGGGAGTGGTTAAGGTGGACGAACAATTCATTTATTACTTGATCGGGTGACGTCTACCAAACAGCTTTTAGAATGGGCTGAAACATCCACTATTCGTAGATAATTACATTGCAGGAAAAGATATTTCTATGTTGTACTGTTTAGGCGGACCCTGCTGAACTTATCAAATTTAAGCTTACATGTATCAAAATGGGATTTTTGGCAATTTACCATACTCAGAAAGGTTTAGAAAAAATCTCCTTCAAAGTATCTCTATGAAATTATGTACAGCCTTCCTATTGTTAGTGGTCTGACTAAATAAATAATACTAAATTTCTACTAAACAACTAAAGTCTACTAAATTTTTAATTTAGTATAAAAATTCTGTAAATATTTTCCCAAAAACAAAAATGAGGAAAATCATATTTCAAAACGATTTCAAATTATATTAAACCGTTAAGGGGCTGTTATAGAATTTGAAGGCAAATTATTTCGTTACCTTTGCTATGAACAAAAGTGTCAAAAAATGTAACAAACAAATCTATCATCAGCAGATGAGTAAATATAACTAAACGTGCTTTTGATATTGAATTTTATTGCTATTTTTTTGCTTAATTTTATAAAAGTATTTAAATAACAATTATGTTTTAACTGCAAGAAATGTCAAGTGTACAAAAATTGTATTCACTACATGCACTTTATATGATTTTCAGAGAGAACAACTAATGATTTAAACAAATAATATTAATTATTCTTAGTAGATACAGGATGTGAATGTTCATTTAGGATCGTTTAAAATAAGTGCGTTGTTAAAAAAATAGTACTATGAAATATAACTATTGGAATTAAAACTAAATAAATCTAATTTAATCTAAATTATCGGAATATTTCAGAGTTTTTTCCTTATTGTTTTATTCAGTTATTGATATCTGAATATTGCACACTAAGAAATTTTCAATTATAACTCCAAATTTTCCGCTTGATATAGTGTTAAAAGGACTAATTTAGTTATGTAATATTTTGCCACACCTCTCACCATTCACAGCATCGACTTTGATAAATTTTATACATTGATGAAAATCGCAGATTCAAAATTGTACCAACCAAAAAGTGAATAAGATTGTACATGAAATAACTTTCCGTGTGTTCACATGGTAGGCGGGACATAAGACTATATAAACCGAAATTTTTTTAATATTGCGTAAATTATCTTGTATGTTCAGATGTAATAAATTTTAGTCACATGTAACATATGGAAATCAAAATAACTGTAAAAGCTTCTGCCTTTACATTTTAAGTTATCAAGCTCAACCTTCGGATACACCCTTGAATTCAGTATATTATACTCTCCTTAAGGAATTAAATTTTTGTACAAACTGATTCCCACATTAACAAGAAAAAACAATTTTATTGATATATTTACCTAAATAAAATTTTTCCTTTATTTTGATTTAAAATCCAAAGTAATTTTCTCAGTTAATCTGTTGTATTTCTGGAAGTTCAAGAGAGATGATATCATCACGGGGATGGTTTTACTATAATTCTAGCCCTTAGCTCCGCCCTTCTCTAGTATATTCAATTTTTCTTTTTTTTAATTATATAATATTTCATCTCTGGAAGCTTTATTTGACGGAAACATTGTATTAAATACATAAAGTAATTTCAAGATTATGTGTTAGTGTCTGTTAAGTATAATATTTAAAATTTTCGATTGGAATTTTAAATATCCTTAGAAGGTTTTCTATGACATCCACTGGCGCACTCAGGGACAGGCCCTGGTAAGAGAGAGTGGTTAAGGTGGACGCACAATTCATTTATTACTTGATCGGGTGACGTCTACCAAACAGTGTTTAGAATGTGCTGAAGCATCCACTTTTCCGAGATAATTACATTGCAGGAAAAGATATTTCTATGCTGTACTGTTTAGGCGGACCCTGCTGAACTTATGAAATTTAAGCTTACATGTATCAAAATGGGATTTTTGGCGATTTAGCATACTCAGAAGGGTATAGAAGAAATCCCCTTCAAAGTATCTCTATGAAATTATGTACAGCCTTCCTATTGTTAGTGGTCTGACTAAATAAATAATACTAAATTTCTACTAAACTTTTAATTTAGTATAAAAATTCTGTAAATATTTTTCCAAAAACAAAAATGGGGAAAATGATATTTCAAAACGATTTAAAATTATTTTAAAGCGTTAAGGGGCTGTTATAGAGTTTGAAGGCAAATTATTTCGTTACCTTTGCTATGAACAAAAGTGAAAAAAAAAGGAACAAATAAAGCTATCATCAGCAGATGTGTAAATATAACTAAACGTGCTTTTGATTTTGAATTTTATTGCTATTTTTTGCTTAATTTCAAACAGTTTATGTATTTTTTTTAAAATTCATAACAATTTTTGGAGTTAGTTACACTTGATAAAAAGAAATAATCATTACAAATTGAGTGTAAATACAAAAATAAAATTTCCTTGAGGTGTCCTGCCATGGACCTACTGCTTAAAGCCGATTCCGAACGGCCACAAACGTCCATTCCAAGAGTGGGACTCGAACCCACAGACTTTGGTACCGAATGCCAGCGACCTAACCTTTCGGCCATCGTCCGGCTACCTTAAGAAAGGAAAAAACGGACATGAAGAAAACGCGACTATATTAATAAATTTTTTTATTTTTGTTTTCTCAATGATATTTTATTTTCAGAAGCTCGAAATGACAAGTCCGAGACAATCACGACTAGTGCATTGCAACAGGCTTACCAAGATTATTAGCATTATATTACACCAAATTCGTGGTACAATTCCAAAGATGGAGAATTTAAGCAAGAGACAAATTTTATAGTGGTTCCTAAAATCACTTCTTTGATTTCCTCCACAATTTTAGACATATCTAAATTTCTTTTGCCAGATAATACATTGAGCACGAAGACCCTGACTTTTACAAACCTTCTAAAATACAAATGTTAGTTGGTGCTGAACTGTTCTTTAAAATTTTATAAGGGGGATCAAGTTGAAATTAGTGACTCCGTATTCTTGCAAAACTCCGCATTTTGGTTAATAGTTTCAGGGAATATACCTTGTTCTCGACTCACACCGCGTTGTTTATTACTAACAAGAAAACATTGATCCGTAAATATTATCATTGATCCAAAATTATGATTACCCAAAACTTGGCCAATTAATGACCAAATTCGAAACGGTTGAGGAAAGTTCTATAAAATCAGAATTAGCTGCAGAATTATTTTGTGAAGAGTTATGTACCGTTACTTATGGCACAGAATGAAAGATGGCCACGGTTAAAAAAAAAATGTTTGAGAAACTCTGGTATGCAACGTACTTTGTAAACAACGAAATTTTGAAAAAAGGCAAACACATCATTCGAGGATTTAATTCAAGAGCTTCTCTATCGCATACCTCCGTCTTTTATAACCTTTGATGTTCACGGTGGAAGTAACTGTGTAATCTACACTTATCATCATAGGGACGGCGCGAACGCAGTCCCAGCTACCAAAAATTCTGCACCCCAAGCAATCGCAATTTGCGAATGTGGCGAACGTCAACCTCCCGAAGTGCAATGAGAGGCCTCTGCTCGGGGGAGCCTCCTTGTTGATCAAGGCATACCCCAGTGCCAGGTAAGTATGCTATTCATAATTCTTAGAAACTACTAATAAAATACTTCTATGCACTTTTAGTGGTAGCTGTTGATCTAGCAGTTAAAATTTTCGTCTTTGAATTCAAAGTCAAGGTAGTAGGGTTTACGGCGCCGGCGTTCCTAGCAATACGAAGCATTGCACTGCTTCCACCTCCGAACGGATAATGAATTAATAAACTTATAGCAATTTCCGAAACTTATAGCAATTTCCGAAGTAAACGAGTTACCGAACATGAATTTAGAAAAATCGCACGGCTCCCGCCTGAATTCGTGATTGGTCCTAGCTTTGGCCTGCGAAGAAAATTCCGTTTCCCCATAAAGCAGGGGTAAACCGATAACTGTGTGCTAAAAAGAATATCCACTAAAAAAACTTTTAAAAAGTAAAAAAAAAAACGCCAAGCTTCAAAATAAAAGTTACGACTAAAAAATGGTGTGATATCAAATATCCAAGCTTATTAAGTTCTGGTACTTAATTTCCTAATGACGAATTTTTCACATCTCAGTGATGTGGTTAAGCATGACTTGTTGATAGAAACCCTTCTTCCCTAGACCAAACTCATCATAACCTGTTTCTCAAAATTTAAGTTTTAAATATTTATACATACCAGGCTTGTCGGCCGTCTTTTCGTATTTGGAATAAATAAATTTTGTCTGTTGATACGTCGAAAGTATGTTATTTAGTTCTATAAATTATTCATTTTAGTTATTTATGCAAAATATGTGTGTCCTATTATTTGGTTACTTTTAAAATGAATGTAGCAGCAATTTTAAGATGGTCACGAATTATTCTATAGATTTGAAATTTCTTTTCACGTTAGATTTGGGCAACGTAACTCCAAAGCATGGTATTCATATTTTTTGTTGTTTAATGCAAAATTTTTCCTCTGGGAATGACAACATTATTTATTATTTTTCTTTCTAGCTAACGGTTTGTTTTGTTTGACATCATGCACTAACTTCAAATAGAAGACTGATTAAAATGACTAATATCCCATTAAAAATCTGTTAAGAAATATAATTGAGTCCCAGCGCTTAATAAAATTGGATATAACATCATGTTTTGTCGTACCTTTTGTTGGAATCATGAAGCTACAGAAGGAGGAGCAGCTCAGTGTTAAAAATGTGTCTCCCTTTTTGTCGCCGCCACTAGAGGGCGCTCGCGTGCATAGCGGGCGGCTTAGACACAGACAACCATACGCTTTAATATGGATTTTTCGTATTTTTCCTAGCTAAAACAAGTTGTTTTATTTTAGTGCGTATTTAATATGAATTTATTTATTCAATTTAACAATATTTTATTTTCATTCAAAATCTTTATTTCAATCTTTATATCATACAATGAAAACTTATTTACTTAAGGGGTGTGGTCACTTTTACGTACCTTTAAAAGTATCATTTTTAGACCTATGTTCCATTGTATGTACTACTCATGATTTAAGCTTGATTTATATGAAATTTTTTGAGTAACTGCCTATAATATTGTTTATTATAGATGCAATTTTTCAAGGTAATTAATAAAAATGACTTTTTATGCATAAAAAGTGAATTTTTTTTTAAAAATCGAGCATTTTGCAGTCAACTACTGTGCGCATTCTGTCAAAATAAATTATTAAGGTACATTAATAATTTTTTACTATATGTGATTACAATACTTCAGGCAACAATATCCAGCAACATTATTCTAAAATATATTAAAACCTTTTAGTACGTGCTATTTTTAATTAGAAATTTCAAAAATGACTGAGTAAAAGCTTATAAAAATTTCTTTAAAAATTAAAATATATTAAGGTTAAAAAATTTTGGTAGATTTTGTTGTCTAAAGTGTTGTAATCACATATAGTAAGCAATTATTAATGTACCTTAATAATTTATTTTGATAGAATGCGCACAGTAGTTGACTGAAAAATGCTCGATTTAAAAAAAATATTCACTTTTTATGCATAAAAAATCATTTTATTTTTTTATTAATTGCCTTGAAATATTGCATATATAATAAACAGTATTATAGGCAGTTACTCAAAAACTTTGTTGTAAATCAAGCAAAAATCATGAGTAGTACATACAATCCAGCATAGGTCCAAAAATGGTACTTTTAAAGGTACTTAAAAGTGACCACTCCCATTAAGGGGAGTGGTCACTTTTACGTACTTTAACTAACTTACGTAATTTAACTAACTTAATAGTGATTAAATTCAATATTATGGTTCCAGCATTGTCAGGAATTACCTTCAAGTTGGTAAATTATCGATTACAAATATTTTCAGCAAATTAAAAAGAAAAAACCCCAAATAACATTGATATGGACAAATCAGCTATATTTTCGCATTTTTACAAAGTATGGGTTTCATTGTAATCACAGTAAAAATATAGGAAAATATTAATTTTTTTTAAAATTATACTCAACAGATTTTGCATAAGCATTTATAGTAACAACATTCTTTATCATACAATGAAAACTTATTTACTTATCAACTAACTTAATAGTGATAAAATTCAATATTAAGAAAAGTTAACTGGAAATATTTTATTTCAGTGCACAATTTAAAAAAAAAATGATGGCTTTAGTTAAGACGTGTAGCTCAATTTGCCATAACCACAAAATATATTGAATAGAAGAAAAGTATTTCATAATTATAAAGAACTGAAATTAACAACATACACTATTAATACATTATTATAAAATAAAAATTAAATGTGTGATATACAATTTACTATAGATAAATTTATATACGTAAGTATCGTACATCTTTTATTGATGAGCGATTTCCTTTAGAGCAATAGTATGAGTAATTATTTACATCTCTTTACATACAATAAAGCTTTGTGAACATGTGATGATTATTTTTGATGGGATATAGGGATGATTGAAAAATAAAACACGCTTATTTCCAGCAGAACTTAAGATGTTTTAACTTTGCGTTCACTTAAAACACAGCAGCGGTACTTTTCTCTCATTATTATACATCTTATATTAACACAAAACAATAATAATGTTCTTACCTTAGGAGCAGCAAATATACTAGGATTTCTCTGTGCAGTTTCTTTATTTCTTTTTAAGGCTGATCTATAGCCAGTAGTACAACCCGGAGCAAAACACGTGTTTGGCATATTTCTGCACATAGAATAAATTTTAAAATTTATAAAACAACTTTCACCACCACGCCATATAACTCAATGTAAAATAGTCACTTCGCTTGCATGTCGCTCCCTCTACCGGTGAGCGACAACAATCGGTTCATTTTTCGAAAAATTCCCCATTGAAGCTTACGCTCTTTCTGTAGCTTCATGGTTGGAATGATGCTATAAACATACTGTCTAACAGAGCACCGAAGTGCGAAATTAAAATCTGAAATTGATGTTTTAAATTCACGTTAACTATTTTATTTATTTTTTTTTAAAGACTGCCGCCAAGCCTGGTATGTATAAATATTTAAAACTTAAATTTTGAGAAACAGGTTATGATGAGTTTGGTCTAGGGAAGAAGGGTTTCTATCAACAAGTCATGCTTAACCACATCACTTAGATGTGAAAAATTCGTCATTAGGAAATTAAGTACCAGAACTTAATAATCTTGGATATTTGATATCACACCATTTTTTAGTCGTAACTTTTATTTTGAAGCTTGGCGTTTTTTTTACTTTTTAAAAGTTTTTTTAGTGGATATCAGTTATTTTTTTTGAAATAGGTAAATAACCATTCACAAACTAGGCATTTTTGTAGCAAACAATTGCTTGATACCTGGAGTCTCATCATCCGTTACAAATGTGTCACTTTGTGAACTTAATTGGAGAACTTTTTTGTTTTTTCGAATCTCTGTAATAGGCCCGGTTGATTTTTCGTTTTAATTGTAATTTGGATGGCATTTTTCTATTATAGTCAATCTTTATAAACACAATGGGAAATATCGTACTAAACACTATTTATACATCACTAGCTGTTTGCCCGGAGTTGCCCAGGTATTTATTTGTCTCAAATTTTTTTATTGCACAGGAAAAGGAATGGATTTTACATATAGTATAAAATTTAAGTAATTTAATTTACAGGTATTTAAAAGTAAATACAGTATGCAAATGATAAAGTAAAATTACAAATTCACTCTATTATTAATTTAACTCAAAACTTGATTATAAACAACATTTTTAATTTCCTATATTCCCCTCAGTGACTCCGAAATTATGGATTCGACACTACTCTCGGTCATTTTGGACATTTTTTATTCCCTCTTCTTCCCCCCTCACCCCCCCCTATGCTAATGGGGGCTGAACTTGCACTTAAACGACATCAGGAGTGTCACTATTAATCTTAGCGACCCCGAAATCTATGGACTCGACACTACTATCGGACATTTTGGAGATTTTATATTCCCCCCTTCTTCCCCCCTCACCCCCTATGGTAATGGGGGGGGGTCTGAACTTGCACTTAAACGACATCGGGAATGTCACTATTAATCTCACCGGCCCCGAAAACTATGGATTCAACACTACTATCGGACATTTTGGAGATTTTATATTCCCCCTTCTTACCCCCTCGCCCTCCCTATGCTAATGGGGGGGGGGTCTGAACTTGCACTTAAACGACACCGGGAGTGTCACAATTAATCTCAGCGACCCCGAAAACTATGGATTCGACACTACTCTCGGTCATTTTGGAGATTTTATATTCCCTCTTCTTCCCCCCTCGCCCCCCCCCCTTATGCTAATGGGGGGGGGCTGAACTTGCACTTAAACGACATCAGGAGTGTCACTATTAATTTTAGCGACCCCGAAAACTATGGATTCCACAGTGATATCAGTCGTTTTCAATTATTTTTATATGTGCCCCCCCCCCCCCCCCTATGGTGTCTTATTGTGAATCTAAACCATTCTCGACTCATCTTAATGGGACACAGAAAATTTCAGAAAAATCAGTCCAGCCGTTTAGGAGTTCAGTGAAATACACGCGGACAGAAGAAATATATATATAAAGATGAATCATTTGCTATATGTATATTTTGTATTTGGGTTGCCACAACGTATATGTATATTTTATTGAGAAATTAATATTTCTTTAATTTGCAAACCCATGTGGTTGTAGCGAAAAGTGAAATATGAATAATAATTAATCCTTATTATTTGAATTCAATCATTAGTATATTCTATGGACATTTAAAGCAAACAAACAAATACTGACACACATATGCAAAATAATTAAAAATTCTCCAGAAGAAAAAGAAGTCTTTTGCGGGAATCGAACTCGCGCCCACGGAGTGGAAGGCAGATGTCTTGACCACTAAGCCATTTAGGTTTTATGAGCTACTAAGCAGAATTTGATTTTC
Source organism: Dolomedes plantarius (assembly GCA_907164885.2). Lineage (NCBI taxonomy): Eukaryota > Metazoa > Arthropoda > Arachnida > Araneae > Dolomedidae > Dolomedes > Dolomedes plantarius. The sequence goes on from OU015503.1 coordinate 52,871,707, forward strand.
GTAGCGGAGTACCTTGGCCTGACGGCTTTATCTCCTGTAAGTAAGATAATTGTAATCACGGTGGGAGTGCTCATTAGTTAAAAATTAAAAGTGAAATAATATTAAGAATAAGAATACGCGATTTAAAAAAATAATAATAATTGATTAAATAATTAAATAAGTAAAGAAATTAATTAATTAAGAAAATTAATTAGAAGTAAGGAAATTAATAAGAAATAATATTAAGTAAGGAGTAAGAGGCCACAAGAAAGCCAGAATAACATCGTACAGGACAAGAATATTTTTTTTTTCTTTTTATAAGTTTTTCAATTTTTTTTTTTTTTTCAAGTTTTAATGTGATTTCTCGAAGTCGAGAACTGCAGTTAAAAAAAAAAAAAAAAAAAAAAAAAAAAAAAAAAAAAAAAAAAAAAAAGCACTTCGAAAAGAAATAACCATGGCATATGCATTGGGACAGCTAAATGTAGCTTGAGATTTGGAAAAAAGAAAGGACTCCGGCTGGGATCGAACCCGTAACGAGTGCGATTCCGTGCCTGAGCGAACGCGCTGTGCTATGATAAGCACGAAAGAGAGTAGCAAGGTGCGATTAATGGCACGGTAGGGAATTAAAGTTAGCTTTTAAGGAGGCAAGCCCGAGGGCGCTTACGATTAACTCTGCTAGAGTAATCGTAATCCGGATATTCCATAGTTATTTCGTTTGGAAGGTTGGGAAAGTTATCATAGAATCTCTTGGAGATTTTATGAGCTTGTTGTGAGAAAGATAAAGTGCCGAGGTCTCTCCTAACAGTCACATTGGACATGTATCGAAAAGCTCGGCGAATTCACCTGAGAGTTCTGTTTTGGAGTTTCTCAAGTTTATTAATGTGGCTATTTGCAGCAGAAAACCACACAGGAATTGCATAAAGGGCAATGGGAAGGATGCATTGTTTAAAAATAAGGGCCTAATTCTTCATACTAAGGTGACCACCGTAGAGAAGACTTCGGAGTTGCATTACCGCAGCATTGTACTTACTAACAGTATTATTAACATGAGTGTTACAGGTTAACTTGCGATCCAGGGTTACCCCAAGATACTTGACTGTGTTTTCCCATTCGAGTGGGGAGTTATGAAGATAGAGGCGAGGAGGATTCAGATAGCTATTACTAAAAAAGATCGCGTGACACTTCGAGGGATTAATTTTAATTTTCCAGCACTTAAACCAATTCTCTAAAGTGTCAATGTGACGCTGAATTTGAATAGTAAGGTAGTAGATATTGTTAGCAGTGGAAAGAATAGCTGTATCGTCCGCATAAAGAGCAAGAAAAGTATTTTCACCTCTTGGAATCGAGTTTATGTAAATGTTAAACAGGGTCGGTCCTAAAATCGATCCCTGTAAAATTCCAGAGGTTATAAAGTTACTCCGGGACAATTCCTTATGAATGCGGACGGAGAAATTTCGATTAAGTAGGTAGTGGTTAATTAAATGAATAAGACTGTCTGGCAAGTGAATTTGAATAAGCTTAAAAATCAGTCCCGGATGCCAGACTTTGTCAAAAGCGCATTTTATGTCTAGGAATAGCGCAGCGGTAGGTCTTCGAGCAAGAATCCCGTCACGGGCAAATTCAACTACCCTTAAAAGCTGCTGCGTCGTGTTATGAGAAGACCTAAAGCCAAACTGCTCAGGAATAATGATATCGTGCTGGTCAAGGTCATAGGAGATTCTGTTAAGAATAACGCGCTCCACCACCTTACTAAGGGAGCACAGCAAGCTGATTGGTCGGTAACTCCTGGGGTCGTTGCGGTCCCCCCCCCCCAGGTTTGGGGATGGGGCAGACGATCGAAGTTTTCCAACACTCAGGAAAATAATTGAACTTCAGTATGGCATTGACTATGCCAGTAAAGTAGAAGATGATATTTTTAGGGAGGAATTTTAGGGGGAAGTTGTTAATGTGGTCGTTACCAGGGGACTTTTTATTCTTAAGACTGGAAATGATGTCGTTAATTTCGTGCATGGAGGTCGGGAGAGTAATCTCGGAGGGGGGGGGGGGAGGAGAGGAAGCTTTCGACAGTGCTGGTAACCAGACGGTCGTTGTCTTCATCAACCAAGTCCGTATTAGGAGAAAACTGCTCCTTGTACGTGTCGGCGATGGCGTTAGCCTTGTCCGAGTCGGTAAGTGCAACTCCGTGGGGGCCGTTAATGGGCGGAAATTGAACTTGTTGCGACTTGAGTCGTCTCATATAATTCCAAAGGGAGTTATCTTCAGGAGTAAGACTATTAATGAATTCAGCCCAGTTTTTATCACGGAAAACTCTAATAGCCCGCCGAACGCGCGCGCGCAGGAAGTGATAATTGTTCCTGTGAGAGGGGAGACGGGAGAACTGATAAAGTTTACGAGCCGCGTTACGCTCTTTAATTAAATTAACAATATTAGCAGGGAGGTTATGATAACGCGGTTTTTTCATAGCATGGGTAGAGTTAGCCTTGGCGGTGACGATGGCGTTACTTAAGGTATTGGTGGCACGTTCTATATCCTCAGAGCAGCGGATGAAGGGGTAGTAGAGGGGGGAGTATTTTAGATTGTCCTGGAACTGCTTCCAATTAGTACGGGTAGGGGGGCTAGGATTTTGAATGTCGACCTGCTGATCAAAAGTAATTAGGACAGGCAGATGATCGGAGTCGAATAAGTCGAGAGTCTCGATGAAGTGGGGGTAAGGGATGTTTTTAGTTAGAGCCAGGTCGATAGTGCTAGAGCCCGTGGAATAGAAATGGGTAGGGGTGGGGGGGAGATAAGTTTAATGTCATGGTTATCGGTGGCGTACTTAAAAAGGGCTCTGCCTGCAGCGTTGATGTTGCGACAGTTCCAGGCTGTATTGCGTGCGTTCAAGTCACCAGCCACAATACAGAAGTTACAAGAGCTGAATAATTTGGAAAAGTCCGCGTTGAGAAAGTATCATGAGGTGGGAAGGTAAATGGAGGAAATTAGAATTTTGGTTGCTCTGTTGGGGAGAAGTATTATCGAAGTGTTCTCAACAGCGGTAGTATTAATGCTATTAATTTTATAGTGGTTAAGTCCCCTACGAATATAAATGGCAGTGCCACCACTGGGATTCCTGCGAGAATTAGGGATGGGGGGGGGCGATCATTTCTATATAAGGTGTAATTTGAAATATTAAACCGCCAAGGTGCAGTAAAGCGGGTTTCCTGAATTAAGGCGACGTCTATATTGGAGTTTTCCATAAACTGCCTGAATTCATTAATTTTACCGGTGAGACCATTAGCGTTCCAAAACAGAACCCGCAGTGAAGGAAAATGATGGGAATTACTCATGACCAAGAGCGGGACCTAAATAGTTGCCAAGTTCAACAACTATGGCTTCCAATTTAGAATAAAAGTCAACATCGCTCCTGATAATGTTCGCAAGTGCTTTGAACAATTGCATAATGTCGGAGATGTTGAAAGCCGACATGAATTCCCTTAACATTTTGACTATGGAGATGAAATCAGAGAAGCCCGAGGAAGGCTGTTCATTCGTATTGGAGTTGCTCTGAAATGAAGCAGCAACAGTCGGGGGAGCGCAAGGCGCGGGCGTGGGACGCGTATTCTGATTGGACCTCCTAGCCGCGCTCTGAATGGCTGGATTTGGATCCGCTCGGGGGGTTACCTCGGCACTTTGAGTTTCGGCGCTCATAGTTCGGCTGCCGGAGAACAGCAGATGGGAACCGGTCTGGACACCAGTGTGGACAGACGTGTCGTATTACGCTCCCGTAAGCCTAGCGTTTGCACGTGTTTTTACGCGTGCTTGCCTGTTCCTCCTGCTCTACGTACTCCAGTTACTGTAGTTGGGTGACTCTGAGGGGTTTTTTAAAACTTGCTCATGGGTGACCGAGCTAGGGTGGCTGGCCCGTCGGGCCCCCGCAAACCACGTGCTCCGGCTAAGAAGTCGCATGTAAATATCCCTCGCTTGGATACATCGGATTCATCCGATGATATGGATTCATCCCAGGAAAGGCCTGTGGCCCGCCAGAAGAAGAAGCTACTGACTGCCTCGCCAGCTCCTCAGCGAGTTCCAGCTCCTGCAAGTAAGAAAGACTGTGAGCACGTCTCCAGTGCTGCACACGCCGACATGACGACCAAGCAGCAAACACCAAACAACGGCCATGACGACCCGACTACTGCTCATCACACGGATAATTCCCAGCCTAGCGCATCAACACAGCATAGCACCCGCCCAGATGTCGGAGCGAGAATCAGCGAAGATGAGGTCGAAAAGATTCAGACATTAGCAGCTGAAATCAAGGATCGACTTGAACAGGATTACAACAGGGAAAGTACGTTTTTCCCGGTCCTCTGGAAATTCATGAACTATCTTCCAAGTTTCATCGATCGGAATGCCTTCGAGCGCCCATTCTCTTCGGTAAGTAAAGCTTTGATTGATATACATGCAGTGTTTCGTGCTCCTTTCCCCGACGACATTTCTCTTTTCTTAAAGAGCGGAATCTTTCAATTTTTCATGAGTGACAAAGTAGATACTTTAAACAATCTAATCCGTAAGGATGGTTTCGAGTTCCGTTTGGTGAACAAGGATTATGAGGTCTTCCCTATTGGTAACCAGTTAAAACGTAATCTTGATAGTGAAGGTGATTCTTCGGTCACGAAAAAAAACAACACTGACTGTAGCAATGTTAGCGATTCTCCAATCCAGGCTACTGATGACATGGAGACGCAGGAAACTGCCGATCCTGTCATCAGTAAAAAGTATCACATCTTTTATGAGGCTGGCACAAACTACAAAAATGTACTTGACCAAATCTCGCAAATTACTCCCCATGCTGAGCCATTTTTAACTGGCACTCTCATTCATATTGTCCTTCGTGACCCAAATTCGTATCTGGCTGTTCAAAATTTTCTCACATCCAGTAATATTCCTTACAGAAACGTTGACCCGTGGTCGGAGAGACCTAAAAAATTCCTTATCCGGGGCTTTCCCGCTACCACCGACAGAAAGGACATCATTGAGGCCTTCAACACTATCGGTATCGAGCCGATTAAGATTGTACAACTTACTAACAAAAAAAACAACATAACCTTACCTCTGTTCATGGCGTGCTTAAAACCCACTCCCAATTTAGATAATCTTTCAAACCTAACCACCATTAATTATCTAAAAATTAAAATCTCCCCGTTCAAAAACACAGGTGTAGCTCAGTGCTACAACTGTCAGCGGTTCGGGCACTCGAGTAGCACCTGTAAATTAACTACAAAATGCTTTTTATGCAGTGAATGTCATCAAGCCAAAGACTGTCCCATTAGAGGACAGCCTGAAAAATTTGTATGTTCTAATTGTGGCGGTAATCACACTGCCAACTTCTCCAAATGCTCCAGACACCCTACTAACTTAAAATATAAAAATAAAAACAACAGTCATAAATTCTCCGCTACCCCAGCCCAAAATTTCATTCCTGCCCCTGCTCCCAAGGTTTCCGCTTGGGCTGACAGAGTCAGCACCGCGCAGCTTCCCAGTGAACCTCCCGTCTCTAATATCCCCTCTGAGGAAGTGTTTTCCGACGAGGTTATCATAACTACTGCTAGGCCCACTCCTAGAAAAAAAATACAAATAGACAAACCTATATCTCGTACTTCTCGCCATGAGAACCCCAGTGACCAGTCAACCAACTCATGTACGCAAAACATTAGCGGTCTCTCCGATTTCGCGGATGTCATAAAAATTGTGAAGGAAATCACAAATCATTTCTCACTTACGGACATAATCGCCCTCCTGAAAAACATTGCCGCTGCTCTCAGAGAGCCGGCTGACGAAATGTCAAAATTCCTTGCGGTCATCAAAGTCATCTCTGACTTTTTTCTCCCGGCCACGGGCTAGTTCCCAGGCCTCGGGTCACTGTATTTTTACAGTGTACCCATTCTTTTTCGTTTTTGTTTTCAAGTATTCTCTTTTTTCAAACTTCTTTTGTTTTATGAGCACCTTGAAAAACACATGCAATCGTGTATCACTAGAGTTAAAGCTTTACAGCCCGGGCACTCTAACAAGTATCCAATATTGGAAATCGACGGCTGCCGCTGGATGGGGAAGCATCGCTGGCCGGTTCCGCTGATATTTTGTTAAAGTTAAGTGGAGTCTTCCATGCCGATGTTTTTGGTGGCTCGGAGGGAATGAAGTGAGCAGACTTAGGGGTCTTATTCTGTTGGCTATTAGACTTGGGATTTGGGTCTTTAAGTTTTAGTTTTTGCTTATTTTTGGGGTTCATTGGGTAGCCACGGTAGTTAGCCGTATGGTTGCCCTTGCAATTGGCACAGCATGTGCTGCTATCTGTCGCCTGTAAGGAGCACTCTTTCGCTGTGTGGTCACCTCCGCACTTAACACAGCGCGGAGATAATTTGCAGTTTAATGAAGAGTGCCCGAACATTTGACACCGGTAGCACTGGCTGACACCGGTTTGGGTATAATGCTCAAAGCTCACTTTTAAATAGTTGATTTTCTTAATGCTAATTAGGTTGTTTAAGTTTGGTGATGGTCTAATAGCCACCAAGAACAAAGGCATGGGCCTTTTAGTTTTCCTATTTGTAAGATAAGCCGTTTTGATCGGCTCGAGTCCTATTTCCTTTATTGCGCTTTCTATGTCCTCCACCGGCGTGTTAACGGGGAGACCGCGAATAATATATCTTTTGGGACGCTCGGAGCGAGGATCGAGCGTTCTAAAAGGAATTTTATTTTCGTCCAAGAAGTGTTGAATCTTCCGATAGGACTCGGTACTATTGATGTTAATTCTGATTAGGGAGCCCGTCAGGGATGCTTCCACTTCGTCGGCCATTTCACTAATAGTTTTCAGCATATTTCGCCAATTATTATTGATCTCAAAGAAAACTTGGCATCGCTTAGATGCCGTTTGAGAATTATTACTTGAACCTTCAGCCTGCCCTCCGGTTTTCATTTCGGTCGCCGGTTCGAATGGCTGGGTTCCGTCAATTTCATTTTCGTTACTACTGAGAACAGCAAATCTGTTTTTGGTCTCAATTTCACTGTCTGATTCAGAGATAGTATTAGCTTTTCGCTTGGATCTACTCCTGAGCGAAATCTTGTTATCAATCATGATAAGTGATAAATGTAGAGGGGCCAAGTATTCATTAATCTGAACCCACTGGTTCGTGTAAAAGTAATCAAAGTAAGTTAAGTTAAGAAAATCATTAATATCTCTAGACCTATCATTGAGCACTTCCGCCAGTGAGAACAAAAATCTACTCACCAACGGAGCATCAGGAGAGTTGATAAGGTTGTTTCCGGCGTAGTCCAGGAAAGCCTTTACGACACGGAAGTATTCCCATTCTCTGTAGTTGACATCGTAGAAAACATAGAGTTCATCGAAAGATGGCAGCGGTCTGAGCATCTCAGTTGGATTCTCCATAGTTGTAGGGCTAGCAGGAAGCGTAGCTGTAGGTTGGATGTTGCGTGCTGGTGCGTCTAAGTTGCTCATAGTTAAGCACAACTTAGAAAGAAAAGCTAGACGAGGAAAACAAGGGACACTGCTATCAGTGGTCGGTTACTCACATGCAAGATTAAAAAATCCCCATGTGGTCACTGGCCAAAAATAACTGTGCTTATAGACACGTGCAAGCACGTGTGAGGCTTAACGCAGCAAACTTCACTCACGTCCTTCCTCAAACGAGTCCGGACGGGGGGAATGTGATGAGGTTTTATGAAAGACGACACTCTCAATTCTTCTATGATTGAACGGTTGGGAAAATAGCGGTGTTGCTGAGTAATGGTTGCCATTTTGGTGTACTATCGCCCTGAGATGCTAATTTTACAGTTTTATGCTAATTAAACATAGAAATATTTATTTTTTTTAACTGAAACATATAAAAGATTTTAAGTTAGCGAATAACTTATCGAAAAAACCAAGCCTCAATCGAATCTGTTCAATATTAAACTCTACAGGTCTTCTTAAAATGTTGAACGAAATCTTCGTTGGCGAGAAGTAAAATCTAGCAAAATACCTAACTTTACGGAAAATTAAAAATTCCATATCTCGGTTAATTTTTAACTTGGAAAGTCCATTTTTATCTCAATTTAAAGTACTCGCTGATAGGATTCTTCTACTTTTTTTTAAAATTTTGTACGATGCTTGGTTCATTCAGAATTTTATAATTTACGCAAACTGCTTTAACATGGGGAGAATAGGAGCAAGCGGTGCAGAGTATATAAGCAGTAAGCGGTCTGACGAATTTTTGTACTTGGCGCGTTTATTCATTTGGCGTCTATTTTGTTTTTTTTAGCTTGGCGTTGCAGGTCGACCGCCCTGCTTGATATACTAGCTGAAAACCCGCGCTTCGCTACGGAGTACATTCAAATTAAATACAACGGTCAACGTATGCAATTTATGCCAAAAAATAAATATATATATTTATAATAAATGCAATGATCAATGTAAACAATTGATGAAAAATATATATCTATCTATATATATATATTTATAAAAAAATCGTTAGGGATATGCATTTTTTTGGATAATATCCAATCGTCTGCTGCATTAGAAAGAGAAAAAATATTTTTTTTGTCTATTTAGTTGTTACGCACGTGACGATAAATTTATTGAAAGTACCAGAAAAAGAAATCACGTGATCAGCATTTAATAAATTAAATTCTAAAAATTAATCTTTAAAAATTCACCAAAAATCAGGAAATGGAGGTAAAAATTCGAAAAAAATTTCATTTTGAAGGAATTTTTATGATCTTTCTTGTGATAATAAATTTTATAACCCTCAATGTATTATTTTAAATGCAAACGTAAAAAAAGTTTAAAAAACAGCTTAAAAATTTAATTTAAAAAAATCTAAGAAGAATTTTTGAAAAATCTTTCTTAGTGCACCCTACACTATTAGAAGAATCGCCATGCAAAATTTCAGCCCTTTAGGTCCAGCGGTTTGGTCTGTTCGTTGTATGTCAGTCAGTCAGTCAGTCAGTCAGTGAATGAATGAGTCAGTTACGGAACTGTTTTATATATATAGATTATCGTGTGCCAATATATTGGTCGGGCCGCAAAAATGTTCGTCGCGGGCCGCGAGTTTGACACCCCTGCCATAGAGCATGTGTGGGACATGCTTGGCCGACGAGTTGCAGTCCGTCAACCACCTCCTACATGTGTTCCGGAACTTGGGAGAGCATTGCTTGCTGAGTGGAGTAATCTTCCCCACAATCAGTTCGATAATTTGATACTCAGCATGCCTAGGCATTGTACGGACAGTATTTCATCGCATGAGAGACATACAATGTATTAACCATCATACCAACCATGTAATATTAAGTTTTTGTAAAGGAGATATTTTTTACAATTGCTCCAGGGCGCAAAAATCGTAGTTTTTATGAATGGTATCATACATACACCATCTTTTTTGTTCTTTTTCTTTTGTTTAATAAATGGGCTTTATGAATAAGTCACGTTTGTTTTGTTTCTGAACCTTTATTTGCCGGAGCTGGCATTATCCTTAATTTATGGACATGAGTGTAGATTCATCAAAACATCTTTTAGACTTGTAAGATGAGAAGCGTGGCGTAATCTATACTTATATATAAAGAGAGAGAGCGATTTTGTACGTGGAGGGTAATCTCCAGAACCACTGCACCTATTTGAAAAATTCTTTCACTGTTTGAAAGGTACATTATTCCAGATGGACATAGGCTATATATTACGCATATCTGATCACCTATACTTATATATAAAGAGAGAGCGATTTTGTACGTGGAGGGTAATCTCCAGAACCACTATTTGAAAAATTCTTTCACTGTTTGAAAGGTACATTATTCCAGATGGACATAGGCTATATATTATGTATATCTGATCAGTAGAAATAAATTTTGGGGCTTAATCCTAACAATCTCCATTGTTTCCGCTACTGTCTTCTACCGCTTTTTGTTCCTAGGATTTCAAAGATCCTTAGCTTGGTGCTATCGCGGTGGGCTTCTGTTCTGACGCTAGAATGTTCCAACCTAGCCGATCTCCGGCACGCCTTTTTCTTTTAAAAAATTTATTTTAATTATTAACTAACGTAAAATTAATTTAAGGTATTATTATGTTATTATTAAGGTAAAAAAAGATTTACAATTTATTGGCTATCAACTGTAAATTTATTGGTATAATATTTTGTTCAACCCGGACAAAGTCGGGACGGGCCGCTAGTAATTGCTAAGACGAAGGGTCATTCCAACAGCAAAGTACAGGCCCGTTCCCCGCTGTTAATTTTAATAACGCAACTACTTTTAGAAATGGGTTATGGATAAGGGTTTGGTAATTTTGAGGTTTTATAGCATAAAAATGACAGCAGTAGTCAAGGTGCACACATGTCCACAGACATGGATAAATATGTACTCTCTTTGACACACACAAGCAAAAAAAAAAAAATCCAAGGACCCAGAAGGAATCGTCCAATTGAGATTAAATTTTGGTACGGTAATTGTATATGTACATTAAAAGAAATAAAATTTCAAAACAATTGAACAATTCATTCGCACAGAAAGATCGTCATAGGATCAAGACTATATTTAGTAGGAGCACCTCTGGCCCGGATACAAGCTATATCCGGCGTGGCATGAATTCAGAAAATTCACAGATGGGGGCTTTTGGGATATCTTGCGAAATGCATTTGATCGACCCTATTGTCTATCTTTCGACACGAATAAATTGGCTAATTGTTCTGAACTAGTAAGGATTATGTACATGTTCGATTATAGTACCAAATTTTATCTCAATTGGATGTTTCCTTCCGTGGCCTTATTTTGTTTTTTTAAAGAGTATATTTATAAAATGATTGAATTGCAGTTTATCAAGTCTAATACCTTAAGTTGAATAATTAAGATTTATTATTCAACTTGATTTGATTTATTCTTATATGCAAAATCATACAGGAACATTAAAATTGGGATAAAAACTTGAAACACCTTGCTTGATTGACAGTATCGTTACCAGAGACCAACACAGTAAGTTGCAGTGGTTGCACAGTGTAGTCGAGGAGCTAGCCATTTTTAAATCCACATAAAGTAAGTAGCCCCTCAACAGGTAGGCACCTAATGCTATTTTTCTGCCATCTGTTTAGTAAGGTGAGAATGGCTGAAGCTTATCAGCGAAGGTGAAGAACACGTAGGGTTGCTAGTCTTCAACGCCAGTAACTGGAACGTTGAAGGCAAGTTCTACTTGTATGTACATGTTTAAGGTTAATGTCAGATGTAGGACATGGGGAAAAGGGGAGAGGTCCCCCCCCATCCGTTTGGAACTCCGAAAATCATTTGACATTCTTAAAACTCCTTTTAATTTAATATAACCCCCCCCCCCCACACGCATTTTCAGTACTATTGTAATCATTATTGAGAATGGTAATCATGAAACATTCCACTATGCATATCGAGGATAAAGAGCTTTAGCTCCGAGGAGCCTTAATAGCTTTTTATGTCAATGTCAATGGCGCCCTTTACACGTACGCTCTTGGAGTGCTTGGAGCTTACGGGATTGCGCGCGGTAAAACTTGCAGTACGCTCAAAAGAAGCTTTCCCTTCCTCTCCGACACCTTCACACGTGCACTCAATCTCGCGGGATCGTGGTTTCACACGTACGCTCTTTCGCGAGTGCTTGGAGAGTACGGGATTGAGCGCGGGAAAACTTGCAATACGATCCAAAGCAGCTTTTCCTTCCTCTCCGACACCTTCACATGTGCACTCAATTGCTCGGGATTGTGGTTTCACGCGGGAAAGAGCGTACGTGTAAAGGGTGCCAATGACTTTCTCTTTCACTTTGATACAACAAAGTAGCAGATATCAGTAATAAAATCACCGCTATCTATAGTGACTGTTCAATATTTTCTACTTCACAGTTTTGTCGTGAGTTATGGGGCGCTTATTAATAGTAGTTTTGGCAATGATATTGCTTAATACCGTATAAATGTAAACATACGTCGTGGTATGAGAATATTGTCGCAATAACTGGTGTTTCGAGTAAAGGAGAAGTAAAAACATTTGATATTATCGAGTAGGCTTGCTAATAGTTTATTTTTTAAAAACGTATACAATTATTTGTTAGTTATTAAAAATTAGAGGCCTTGAGATGTGATATGATTGTGAAACATTTTAGATATGCTCCAATCAGTGTGTTTTGCGTTTAATACAATGCATGCAAGTCTTGCCTTTACAACTACCAGTGTTTGAAGTGTAGTTTGAATTAACACAATATTTATTTTGAGTCTAAAAAGGATGTGGGGAACTCTTTATTACAGTATCACCAGATGTCAGTACCAGCGAACATCAGCGTATGGATACATGCGCTGGCGTCTGCTCCGCGAACACTGCGCATGGGCAGATATCTGCCCATGCGCAGTGTTTCGCGCAGTGTGTCTTCTTCCCGCACATATGCGCGCGAAGAAGCGAATGAAAGAGGACTCTGGGCAGTAAGTTCACGTGAGTTCAAGCAATAGTTAGCCCGGACTAGACACTGACACCTGTTGGTCAGATAGCGGCTCGATATTTGTGAATGTTTATCGTTCATGAATATTTCTTCTCTCTGTAATTATTTAACTACGGAAAAATAAAATCGAATTTGTTAAGTTTACGAAAGACCTTCTGAGATGACTCTTGTTGGAGTATTGTGTATTACAATCACCACAAATCGTGATTTCTACAAATGGTGACCGGCCCCTGCAACACATGTTTCCAACTTCTCGGATACGATAATCCATGTTCATCATCATCCAGAGCAAGTATTTTTATTGTGAAGTGCTGTCTTCTGTGTTCAGGAAAGACCGAGTTCCTCTCCGCACCAGTTATTTCCTGCATTTTTTAAATTGTAGTGCAATATTTTCACGATAACCAAAAACGTGATTTTTTTCCCCGTCGAACTCGTGCACGTGGTTTTTTTCTCCATCACAGTGTTTTACGAATTTCTAATGTTCCGTGCTGGTGAGTTATGATTTGTTTTACATTTGGATTACCTGACATAATCAACACGCAAGGTAAGCTCATTTTCATACCCATTTTTTCCCATTTCCTTAACGTTCAGAAATTTTGTTGAAAGCGTAGGTAATGAATCCATCTAACGGCATTTGACTGGGGTTTGCGCAGATTATTTAAAATATTGACTCAGTTTATCTAATACTTTATTGCATAATTACCCTTATATTATTTTGCATTTTTATTGTGTCAACTTTATTGCATAATTTATAGTGTTATACCCTTATATTATTGTACAGTTTTGCATTTTTACTGTGTCATTCCATTTCAATATGTCTCTACCTATACCACAAGATGCATCGTTGGCAGATCCCAGTGTCGCTCGCGTTTCGGTAAAAACCCCGCCGTTTTGGAAGGTTAATCCAACAATATGGTTTGCGGAGCTTGAGGCACAGTTTGAGATTGCCGGAATCACAGCGGACAAAACCATGTATCATCATGTGCTTTCCGTTGTTGATTGAGAAATCCTCAACACCGCTAGTGATATCATTTTGAAACCTCCGGTAGAGGAGAGATATAAGACCCTAAAGAATCGCTTGATTGAATTACATTCCGAGAGTCAAGAATCGAAAATTCGCCGTCTCTTGCAAGGAATAAAACTTGGCGATCAACGTCCTCCACAGTTGCTCACCCGTATGCGGCCTCTCGCTGGCAAGACGGTAGGTGAACCTCTCTTTGGCTTTTGAGGCTCCCTACTCGCACCCAGAGTATCCTAGCAACGCTAAACGAGACTTTGCCTCAACTGGCAATAACAGCTGACAAAATATCAGACCTAGCTTATACTCCTGGTATAAATTCAGCTGTTTTTCCACAAAGTTCCCACCTGGAGCTACAAATTGCTCAGTTAACCAAACAGGTCAGCGAACTTTACACGCTAGTACATCAGCGCGGACGTTCCCAGGATAGGTGCTAGAACGGGCAACACGGCAGAAGGCGTAGTCAGTCCCGCGGAAGAAATCGCCAGTATAAGAAACCCTCAAACAACCAGTGTTTTTACCACACTAATTTCGGTTCTAATGCAAGAAAGTGCAACCCACCATGTACTTTCGGTAATTCGGGAAACTAGATCGGCGGTCGCCTGATGGCCATACCCGCGATCGCCACGTTAATCGCATTCTTTTGGCTGATCCGTCTACTAAGTTGGAATTTCTCATTGATACCGGCGCCGATATCTCAGTCATTCCTCGACGTATCACTCCTCAGGCAAAAGCTCGTGACAGTTTAGTCCTTTTCGCGGCCAATGGTTCCGAAATATCTACCTTTGGTACCAAACTCCTGACATTGGATTTACATTTACGCCGTACTTTTCAATGGTCGTTTGTCATAGCCGACGTTAACCAACCAATCATAGGCTCCGATTTCCTCAAACATTTCAATTTATTGGTTGACGTCAAAAACAATAGATTAATTGATGCCGAGACTAAATTGTCCTACGGTGGTAAAACCCCTAACGATAACCCTCTTAGCACGAATATTTCAATTCTTTTAGGAGATTCTAAATTTGAAAAAATCCTAACCACGTATCCAGAACTTACTAACCCCTCTCAATTCTCTAATAGAGTACTTGCTAACTCATGTCAAAATTCTAATAACATACAACCATCAACTATATTCCATCATATTGAAACTAAAGGACCTCCCGTATTTGCAAAACCCCGACGTCTGTCTCCGGAAATTCTCCGGGCTGCACGTCAGGAATTTGAGTTCCTTTGGTCTCAAGGCATCATTCGCCCCTCAAAAAGCCCATGGGCAAGTCCCCTGCACATGGTTAAAAAAACTAATGGCGACTGGCGTCCATGTGGCGACAACCGTCGTCTAAATTCGGTGACAATTCCTGATCGATACCCAGTCCCTCACATACAGAATTGCACTCAAATTTTCTTCGGCAAAAATATTAATTCAACCTTGGACTTAGCTCGCGCATACCACCAAATTCCGGTTTATCCCGAAGACATACCGAAGACCGCAGTCACGACTCCATTTGGTCTCTTCGAATTCCTGTCCACCCCCTTTGGTCTGCGTAACGCAGGGCAAATATTTCAAAGGCTTATTCATCAGGTGTTGTCTATTTTGACCTTTTGCGTCCGGTATTTTTATGACATCCTTATTGCGTCAGACAATGAAAACGATCACTTGAAACACCTTCGTCAAGTATTCGATCGCCTAAAGCAATATGGGTTAAAACTTAACCCCTCCAAATGTGTGCTTGGTAAATCATCCGTGTCCTTTTTGGGTTGCTTAATCACCCCTTCTGGAGCAAAACCTCTCCCTAAAAAAACACAAATTATCTCAGATTTTCCGAAGCCTGATACTATCTCTCAGCTGAGACGTTTTATCGCTATGATTAATTTTTACCGCAGCTTCCTTCCCAAAGCCGCAGAAACGCAAGCTCCTCTCCACGAATTTCTTAAAGATTAAAAAAAAATGATAATCGTCCCGTCCCGTGGACTGACGAAACCTGTGCTGCCTTTGCCAAATGCAAATCTTCTCTCGTGAATGCTGCAACACTATGTTTCCGTGCCCCTAACCAAAAACTCTCTCTAACGGTTGATGCGTCTGACATCGCTATTGGAGGAGTTTTACATGCTCAAAGTACTAATGGCCCTCAGCCGCTAGCTTTTTTCTCTCGAAAACTTTCCCCTTCGGAACAGAAGTATAGTACATACGACAGAGAGCTTCTTACCGTATACTCAGCTATAAAATATTTTTGAAATGATCTCGAAGGCTCATCCTTCTCAATTTTTACAGATCATGGGCCTCTTACCTACGCTTTCACCAAAAACTCAAATTCCGATTCCTCCAGACAAATAAGGCAAAAGAATTTTATAGCTCAGTTTAGCACGGACATTAGGCATATTCCTGGTCATGACAATGTGGTGGCCGATGCTTTGTCATGCATCGAAACAATCGATAACACACCAGTTGATTTTGTTACACTCGCTGCAGTTCAAAAAGATGATAATGAGTTACAACGTCTGTTGAAAGACTCTAATTGCTCACTACAACTCCGTCAATTAAAGTTTGGCTCAGAACTGTTTATAATTTGTGACACGAGCAACAATAACATCAGACTATATGTACCTGCCAGCCTACGTAAGAAAATATTTTGTCCTTTGCACAATCTGTCGCAACCAGGAATTCGCGCAACTAAGAAACTCGTCATGGAGCGATATATTTGGCTGGCAATTTCCAAATATGTTGCCGAGTGGACCCGTTCCTGTATTGGCTGCCAACAATCAAAATTCTCGAGGCATAACCATTGTCCCATCCAAGCATTCACGATTCCGAATCAGAGGTTCGATCATGTGCATGTGGATTTGGTTGGCCCCTTGCCACCTTCGGATGTTTTTTGCTACCTGTTGACGTGCGTCGATAGATTCACCAGATGGCCAGAAGCTATCCCTATTGGTGACGTACCAGCGGAGACCATCGCCCGTGCCTTCCTAAATCATTGGATTGCCCGGTTTGGCGTACCATCTGTGATCACGACGGATTAGGGTCGCCAGTTCCAATCGTCGTTTTTTCGATCATTAACGTCTTTGCTTGGCACACGGCGTATCCGTACGACACCATACCGTCCCCAGAGCAATGGGCTAGTGAGCGTTTCCACCGCTCGTTGAAACAAGCCCTGATGTGCCACCGAACCATCAAGTGGACAGAAACACTTCCGTTGGTTTTTCTAGGACTTCGGTCCGCATTTAAAACGGATTTACAGTTTACGACCTCAGAACTGGTCTATGGCTCTACTCTAAGTCTACCAGGTGAACTTATCTCTCCATAAGCAGCTCCAGTGGAGGAGCCAGCCATTTTCGTGCAACGTTTGCGAGAGATAATGCAAGCGTAGGAGATAATGCATTGGCTCCTACACAAACGTCTTCACACAATAAAAGCAAAATTTTCACGCATCCTGCACTTGAGACCTGCTCTCATGCTTTCATCCGACGCGATGGAGTGAAGAAGTCTCTCCAACCTCCTTATAGTGGACCGTACAAAATCGTTGCACGAACACAAACGCATTTTACATTGCTCGTCAAAGATTCACAATCTGTCATCAGCCTCGACCGTTTGAAACCGGCATTTTTCATGGCAGATGCCAGCAACGATATCGTGGCTCCTCAAGGTTCCTCCAAACATGACGATTTGCCTACTCCTGATGCATTACCGTCAGACTCCTCTAGGGACCAGCAAGATCTTCAGAGTGTACCAACTACTGTTACACGCTCTGGACGGCATGTCCGCTTTAACCCACGGTACCTTTAACTCCTCGTGCCTTCGGTACTTGGGGGGGGGGAGTACTGTGGGGAACTCTTTAATTACAGTATCACCAGATGTCAGCACCAGCGAACATCAGCGTATGGATACATACGCTGGCGTCTGCTCCGCGAACACTGCGCATGGGCAGATGCGCGCGAAGAAGCGAATGAAAGAGGACTCTGGACAGTAAGTTCACGCGAGTTCAAGCGATAGTTAGCCCGGACTAGACACTGACACCTGTTGGTCAGATAGCGGCTCGCGGTTTGTGAATGTTAATCGTTCTTGATTATTTATCCTCTCTGTAGTTATATAACTACGGAAAAATAAAATCGAATTTGTTAAGTTTTCGAAAGACTTTCTGAGATGACTCTTGTTGTAGTATTGTGTATTACAATAACCACAAATCGTGATTTCTACAAGGAGCATCTGCTTCAATAAATGTATCAACCGAGTACTGATTCATAATAAAACATTGATTTAATCTTTGATGATGATTTCTTAGCCAAATAAACTAGAATCTTTTTACATATTGTTTGTTTATTGTAGTCTGTTTCAAAGTTCTGTATTTGTTTCAAAGCTTTTTGAAACAATTATGATAAATTTCTGCAAAATAACCTTCATTTCTATGTTTCTCATGACATACTTATTCTGTTTATTTAAATGATCAAATTTTAAATAGATATATTAAAACTTCTAGGAGCATTGTTAAAGGGAAGTTGATTGTTTCATGAGGCTTTAATGACAAAACAATTTTTAGCCTGAAGGAGCATTTAAGGCTTCCTTTAAAGGCATTCAGTAAATTCAATTAATGTATGATCTTTTCCTTAGAAGATTATCTTTAAAACTTAGAGGTAATATATTATCCTGTCAAATAGACTTAAAATCATGGAATGATAATACTGAGCTCAATCCTGTGAAAAGAGTCATAAACAACATTTATATGGAAATCATTGATATCACAAAACTTTTTAAAATTTAAATATCAATTGATATTTAAATTTTAGAAAGTTTTGTTGCTTCTATTACTTTTTAAATTTACTTATTTCTAAAATACAAATTGCAAAGTAAAGTTTAGATCTGTGATTGGTGTGAAAACATGCCATGTGTACAGGTTAGATGCTTTCAGGTATTTAATTCAAGTAGATGTATTTGTCTCTAGAAGATGTCTTTTCTATTTTGTTTATCGTTTTGATTAAAAAAGAACATTTCTTCCTTATGTGCTTTTTGAGCATGAGCCTAGGTGTACATTTTAAATTAAATTATTAATTAAAAATATTTTGTGAATATCAATTAACTTCTTTATAATACAGTCAGAGTTATATAAAATTTTTAATGTTTGTCTTTATTGGTTTTGTTGCTATTTAATAAAGACAGGGAAAAAAGGATAGTTATTGTTTAAGAAAAAGATGTAGTGTATTAAATGTCATAACTCAGGGATGGGCAGTTGTTTTGTCTCACAGGGCCATTTTGTGGAAGCAGAAGTTAGTGGAGGGCCGCACCTTTTAAAATTATTGCACTCATTAGTTAACTTTGCATTTCAGAAAAGGTATAAATTGTATCATAAAAATCAATAAATATAAATTAAATAAAAAATGTTGGCAGTTTTTTTGGCTGTATTGGAGTTTTTGGCTGTCTTTGGCAGTTTTTCTGGCTCTCTTGGCAGACCACAAAAAAAAAATCTGTCGCGGACTGCAGTTTGCCCATCCCTGTCATAACCGATTGAGTACAGATGCATCAGATGCACCCCCCTGCCAAGTTTGGCGATTTTGTGTATGGCTTGATAACCATGCGATTTTAGTGAGATTTTGTTATTTATGGCAACCCAGTTTGAATGGTTATTTAGTCGTGGGCTTGTGGCTATTGCTTGTTTATTGTGTGTTTGGTTGATTTGTGAAATAGTTAAAAATACTTGAATTGTTTTCCTTCTTTCTTTTAGCTTTTTTTATTCTTAGCCACATTACTAAGAATTTTTCTTAAAAATAAAACTGCTTTGCTACAAATATGAGAATCCTCTCTCATCTGACAGATGGCAGCAATAAAATGATTAAAAATCACTGTGTTTCTGAACTAGACATTGTTCATGTTTCTACTTTATTTTATTTTTGGGTGAGAGCATTTTGGAAATGTAAATTTTTTTTCTTGTTTTTGAGTATGATCAGTAGATGTGTACTCATGTGATTAAGCATTTGCTGTCCTGGATGCATAAAATTTAAATTCATCTTCCTCTAGAGATGGTTTACCTTGACATACAATTTTCTTTACATAGATGTATCTAAGTATAAATTTCATATTTTTTTATACAAGTGTTAAAACAATTTGAAGATTGAAATTCATTGATTCATTCATGCATTGAATTGAAATCTGCAAATTATTTTTCACTGATATATATAATTGTCCTATTGTTATCATTTTGAAAGATTTGCATTTCTGCCTTTTACATATTTGCCAAAATTTTCATTGAAACAAATAATACAGCAATACCTTGGCAATGCTTAAAAAAATCACCTCAAGTAATATAGCAATGCCTTGGGAGCATTTATTTAAGGAAGAAAAAATAATGAATTTAATCAATAAGACCTCTAGGTGTATATACAAAATCTCAAATTGATTTTTTGTGTAGTTTGTAATTTTCACATTATTTCTTGTTTTTCCAGCATGGAAAAAAAACAGCAGTTCATTGTCTCTTCTTGGGTGTTTTTTCATTGCCAATTAAAATATAATTTTATACTTTGACACTTTCTTTGTGACCAGAAAAATTATCTGAATTTTTACTTTCACTTTTTCCACATAAATGATTAGGCTTCAGCTTTTCTTTTAATTGACTTTCATTGATTTTATGTGTTGCCTGTTGTTCTCCTGTAAAGAAAAGAAAAAAAATTACTCTATGATTCATTTTTAAGGTATCAAATAAATATGTAATCATTATATATATACTAGCTGAAAACCCGCACTTCGCTACGGAGTACATTCAAATTAAATATAACGGTCAATGTATGCAATTAATGCCAAATATATATATATATATATATATATATATATATATATATATATTTATAATAAATACGACGATCAATATATACAATTGATGTAGAAAAAAATATATATATATTTATAAAAAAATCATAAGGGATATTTTTATAGACAAAATAATGTCCAATCGTCTGCCGCATTAGCAAGAAAAAAAAAATATTTTGTCTATTTAGTTGTTATGCACGTGACGATAAATTTATTTAAAGTACCAGAAAAAGAAATCACGTGATCAGCATTTAATAAATTAAATTCTAAAAATTAATCTTTAAAAATTCACCAAAACTCAGGAAATGGAGGTAAAAATTCGAAAAAAATTTCATTTTGAAGGAATTTTTATGATCTTTCTCGTGATATAAATTTTATAACCCTCAATGTATTATTTTAAATGCAAACTTAAAAAAAGTTTAAAAAACAGCTTAAAAATTTAATTAAAAAAAATCTAAGAAGAATTTTTGAAAAATCTTTCTTAGTGCACCCCTACACTATTAGAAGAATCGCCATGCAAAATTTCAGCCCTTTAGGTCCAGCGGTTTGGTCTGTGCGTTGTATGTCAGTCAGTCAGTCAGTCAGTGAATGAATAAGTCAGTTACGGAACTGTTTTATATATATAGATTTCCTTTATCCACCTAATTCAACTCCATGTACTCGTATTGAGACTATTATGTAGTAATGGATGTTTGATTTTTATCCCAACTCATTAAAATTATTATCCTATGTCTTTTAGTGATATTTGTGATCTTATTTCCCTTTCAGGTGTTCTCTGCAGCTGTCATTAGTAGAAGCATCATTGATAATTTCAAGGTACGAGGGTAGGCTGAAAAGTAATGTACACATGCTTGTAGAGCGCGAACAAAAAGAAATAGCGAGATCGGGCAAAAAGAACATTAAAGTACAATTCTTAAGCTTCAAAATCATATATTTATTTTCAACATAGTCACCGTTAAGGCTAACACATTTCTCTCAACGTGTAACAAATTTTCTCATTCCGTCACTGAAAAATTCTTCCGACTTTCTCGAATCCACGACTTGACAGCTGCCTTCACCACATCGTCCGAGGTGTAATGATTACCCTTTAGGTCTCTCTTGAGTAGAGGAAAAAAAAAATTGCAAGGCGAAAGATCGGGGGAATAAGGAGGGTGTGGAATCGGTTCAAACTTCAGGTTTCGCAGAGCCTCTCCAGCCCGACGCTGTTCTCGCCTGTGAGACGGCGTGGTACCCATCGAGCACAGATTTTACGGTATCCCAATCGTTCTATAATGAAGCAGACACAGTCCTTGGATACTCCATTATGGTTTGCGATACGCTTTTGAGTGATTCGCCGGTCATTTTGAATCAAATCGTCGACGAGTTTGCGATGTTCATCGTCTGTGACAGTGATCTGACGTCCTTTGCATGTTTCATCAACAATTATGGCTTTTCCAGGCTCGAAACCACGAAATTTTACTACCCATCGATTTACAGTACCCCTATAAATATCATCGTCGCCTTAAACAGCCTTTAAACGACGATGAATCTCAGTAGGACTCACTTTTTCAGCTGTTAAAAATTCGATAACAGCGCGCTGTATAACTCGCCGTTGACATAGCACTAGAACACGTCTCCATACTACCGCTTTTCAAAATACACAGGATGAACACAACGATTTCAAACCTGCGCATGCGTATTGAGGAGGGATGGAACTTCCAAATGCCACTTGGCGCTAATTTGAAGGTCATTTCGTTCGCGCTCTACAAGCATGTGCGCATTACTTTTCAGCCTACCTACGTAATTACCTGGCATTCACAATTCAGGATGTACCTGATTTATTAGATGAAAAGCTCTTTGAACATGAGTCTTTGTGCGTAAGATTACAGAAACAACCCCCCTAAATATGTATATATTAATAATTCATGACAGCTGTATCTACTAACTCTAGGCTAAAGAGATTTCAGCTGCTATTTGAGTAGGTTGGAATATTTTCAATGCACTGTTCAACGTTAGAGGATCTTTTCTTCCCCAGTGCAGGATAAATTCCAGTCACACTTTGGAATAAACAAGACTGAATATTACTGACCTGGGGAATAAAAGAGGCTCTTTAATTCACCAGTGCAGGATAAATTCCAGTCACACTTTGGAATAAACAAGATTGATTTTTTCCCCCATGTCTGTTAGAAGATCATTGTTTTTAAAGTGTGTTGATCAGAAAGATTTTTGTTTACCAATTTTAGAGAATTTTTAAATATTTAAATTTTATGAAGTTGAAAATCATTTGATAAATATTGTTGAGTTGATAGGAAGTATAAGAAAACAGAGTTTTCATTTTTACTTAGTGTTATACTTATGAGTATCTGGTCTGCCTATATGGCGCCCCCATAATAAAATGGCCAGCAAAACTGCGGGGAATTATAGGCGAATGTCTTCGCGACAAGTGCCTCCGCATTGAAAAAAAAAATACTTATGAGTATATGAGTTTTACCAAAAATTTCATAAAAATTGCATAAATGCTCTTCCTTTAGCCTTTGTCTCTATCAATATGATATCAAATAAGTAATCATATAAAATATGTTTCTGTAAAAAAAAAAAATCTAATTTTTGCAATTGAGTCCAGGACTTATCATTTTCAATTCAGGAGGCATTAATGGGATAAATATAAAATATTTTATAAAACCAGCCAAGAATCTGCATCCAGATTAAATCAGGCATAAACTACTTTGATCAGTTCTGAACGGGATAAAATGAATAGTAATTTCAAAGCACAACTTTATATTCATATTCTAGAGGAAACATTCAAATACAGAGGCTGTTCACACATTTTTTAGACGATGCATATTGTATTCACAAAACTAAATTACATAAAATTCTTGTGTTTTAAATGTTCCATTTGACATCCCTTATTTTGAACTATCTTTCGACACCGCAATTTCCAGGATAATAATGCCTTTTGAAGTGTCAGAAGAGGTATTCTATCCCATTCCTCCTGAACAGCTTTCCAGAGTCCTGTAAGGGTTTTGGGACGACGTTTGGATAATGCAGATTTTAAAAGTCCGAAACCACAAAAATCCATAGGTGATACATCGGGAGATTTAGTAGGGATATTAGTGAAGGGTATGGCCTTCATACCAGTTTTTGTTCCATTTCTTTTAGGAAATTTACAGTGGATTTTGATGTGTGACTGCTAGCTTTGTCCTGAGGGAGTCTCACAGATTGGTGGTACTGTGGGTAAAGCGATGGTATTTTATTCAGAAAAATTGGCGATAAAATATGTTCCTGATAGTATTTGGAGTTAATCTTGACTTTTTTCCCACTCTCTTTATTTTTAACTTGCCATTATAAGAAAAACCAGCAACAATCATGAATCCCTTAGAAAAACTTTCTTTCGATTCTTTGAACCATGTACTTAAATTTTTTTCTCCCCTTTTATGATAATTAATGGCTCTTTTTTTGTTGCAATCATTTAAATACACCCATGATTCATCTATTGTGACAATTGTTTTCCATTTTTCTCTGGAAAAGTGTTTCTCATATAGAATTCTGCAGCGTGTCCTGCGTTCAGCAATATGATTTGGAAGAAGACGATGCACATTGCGATGCACATTGCGTTTGTGATGGTCCTTTATCTACCAGAAAATTAACCGCAAAAGTTTTTAATTATCGTGAACGATTAATACAATTATTTTGGAATCGGTGGAAAGAGGTTATTGTAAATAACTATTGAAATTACAATTATAAAGGAAATAGTTTATTTTTAAAAAAAGATGGACAATACTTACATATTTAATGAAGTATTCGTTTTTGAAGCTATTCATATTTTTAATGAAAAATTTACCTTCTATGGAGATCACATTTCATTTGACATTTTTGTATAGTTTAACAAAGTTGTCTGACGGTAAAATTTAATTTCTTCTATCATATAATTTTTATTTTACGATTACATTTTAAAAATGTATGTTTTCAGTTCACTCTCATGATTGTTTATTATCAAAACGTCTTAATAAGCAGTTAACCCAATAAAGATGCAAGCTGACAAAAATATTTTTACGTAATTAAATTATTTGTAACAATTGTTATCCATATATATAAAACAGTTCCGTAACTGACTGACTGACTGACCGACTGACAAATAATATACAAACCAAAAAGCTGGACCTAAAGGGCTGATATTTTGCATGGCGATTCTTCTTATAGTGTAGGGGTGCACTTAGAAATATTTTTGAAAAATTCCTCTTAGAATTTTTAAATTAAATTTTTAAGCTGTTTTTGTAACATTCTTTAAAGTTTGCATTTAAAATAATAATATGAGGGTTGTAAAATATATATGACGAGAAAGATCATAAAAATTCCTTTAAAATGAAATCTTTTTCGAATCTTTACCTCCATTTTTTGATTTTGGTGAATTTTTAAAGATTTATTTTTAGAATTTAATTTATTATGTGCTGATCACGTGGTTTTTTCTTTTTGTGATACTTTAAATTAATTTTGAGTCACTCGCATAACAACGAAAATAATTGACAAAAAAATATTAAAATACGGTAAAAGATAAAATTTAACCACTAGACTAATTGAGATGGAAGTTTTTTTAAGAATTTAACTCAAATTAATATGTTTTATGGATATTAAACATACAAATTAATTGCATATATTGACTGTTGTATTTAATTTGAATATTTTCTTCTACATTATTTTGTTTATAAAAATATCGTTACGATTTATATATATATGTCAGAACTTAAGTTGGGAAGGGAATAATCAATGTAAATTTAAAGGGGCTTCGAGTTTAAATTACACTGCTGGCCACCCAAACTGCAACACCAAGAAAGACAAAAGATATCACAACAAAATTTATTTTGTAGATAACATGTTGACCAAGTATCAAATGATTAAATTTATAGACTTCTGTGAAGTGTGATTCCTGCCAAAATCAGTAGCCAGAGTAGCCGCCATTGTGGAGATCACCGCTGCCACACGCCTCGGCATTGATTCAAAGAGACTTTAGATGAGTTCTTGGGGTACAGCAGACCAAGCAGCTTCCACACGTTGCCAAAGTTGGTCTGCTGTGGCAGCTGGGGATGGAATCTGGGTCAATCGTAGAGCAACCATGGACAACATGATTTCTATCGGCGAAAGATCCGGAGAGCGAGGCGGCGAGGGAAGCAATTCAATCTGGCGATTGACGAAGAACCGTTGGACAATGCGTGCCACGTGTGATCGCGCATTATCCTGTTGAAATATGGCTGTGGGCAAGCCCTGAAGGTAAGGAAGGACAACTGGCTCCAACACCTCGGAGATGTAGCGCTGGCTGTTTAAAGTACCGGCAATGCGTACTAGAGGTGTGCAAGAGTGATATCCAATACCGCCCCATACCATAATACCCGGTGCAGGACCAGTGTGGCGGTGCATAACGCAGCTGTTCAGCATCCTCTCTTCACGGTGTCTCCAGACTCTAATGCGACCATCGTGGTGTTGCAGACAGAAGCGTGACTCGTCAGTAAAGACAATTTCATTCCATTCTGCCGTCCACATCCTTCTGTCATCGCACCATTGGCGGCGGAGACGTCTATGGTTCTGCGTCAAGGGTAGACAAAGCAATGGACGTCTTGCGGACGGACCACTCTGCTGTAAACGGCGTCGAATGGTACGCGCAGACACTGGATGATGCATTACAGACTGCATGTGCTGTGCTATGGTTCGTGATGTGACTGGGCGATCCGTCACTGCCATGCGCACAATTTGCCTGTCATCACGTGAAGTGGTGCACTGAGGTGGATGCGATCGAACACGCCGGTCCGTCGTACCCTCCTGCATCCAACGATCACATATCCGCATTACAGTTGTTTGGTTTCGTCCAACACGACTACCGATTTCTCTGAAAGATAATCCACAATCTCGGTAGGCCACTATCCTTCCTCTGTCGAACTCGGATACTTGATCAAGAGATGATCGCTGTTTTCGACGAGGCATAATTGATCGTTTTTTTTGAAAAAACCACAAGAAAAACACAATTGCCGAACTTGAAATCGTCGAAATCTCCAAGCCTTAAATAGCGCTTTGAAGTGGCGCCAAAGGCGCGCGTGATGTGCGTCTGCGCTGAAATTCTAATCATTTGCATATCTCACCTCCGCTAATGCATGTTGTAAATTTCATGTTATTTGCATGTTTCCTTCACGGTATTGCATTTACAGTGGCCAGCAGTGTATTTTCATGTCGCGGGAAAGCCAAAATAATTCAGATTTCCAGACGCGCGAAAAATATAGTTGGTTTTTTCCCCGGCTTTGAGAGTGACTTTCGATTCGTAATGAAAGGAAATCACAGAGAGAATTATTTTTAGAATGAAGTACAGGAGTTAGACACGAGGAGAATTTTAGGTAGACGATAGCCTTGAAGCTTGGCGAAGAAAGAAAGTGTTTAAGTCAGCAAAAGAGCATGTACGTTATGACGAAATGAATAAGTAATGAGCGTCACTAAGCGTGGGGGGGGGGGGGTATAATAACTTCAGACTGATCTGTTTTGAATTTCAAAATAAAATTTCCTGAATTTATTTATTAACATTAAAAAGTAAATTTATGAATTGACTCTTATTATTGTAATTATTTTTCAAATTTTTGACTAGTTGGTCGAAATTTTTTTGAATTTCCGGTCCCAACTTATGGGGAACCTGGGTGAGTGTCTCACATGTTCATGTGGAAATCTGGTCCGGGAGGGGGGGGGGATGTACTCTCCTCTGGATCTGTCCTTGGAAGGGGTCCCCAAAGTCTGCTTTGCCCAGGATCCCATTGGGTCAAAGTCGGGCTCTGCTCATGAATTATTCCACACAACCACAAAGAGCTAATGGTCGTCTATTAGAGCTCGAAATTCATTCATGACATCCAGGACGTACTATAGAACTCTATAAGATGAAAAAATAGATGTCTAATAGTCGTACTTCATTTCGACGTGTATTAGAGATCTAAGACGTATTATATACATCTATAAGTCCTCTAAGTTTCGATCTCTAATAGATGAAGTCTCTATGGTCGACGTCTATAAAATATACTGATATAGACATCTTATGGAGCACTTTTAGACCAGCTCCGTCCAAAAGCGCCATGATGAATAAACTACACTGCTGCTGTGTTATTTGTTACCGAGTGCACCTGAATGCTTCATTTGGATCTATAATCACAGCGGAATATTGCGGATATCCTTGCTCAACAAGTTTATATCGACTTCCTTTATTTGTTTTAAGCTAAGTGTTAATTCTTAAATAATTTATGCTTAAGGTATAAGGACACCTTTGAAACGTCAATTTCTGTCAAAATATTGATATTTTATTTTTGCTATTTTATGAATGATCTTTTACTTTCAAAATCTGTTTGAATTTTGTTTCTAGCTAGTGTAGAACCCAAGTTTTAGATATTTTAATATTGCTTGGCTGTAAAATTTTACAACTGAAAGTACGTTTCTGCAAACCGGAAGTAAGCAAAAATGTTTGTTTACATTGCTGTTTTTCATGATTTTGTTAGGAAAACTGATTATATACGCACATAAAAACACAAAAATAGTTTTTTAAGCATCTTAATAATATTAAGAATTACATCTGGCAACGTATATATCCTTAATCATTTATGAGTTGTAAATAATGTAAAAACAATCAATTTTTATAATACCAATCATTTATCAAATAAAAAAAAAATTAGTCCCTGCAAAAAATCATTAACATTATCTCCATTAATTTGAACAGAAAAAAATATTCAGACAGTGGGAAAAAAATTTAATTATACTAATAGAAATTAAACATTATTATACACTACAGGCCTAAATACACTAACAAAAGTTGAAAGCTTTTATATATCTACATTTAAACCATTTATGAGTTGAAAATAATGAAAAAAGCAATCAATTTTTATAATATCTGAATATCATTTTATATATTTTTTAATCTGAATATCAATTTATATTTTTCATGTCAAGCAAAAATTAGTCCCTGCAAAAAAACATTATCTCCATTAATTTGCACAGAAAAAAAAAAGTATTGACAGTGGGAAAAAATTTAATTATACAAATAGAAATTAAACATTATTATTATTCACTACAGGTCTAAATACACTAACAAAAGTTGAAAGCGAGAAAAAACAAATGCTCCTCTTATTTGTGTCTTACAAAACCCTGATATAAATTAAATTAACGCTTCTTGATCTGTGGCTTGTCCATTCATATTGTTGGCTTGAATGCTATATTAAAGTCTGTATAGCGTTGATAAAATTCCCTTTCACTTTTCTTTCTTGAAATATCAGTTTAGAGAGCCTCAGGATAAGCTATATTTTTTGTTCTTCCATTTTGAGCTAGGATGTAGAGATTTTCGGCTTTTTCAACTCGAGAACAACCCACATAAAGTTGACCATGGGAGAAACAGGGTTTGAGAAGATCGAGTCCAACTACTTTTAGCGATTGCCCTTGTGCCTTGTTAATGCTCATGGCGAAACTTAAACGGACAGGGAACTGAAGTCTTTTAAATTTAAATGGTATATCGGAAGGGATGGTTGGTATCCTGGGAATAAATACGACTTCGCCTGCAGAGTGTCCTGTCATAATGGTGGCTTCAATCACATTCGGCATCAGATTCTTTACAGCAAGTCTTGTTCCATTGCAGAGTGAAGGTGGATGCAGATTTCTGAGCAGCATAATTGGTGCACCAATCTTCAGCTCTAATATATATGTGAGAGGGTACTCCAGATGGCTCCAACGTATTTAAAAATTCTGTGGTGTAGTGTACCGCTTCTTCTGTATCACAGGTGGTGTCAATCGATTTGTAAACTTGAGCTTTACCTGGCAATTCTTGTAAAAGCTGCTTATTGATGACGTTGACATCTTCGTTTCTTGGGGCAAGGATTGCTGATCGAGATGCAGCCGCTTCTTCGAGTGCATTGTTCCAGTGGTCATCGTTCTCCAAAAGGCCTCTAAGCTGGCAGGCCTTTTTGTAAGTTTCACAGAGCCGTCCCAGAAATGTTTTCAAATCTTCAAATGATTTTGGGCTTGGTACTTCATGCAGCAGGAGGCGCAGGTGAAAGCACTCTGAATTTTTCGGATGAACGGTGTACACCAGGTCCAGTGCATCGCTTGACCTTATTCCTGTTTGCCCAGGTACAACGTGTCCTTGTTTTCGACGGTACCTTGCCTTGTTTCCATTGTTCCAAGTGTAGTATTTGGGAACTTGGTTGTACAACAGGGTGCGTGCAAACTCATCTTGGGTGCAAAGTCTGAAGAAAGACGTGAGTGTCGTTTCCTGAGGTGTTTGGGCACGTTCAGCAGCATTTTCTGGTGTGAAGTAGACTCTCTGTCCATTCTCAAGGTGGACGCTCAGATGAATCACTGTGGGGTGGCGCTCATAAATAGGAAAGTTGAGTATTTACCATACTGCTTCATTGCTGCTGATATATCTTCCCATTTGATACTGGACAATTTCATTTAAGTCATTCTCTCCACTGTTCACTTGAAATACAGCCATGTCAGATCCTTTGTTAATATACTTACAGACATACTTTATAGACTTAACAGAATTAAAATCTCTACGTTGATATGGGCATTGAAAATTTTTGTTAGTAGAGGGCAATACAGGAGAATCCAAGTATTGTCTATAGACACTTGCTATCCTTTATAATCGATGTCAGCCTTAAATCCCCCGTCTTGTGGTGATCTGCACCGATAAAATGGATATCCATTTCGCCCTGTTTGCGTCCCTTTCAAAAATTTGCGCGGGTATCGTTTAGTGCAAATTCCATCTTTCATGCATGGAGAGGTTGGATTTATGGATCCGCAGGGGCCGTGCACCATCTGCTTAGTTACAGTTGAAAAAAGTCCCGGGTCTTCTTGTTCATTAGGGATTTCTGCACTGATAAAGTCATCCCCGAGGTGAACGTGTACAGAGTTCTTGAGCCAAATCAGAATGTGAGCATAAGGAAGTCCTCGCTTCTGCCACTCTATCAAGTACATATGACACTGAACTTCTCCAAAAATCTTTGCCTTTGTGATGAGACTCATAAGCGTTTTTTGTTTCTGATGAAATACTCTTGCTAACAAATAATGACGATCCTGTGGTTTTTGTCCAACAAATAGTTCTTCCTGTATCTCTGTCCAGTTTGGATTGCAGGTGAAAGTGATGAAGAGGTCTGGTCTGCCGTAGTTTCTCACGTAGGTCATGGCACCTTGAGTACGCTCGTGCATGTACCTTGGACCCCCTGTAAAGCTGGAAGGCAAGATGATCAACTGGCCTATGTCGGAGATATTTCCATCATTCATGACCGCATCCCTCAAATGAGCATACTGTTCAACTCTGAGAGTCCTCTGATTTATTCGTATGTACAATAGTCTTTCCGATTCAATTTTGGCATACATATCAACGATAAATTGGTGGAACAGGTCTTTGCTTCTCAGTAATGTGTTGAAATTTGAAGAGCGTATCATCATCCTGTAAGCATAGAATTGCATAGCTGAAATCTTCTTAGTTTGGGGCATTCCTGTAGTTGGATCTTTTAGTCGCAGTTCAAAATGACATCCATCCTCCCCCTGCCAAAAGATGAGTGGATACTGTAGAGCGTCGTAGGACCTGTGCGTCTCGGGAATTTTTTGAGGGTACCACTTCTTTCTTCTAAGACTATGTCTCTTGTCCCATGTTGTTCACCCACCATGATCAAAGCGACTTCTTCTGTTGCGGGGGCGTTGAACCGCCTCTCATGTTCACCGTGTGGGGTTCTGTCCACTACGATCACCAATTTGAATTCCGGGATAATCTTATCCATAGCCGACTTAAAGCTCTGGATGTAACAGTTGTGATCATGTAGCATACCTTGCAACTGTAGTACTATGTCTCGTCTGGTTTGTGGCTTGTTTTTACAGCGATGCTCTGCTTGTTGTATAGTGTCTCCGACAAAGTAAATTTGCAAAAATTTAGGCTCTTCCCTCGGTAGAGGCTGCAGACTTCCGATGCGGTGATAAACTTGACCCTGTACCTTAAATGTAGGCATGTACCCGGGCTCTCTAATTTCTTTCGTTGTGCCAAAAGAGGTCATCTGGAAACAGGAATTGTAGCTTCTTATATTAGAAAGGAAATGTTTAGCTTCCTGAGAAGTGCCGCTGAGTAAAGAACATAGGGGCTCAGGTGGATCCATCAACTGTGGCAGTTGAACCTTTCCTCCACTGCAGCACATACCTGTGGCTTCACCTTTCCACTTCTTTGCTCCACAATGTTGGCAAGTTTCAGACATGGATCCAATGTTACACGAAGGATCATATACGTAATCTGCCGATGGGTCGTAGTGAAAAGCTGCATTTTCAAAATTAGTGTACATGCGCCTTCGAGCAGCACTTATTGTAGTTTTAACCTGCTGTAGTCTTGCTTGTCTTTCCGGAGTACATTCAATTTCTCTTCTTCTTTGATCTCGTTGTCTGTTTGCTTCCTGTCTTGCTTGTCTTTTTAGTTAGTAACATGCATGCATGCATTCATGCATTAGTTAGTTAGTAACATGCATGCATACATTCATGCATTAGTTAGTAACATTTATGCATGCATGCATTAGTCAGTTAATCAGTCAGTGAGTTAGTTACTGAAGAAAATGACTGGTGTTATTACCAAAAACACCATATGAACCAGAGCCTAATTCCTTTAAAATGGAACATAATGAGTAACTCCAGTTAACCATGTAATCCACTACTACTACAGGGGCATCCAAATGTGAGAAGCCAGAGTTTAAAGGAGCCAAAACTGCAATTATGTCGGACCCAGGTCCTCCGCCTAAACTACAAATTGCTTTTGGTAATAACACCAGTCATTTTCTTCAGTGGCGCTGTGTTGTTTGTTGACTTTTTATTAGAACATTGATTCATATTTTTTGTTTGTTTATAGCAGTTACTTTATATGTGGTATTTAGTGCAATTAACATGTGTTTGATTTGATCAGTATCGGACTTCATTTTTTGACTGTTGTGAAGCTGGTTGTTTGTATATTCCTATTCCATCTTATAGTGTGACTCAATTTTATAACACTATTGATTTTATGATATATTTTATAAGTTTTGTATTTGTTATGTGATTTTTATACTATGTACCATAATAAATACTTACTTAAAGTTGGATTGATTATATTTTTTTGTAAATCCATTAAACCTAAATATGTATTTTTGAATTTAGTATCAAATCTGATATAATGTGATCAGTGGTTTAATGATGGAGTTACTCTGCAGAGAAAGCAAATCTTTCTCTCATGGGATGGATAAGAAATCTACTGAAATACAACTGCATAATTTTAAAATCGTAGGATTTTTCGTAAAGATCACAGGAAAAAATGCATGCACACATACATAATGACCATTTATTTTACACTGAAGTGCCACTGAATTAGGGATAGCAAAGCCTATGCAAATTGTGTAGCGCTGCGCATCATGTATGCGCAAGTGAGGGCGCTGTGGTAACTGCATATATAGCGCGTACTGTGGTTGTTCTGAATTAGTTGTTGGAATTGCCAGTATGGGTAAACTGCCTGATTTAGACGCCTTCGATCGCGGACAAATCGTAGGTGCGCGACGCATGGGCCATTCAATTTCCGGAATCGTCAGACAGCTAGGATTTTCAAGGTCGACAGTGTCAAGAGTATACCAAGAATACATGGATGATGGAGAAAAAACTAGCGATCGGGCAAACTGCAAAGGACAATTAGCCTTTACAGTGCGTGGTGAGAGACGGCTCAGGCGTATTGTACGTAGCCAGCGAAGCCAAACATTAGCTCAAATTACCACCCAGTTTAATGACGGTGCCAGTCGTACAGTCAGTAAACGGACTGTGCAACGCTCGCTTCACCGTATGGGTTTCGGGAGCCGTCGACCTACGAGAGTACCATTGCTCTATACTCGCCATCGGGCTGCACGTCTTGCCTGGGCAAGAGAGCACAGAGACTAGAGTGTAGACGACTGGAAACGAGTAGCATGGAGTGATGAGTCTCGATTCCGACTACTTAACGCCGACGGGAGGCTGAGAATATGACGTCAGGCTCATGAAGCCATGGATCCTGCATGCCTGGTTGGAACTGTACAAGGGCATCGTGGCTCAATCATGGTCTGGGGTGTTTTTTCGTGGCACAGTTTGGGATCTTTGGTGCGTGTACCAACCTCCCTCAATGCAATTCGGTACGTAGAGTTGCTGGGTGATCACCTCCATCCGTTTATGCTGTTCTGTTATCCGCACGGTAATGGAGTTTTCCAGCAAGACAACTGCACCTCTCACAAGTCCCGGTTGGCTACTGGCTGGTTGGATGAGCATTCCTCTGACTTCTCTGTCATGAATTGGCCACCTAGAAGCCCAGACTTAAATCCTTTTGAGCATCTTTGGGATGTTTTGGAACAAGGCGTGAAATGCCATCACACAGCACCAAAGAACCTTACTGAATTATGGACAGCTTTAGCCAATATTTGGCAAGCCATTCCCGTGGAACGTTTCCAGAAACTTGTTGAATCTATGCCTCGTCGTGTGGCAGTCGTTATCAAGGCCAGAGGAGGCCCAACTCGTTACTAGGTAGGTATCCCTAATTCAGTGGCACTTCAGTGTATAAAGCAGCATATAATCCAATATATCGGAGTGATAAGCTTTCATAGCTAGTATCATGTCCTCCTAGTTATAAATTCAGCTAACATACTAAAATTTGCATTTGTTTATATTGCATATATTTTCCCATAAACTTTTATTTCAGCAAAATTAGGATCACTGAGTAACTAAAGCTAAAAATAATTGAATTATTGCTCTCATTTTCTTGTGATACTATTACCATACATTCAATGAATAGTGTTGCGGGGCCACTACCAATAAGTGGGGTTGTGCTGGGCTGAACAACTCCCCTAGCCTACA
This sequence comes from Dolomedes plantarius, assembly GCA_907164885.2. Taxonomy (NCBI): domain Eukaryota; kingdom Metazoa; phylum Arthropoda; class Arachnida; order Araneae; family Dolomedidae; genus Dolomedes; species Dolomedes plantarius. The sequence goes on from OU015503.1 coordinate 52,905,820, forward strand.
TAATATTTTTTCATGTTTTACTAACTCTCTTCTAATAAAAATTTCTTTGTTAAACGTCGTATCGTTTCACATAACTATTTTTCCTTATTTATGCAAAAAAAATATTGATAAAATAAACACATTAAAGCAATGCACGAGTTGAATTCAGTTAGGGCCCTCCTCAGCGCATTAAAAGTGAAGATATTTTCCCAAATGTAATTCACACTATATGTTAGTACTTGCTGAATTTTTACTCCATTTTTTAAGTGAAAAAATTTTCCCCAACAATTTCTTATTTGATATAATGATAAAGTGTAGATATCTTAATTCTGAAAATTGTACATACAGAGAGGGATGTAGTTTTTAAAATCATTGGAGTTGGGTTTCTCAATCTTATCTTTAATTCTGTTCTGAAGTAATGGAAATTCACATCTTTTAATCATGATTTTTTAGAATCAGCGTTATAGTGAATTTAGCAATGATTATAATTTTTTTGGCTGAGCTCCCACTACGCCTTAACAACATATATTTATGATTACAGGTAATGATAACATTCCTTACATAGGTTACTTTCAGTTGAGTTGTTTTGCAAAAGAAAATATAAAACTAAAAGCGACCATGCTGGTAGCGCAGCGGCTAGTTTTTAAAAAAGTTATGTTCTCAAAATATGACAATTAAGAAAAAGATATCATCGAGAAAAAATAAATCATGCTACTTAAGAAAGTCATGCCACAAATTTCTATACAATTTATGTGGAACTATATTTGACGTACAAAATAATGCATATGTCACATAACTATTTTTCCTTATTTATGCAAAAAAATTATTGAAAAAATAAAAACATTAAAACAATGCACGAAATGAATTCAGTTAGGGCCCTCCTCAGCGCATTGACTGCCGGACGGTCCTTAAAATCTGAAATATTATGATTTTTTTTAATTGAATAACAGTAGAATTGATATTTCAGTAGTATTCAAAAGTTATACGATGAGAAAAATAAATATAATATAAATAAAATGAGAAAAAAAATAATAGCATCGACTTTTTGTTATGGATCATATTACTGTTAAAAACTATGTGAAGACTAAAGACATAATCGGAATCTTCAGTTTCACAGTTTAAAAAAGCGTAAAAACCCAACTTTCTTAAAAGTTGTCTACAATTTTACGATTTTAACTGAACTTCTATTAACGTAAGGAAAAATAGTTATGTGAAACGATGCGAAAACATAAATTACTTACTGTAAACATAAGAAATTAATTAACGTCATTTAAAACTGTAGAAATGAAACAAATAATATAAATACCACATTCAAACTCAAAATTTCTTTCATTTCTCAAGCAATATAATAATAACATGTGAATTTAGCAATGATTATAACACACGTAAGTAAACACACACACAAACAAACACTTGAAAACAATTATATTAAAAAACAATAGTTTTGGATCATATTATTTTTAAAAACTATGTGAAGACTAAAGACATAATCGGAATCTTCAAATTCACAGTTTGAAAAAGCGTAAAAACCCAACTATAATTGTTTTCAAGTGTTTGTCTGTGTATGTGTTTACTTACGTGTGTTATAATCATTGCTAAATTCACATGTTATTATTATATTGCTTGAGAAATGAAAGAAATTTAGAGTTTGAATGTGGTATTTATATTATTTGTTTCATTTCTACAGTTTTAAATGATGTTAATTAATTTCTTATGTTTACAGTAATTAATGTTTTCGTATCGTTTCACATAACTATTTTTTAAAATCGGAAAATTTTAGACAACTTTTAAGAAAGTTGGGTTTTTACGCTTTTTCAAACTGTGAATTTGGAGATTCTGATTATGTCTTTAGTCTTCACATAGTTTTTAACAATAATATGATCCAAAACTATTATTTTTTAATATAATTGTTTTCAAGTGTTTGTTTGATGTAATTTTTAAAATCATTGGTATTGGGTTTCTCAGTTTTATCTTTAACTCTGTTCTGAAGTAATGGAAATTAACATTTTTTAATCAAGATGTTCGAAAATCAGCCTTAGGGCCTGTTCACATAGGAGTCCGTTGCGTTGCGTTAAATTATTGAAATATATTTAACCAATGACAAACCTCCAAACGATTATCAATGAAATTTTTAACGCCTATGATTGGTTTATTTTCGTCTCAACGTCATCTTTTCCTTAAAGCAACGCAACGGACTCCTATGTGAACAGGCCCTTATAGTGAATTTAACAATGATTATAACACACGTAAGTAAACACACACGCAAACATTCGATTTTATTAATATAGATTTCTTATTAAATAGTATGTTTCAATAAAGAAAATACTTATTACTTCGTTAATATAATTGTTGAAATCATATTTTATATTTCTTATTAAATAGTATGCAATTATATTAAAAAATAAAAGTTTCAAATAAAAATTCCAACTTACGAAACTATATTCTTCCAACTATTTTCAAAAATGGTGCGAAAAATTTACCTAAACCGAATCAATTCATATTCGAATGACAGTTACTTGAATTAAAAATTCTTTTCACTTTTAACTTGCAAAATATCCCCTCAAAAATCAGTACATCTTGAAATGATCTAATTATGATTAAAAAATTTGAATTAAAAGTTTTTAAGGCTCTTTCCAAATATGTAACATTTAATGAAAAAAAATTACATCGAAAAAAACATGGCCGAATTTCAAAAGGTCAGTTTGTAACTCGAAATTAAAAAAATGATCTATTTATGATTAAAAAGTTTGAATTAAAAAGAATAAAAAATTAGACGCATGATGACACATCTTTTCAGTGATTCATTTTTTAGTGAGCATTACGCTGTGAGTGAATCACGCTTTGTTATGACTCAATCGTTGTTTACAACCCAAGGGGAGAATATGGCATTCTTCGCTACCGCGTTTGAAGAACCGCGCAGAAAATTTGTGTTGGAGTATCGTTCTTTAAAATTCAATTAAAAATCGAAATTTTAAGATAGAGACTTGAAATTAGGTTCATATGAATGAGAAAGTGTTCATCTTCCAGATGATGTAAATATTTTCTTTGTAAGATAAAAACACGAAGAGCATCGACTGTAGATGCTCAAAACTGTGTAAATTTCTCGAAAAAGTGGGTTTAATATTTTGATGAAAATAATAGTCTGTTTCAAATTATTTTTAAAAAAATGAGGTCTTGTTTGAAGGAGAAATGTCTGTAGTCTTAGATTGTAAAAAGATCAAAATTCTACGATCATTTTTTTCCGAGATATCGTAATCTGAAGTTGAAAAACATAAAATAATCTCACAAAACATAAAATAAAAAATTTTCTAGAATATAATTTAAAATTCGGGCTTCGAGGTGCTCCTTCCCATAGTCTGCACTACCCGTGTGCCAAATTTCATGGCTGTAAGTTTCACAGATACGCCTGGGGGCCGCACACACAAACACACACACACGCACGCAAACATTCTCTTTTATTAATAAGATTATTTGCATATTTTCAAAATAAAATAAATAATAATAATAAAAAAAAGGTGCGTGGAATCCACGCGCGTTAGAAATGAAACTTAACAGATAAAGAGCTTTGTTGCCGGGATATATTTGAATCTTTCCCGACATTTTTGAATGCTATCGTGAGATAGTCGCGAAATCTCAGTCTCATTATTTTAATTGCCATATATAACAAATGTTTTGATGTTACTCCTCGACGATCGGCGCGTCTCAATTCACACATAGTCATCTTGAACGGCGTGAAAGGTCAATCTTCTTTGAAAACTCTGAATTGACCAAGATATATGGTGGGGAATGATAGTTCCGACGCAGGCTCATCAAATAATATACTATGCGGCAAATTCATATCCTCTGCAACAGCAACAGTCTGTGTAGAAGTTCCTGCGTATGAGATTACCATCTACTTCTATAAATAACTTTTATTTATGGGAGCTTGCCTGAATACATTTATATATACATATATATATATATATATATATATATATATATATATATATATATATATATTAATGCTGAAGAAAGGCCCATCGTGCGTACGCCCAGGATACAAATGCTGCATGAACTCTTTATTCTCTCCTTGTTCCCTCTTTCTATCAGGAGTCTTAACATATTTAATTATTTATTTATTTTTAAATTATTCAGTGAAAATGGCTTTTTTTTCGTGTGTGTGTCTCCACGCTGAACGCTTGTGACATGAATATTTCCCATCGGTCGAGCGTTTGCCTCGAGTGAAATTTTTACCCGCTTCTCCCAACCTGAAGCCCGAGCATTCAACCAACTATATGAAGGTGGTTTCTCGAAGACTAAGACCTATGCACTTAACATAAAGACTTTTACTTAGACGTTTGTATGGGCTACATAACAATGAATGCAAAGTCATTATTTTTTTGCCAAATAAACTTTTCACATGAAATACTCCAGAGGTGATAAGTTGATGTTTTCCAAGTTTTATGAGTTGCTATTTTCGGCTCAAAACATTTCAGTCTTCCTTTAAGATATTTTAAATTATAGCTCATCGTGTAATATTGACAGCAGTAGAGCACCCAATGCCCCCCCCCCTTCGATGAAAACGGGGGGGGGGGAAATCTCGCGAGAAATGACCATTTTTTTACAGATTTTTAGGCCTTTTGTGGTTACTTCTAACCCCAAGAGCGAGGTTACAGGTAAACCCCTCATCCCCGTGACGGCACCACTATATCTTGTCATATTAACGTCCTAATCAATTTTTTCTCTTTCTTTGCAGATGCTTGGGTGCAGCCGTAGTAAGATGTGCATTTGAGATTTTATTTGTGACCCGATATTGGGATGACATGAAGTATTTGAGTGAAATCAAATCTATATACAACTGAACATGGTGATAAATACAAGAAACGGGGAGATTTTCAACTGCTTCCGGTATCCCGTATTCAGTATGAAAGGCGTGTTCATGAAGAATGCATACTGTTATATCCTATTACAGCAATTATAACTCAAACTGACACGATTATCTTGCTTGTTTCCATTTCTTGAATGATACATTTGGACTTATCGAATTGGTATGAAAAGAGTGTTATCTTCAGACAGCTAGTGCCAGAAAGCATTTACTAAACATAAACCACCAAAAGAAATTATTTACTTTCCAGTGCAGAATACACTTACACAGTGCTCAAAAGCAACCAAGAATGAATACCTGTAAATAATGTGTAATGAGAACTTGCTCTTTTGCCAGCTTGTGCCAGAAAGCATTTACTAAACATAAACCACCAAAAGAAATTATTTACTTTCCAGTGCAGAATACACTTAGAAAAAGCTCAAAAGCAACGAAGACTGAATACCTGTTAATAATATGTAATGAGAACTTGCTCTTTTGCCAGCTTGTGCCAGAAAGTATTTAATAAACATATAAATCATCAAAAGAAGCTGTTTTTTTTTGCAATGCAGAATACATTCTGACAATATTGAAAATCAACTAAAACTGAATACCCGTTAATCGTGTGTGAAGAGATCTTTGTCTTTTGTCAGCTTTAGATGCTAGAAAGCATTCACTAAACGCATAGAACACCAAAAGAACCTGTTTTCTTTCCAGAACGGAAAACATTCAGATGACGATGCTGAAAATCAGCCAAGACTATATTCCTGTTAGTTTAATATGAAGAAAATTTTGTGTTTTGGAAGCTTGAATCAGAAAGCATTAACGAAACAGAGATAATCAAACGAATCTGCTATTTTTTAGCACAGAATATATATCCTGGCATTGTTCGAAATCAACTAAGATTGATTATCTGCTAATCATATCGAGAGAAAAATTCCCTTGCTGTTGAATTATGTAAAATAATAAGTTATTTCGTTTAAAAAAAGAGAGTTTTGAAATGCTTTAGGTGAGTATACTGAGATTTAAGGAATATAACGCCGACACATCACATTTGATATATACTCATAAGATTTGATTATTCGAAGTTATCAACTTAATTATGTTGCACTTAGTTTCGACGTGAGAGTTTTGCCAAAAGAAGTTTCCTCATAACACATCTCGAAATCGTATGAATTTTCATATACAACAATCCTTTCAACTCTCATATCCCCTTTATTCAAAGAACCGTTTCATCACTGACCACTGCCACTATTCATGTGAAAACCCCGCTTTCTTTGTAACGAGGCCCTTTTCTATCATTTTTTTTCTCCTATACTATAAATATTTTTACTACACGTTTCCCTCTGTTAACCAACCTTCCATGTAAAATTTTATAGCTATGCCCAAATGTAACCTTTTTTTGAAATCCTTTAAATTGTATAAAAACCTTTTTCTTATTCTCCTGAGCTTTCTTAAAATACCATCTGCCTCGCGTTTACTTCACCACCTGCTCTTACATTTTGCGTAAACAACTTTCTGCACTTGACAACGCTAAAATATATAAATGCTTTGTAGAGAAATATTTGCTTGGCTGGAAATAACTAGCATATGTACAGTTGAGTATTCATTTAACTTAATGCAGGGAAATCGTTTTTCATATCATAAGTAAAATTGAGTATTCATTTAACTTATATAGTTAAACAGTTTTTCATATTATATGTACAGCTGAGTGTCCATTTACCTTATACGGGAAACAGTCTTTTGCATCATATGTACAAACGAATATTCCTGTAACTTATTTAGCGAAACAGATTTTTCATATCATACGTACAACTTAGTATTCATGTAACTTATACAGTGAATCAGTTTTCATATATGTACAATTGAGTATTCATGTAACTTACATAGTGAAACAGTTTTTCATATCATATGTACAACTGAGTATTCATTTATATGGGGAAACAGTTTTATATTATATTTACAACTGAGTATTCATTTACCTTATACGGGAAACAGTTTTTTGCATCATATGTACAAGCGAATATTCCTGTAACTTATTTTGCGAAACAGATTTTTCTTATCGTACGTAGAACTGTATATTCATGTAACTTATACAGTGAATCAGTTTTCATATATGTACAATTGAGTATTCATGTAACTTATACAGAGAAACAGTTTTTCATATCATATGTACAATCGAGTATTCATTTATATGGTGAAACAGTTTTATATTATATTTACAACTGAGTATTCATTTACCTTATACGTGACACAGTCTTTTGCATCATATGTACAAACGAGTATTCATGTAACTTACATAGAAAAACAGTTTTTTTCATGTCATAAGTACAATTGAGTTAATTTAACAAAGCCCCTTTGTTCTACTTCATTATAAAGAAAATTCGTTCTACTGAAATTTACTAAAATTAAATCACAGGGTGAATTTAATTTTTTTTTCAAATTGTGTTTCACTTTAAAAAACAGTATTTAAAAGTAATGATTTTTTTATTTTTTATTTTTGAGATATTGAATGTGTTATCAGAAAGAACATTAATAAAACATGAAATTTATTTTCAAAATTATCTGGTGGATGTAGTATGAAAAAAAAAAAGAATCCATGAAGGCAGTTGTTTATACTGGTGATTCGAAAACTGATATCAACTTTCATTTAATCGGATTTCTGAGAGTCGTGACTTCCACGTAATCATGATTTCAAATGTGAAGGCATGCTTCTAATTATGGTCAAAGTAACACTGATTCGACCGCTATTATGATAACATATTGCGTGTTTGAAATTAAGAAAGATTTGAGGGGTGGAATTAAAACACTTTCTACCAGAAATTTACACCGAAACTTACATTTTTTAGAAAATATCAATAAAAAAATATATGATTAATAAATTAATTAGTCTCGAACAAATAAATATAGTTCAAGGAAATCGGCGGCGACATCGAAAGGACTTATCTGTAGGAGAAGCAGAGGAGTTTAACCCTTCGACGGGCACGCCCGTGTACAAAGAGCAACATTTTCGTAATTTTGAATGGTTTGTTTTTACATGTAAGGTTTGAATGTTCTAGCAGCTTCTATTCATAGCTACACCCTTTCTAATGCAGGTCTGATTTTCTGACCCTTGTATTCCAATCCTTTCATTGTTAGTCGTGATTTAACCGTGGTAGACCAGTGATTATACTGGATTACAATACGACAAAAGCAGGAATTGATGTAGTCGATCAAATGTGCAGCTATTACACGGTATCCCGCATATCACGAAGATGGACAATCTCATTGTTTTTTAGGTTTTGGGGCATAATAGGAATCCATTTGCATGTTGTCCTTAGATCCAATAGACCGGACAGTTTTGAAATAGGACAATTGTATCTACATTATTTGGCCTTTAATTATATCTCAATATTATAAACATTTCATATCTTGTCAAAAAAACGCAGAATTTTAATTTTGAATTTAAAATAAAAAGTTTATTGCAAAACGAATAATCAAGGTTGAAAGAGACGTTGCACTTTGTGCCACGCGCGCCTGATGGTGTTCAAAAAATTGGCGCGCCTGCTGAAGGGTGAAATTTATGTACTTAAACATACCCGATAACGAAACAAATAGATCAAGATAAGGGTGTAAAGACGGGAAAATTGACCGGAGTAGAAAATAGACGGAGAAAACTACATTAAGAAACAGAGGAGTGTTATCAAATGATTGGAAGAAAGCAGGAAGTGGGATATTTTAGTAATGCATTTTCGAGCAAATATTTTTCTTGGTATTGCCAAAGTAGGCAAGTCATTGAGTAAAACTAAGGAATTAATGTAGATAGCAAAGTTTTCTAGAAAATCTAATTCAGATAGGGGCAGTGGCACACCCAGGATTTTACTTTTTTTTTGGGGGGGGGGGGCTAGATGAATGGATAAAATATGTATAATGCATGGGGGGGGGCGAGATGAACGGATAAAAATATTTATAATGCAAAATCAATATTCATAATGCAATTTCTATTTCTTTGGGGGGAGGGCAGGGTCCCCTTGGCCCCCCCTGTGTGCGTCACTGGATAGGGGGGTAGCATGGAGAATAATTTTAGCGTCAAAAAATGTTAATTTACGTCCTATCTGCTAGGGGTGCTCAGAAAACCAGATTAGATATTTCTTGATTTTTAACGTATTTTGAATATTTATTAATACACGTATAAAAGGTCAATCTGAATTTTTAAAGTGGATATTTAGAAGTTTTTTCGGGCCGATTTTGCTTCATATGATTTAAATCAATATTTCAATTTATTCGTGTTATTGATTTCAAGATTAGAAACTAACAATTCCCTATTTTTGAGTAGAAACTTGTCTAAAACCCCAAATAGTGGTGTATGTTTTTAACATAGGATTACGTTCCTCTATAAAGGTCCTTCGGAAAGTAAAATTTCAGGCGTTAAAACCGTCCGTCGTCGCGAGTTATAATTTTGGCAGCGCGCCAAACCCAGTCTATATCGCTTGGGCGAGCAGTAAACAGTGAAAAAGGAACCAAAATGCATCAAAATTTTGACATACATACATAACATACATACATACGTATATATATAGATACATATATACATAACACTTACATACATATATACATACAAAAGAGGTAAGCAACGATAAGTAATCCTATGTTAATAACCTATGTTATAATCCTATGTTAATAATCCTATGTTAATAAGTTTCGTTAGAAAAGACTACCTGGAATTTTTTTATTTTATTTGTCTCGTTGGTAATCAAATATGCCATAATTGTCCTAAAATGCAAATAGCGGGTGCTGCTACAGCTGTATCGTATTGTATGAGAATAGATCTTATATACATAAAAGAGTGGAGTCAGGGCCCGATTTAGAAAATTCTTGACTGTAGGCACAACTCGGGATGGGGACCCCCTAACACTGATGTGGGAGTAAAATTTCCAAAATTGACACACACAAAAAAATAATCATGAATCAATGTGAAAGTACCACTTTACCAAGAATTGGTTATTTGAAGCGTAGAAGCCTAGAACATTATCAAATAGTAAAAAGCAATACAGCATATTAACTTCATCATTAAAACACCAATACAATGCAACCAGAAAAACTTATTAATCCCTCATATACACTATAACAAGGGTGGCCAACTTTTGTGTACACAAGATCTACTTTTTATCTTAAAAATGTGTCGTGATCGACTTGTTGCCAATGGCGTAGTTTAAGTGGGGAGGAGGAGGTGTGAAATACATACTATGTTTATACACCGTGTTTCATTACGAGGTGCACTCTCGCGAGCTATGGGTATATAAGCAAAATATATGTTAAAACATACGTATCTATCTACGTGAAAAAAAACATACATAACGGGCCAAAAAAAGTCACGCCCAGGGGAATTAAAACAACATGAGTAATTATTGACAATATTAGTTCAAATTAGCTACAGATAAAGACAGATTTAGAATTTATTACGTTAACATTAATGGGAAGACTGAGTTTGCATGTCCCTAACCAAGGAATCATAATTAGGCGTATATCAATGGCAATTTTATTATGCTTGGAAAGCACGGTTGCCATGGTATACGTTCCTCTCAGACTGAATTCAGTCCCAGTCTAGTGCACTGTAAACAGAACCCTTACTGCCGTCCTAACTAGGGTCCTAAATTAGTTCTCTATTTATCACGTAGTCTAATCGGTTTCTAAGTTAAGACATCGCGAGCGATCGATCAAAACTGGCTTCGCGATCGACCGGTCGATCGCGATCGACTTATTGGCCACCCCTGCACTATTTATTTATTTTACAAATGCCACACACTACAAAAAATAGCACCTATGCCATCAGTGCACGTGCTCTCCAATACTTCTCAACAAGATCAGTAAAACGTTTTAGTGCAGAGCATGGGGTGTAACGTAGCAGGCCTCCAAGTGGTGCACCCTGGGTAACGCCAAATCTGCTACAGCTTTGCCAGTTCACCCCTGCACTATAATAAACATATGATGAACTATACATATAACTATACATATGATGAACCAATCAATCAAATTTGAAAGGATATATAAAAAAAAATTGCTGTTGAAAAAGGTAAAATAGAAAAATTTGAATTGGGAATTTTTTTCTTTTTTTCTTTTAAAATATTTTTTTTTTTTTGGGGGGGGGGCAACATTCGGGGGCCTCTAGGCCCGAGTCTACCGGGCCTAATGGAAAATCAGGGCCTGAGTGGAATTTATGTTTATAACTTTGGAAACTGTAGAATATCTATTTTCGTAAGTTTCCTTGCGTAAGCATGACTAAGCCTAATGATTGCACAAATTTTTTTGTTGTTGTTCTCTCTAGCTGTTGAAAGCAACACAATGCAGGGTAAGGCTAAACATTTTATTAATTGAATAACATATCAACTTATCGTACAAACTCACTTTACAGCAGAAGGTCATTCCCACCTCCCAACCTGCATGTAACCAAGAAACCCTATACCAGGCCAAGAAGGGCCGCACAAAAGGGGCCGCACAAGTGCTCGAGAGAAAATATGATAAATGTAGGATAAGGTCAGACGGCCAAGGATGTTCCTGAGTGATAAAGCAGCGAAGTCAGAGGCTAATCGTCGGCAAAATCAGTGTGGGTAGCGGTACAACCCGGAACTGAAAGCAGAACAGAGAAAAATAAGAGAGGGATTTTTAGGTTTCGAAGTATCGACCGTCTAAGCCAATGTTTCCCAAACTGTTTTTGGTAGCGAAACCCTCAGAACATTTTTCAAAGTTCTGAGAACCCTCTACATTTTTTTCATCAATAGACCCTTTTCTCCCCTAAATTTAATGTGACATTGAATGAAATATATATTGTTTTAATACTTTAATATTATTGAATTAAACAAAAAATCATTAAAAAAAATTCTTCATGAAAACAAATAATAGTGATTATAAAAACAAAAGTATTAAACAAGATTATAATAGAAAAGTACTTTGATCATCAGACTGTCTCTGGGAACCCCAATTTTTTTTGGCGGAACCACAGGGTTCCGAGGAACACACTTTGCGAAACTCTGATCTAGGTCATTGGTTCTTAACCTTTTGCTGATCAGGGACCACTTATCGAAAAAAAAGTTCATCGGGGACTCTCCCCCGACTAACCCTTTCAGGGACAAAGATGGGTTTCATTTTCTGAATAAAGAAAGATTTCGTGATAAACAACTTTATTAAAATCCTTATATATAAACATAAGGTATCTGCTTACGGTAAAATGACTGTTTTAGCGAAAAACTTCGAAATTTTTTTTTATCGCATCATTTGAAAAGGCAGTATTTTAGGATTCCAAAAATGCTTTACTTTTATTCCTACGATTATTAGAGATGGGGCAGTGGCGGACTTAGATGGGGGCGGGGGGGGGACGTCCACCCCGGGTCCCACATACTAAGGAGGACCTACGGCAGGGGCCTTTTTTAATTGAATGATAACATTATTGCAAAAAAATTACATAAATTTAAAAAAATTTAATCATACGAGAACGTTGTTGTTTTTAGAAAATATTACGGTTGTGCATAAAGTGAAAGGTCACCAACCTCATTGGCCTGCGAATCCTTCTTTTCCTCTTTTGAACCGCAGATAAGTGAGACCTTGGCTCGCGTAAATGAGGGATGGTATAGATAGGTCAACAGCGGGTAAGCCAAACCGCGTAAGACGAGGGATTACTTAAGTTTGAGGTGATCGACAAGGTAGTGGGGGAATGAATGCACTTCTGCCTAATCTATCATCTTCTCTCTCTCTCGTTCAGGTACTCCAAGTAGGACACCTTCTAAGTGTTTGGCCTATAGATATTTAATATATTAAAAAAAGTGATATCATACTGTACTTATTATTTTCAGAAATACTGTCATGAAGCGTAAACAGTCTAGTGGGGCTCAAAAGAGGAAATTGAAAAAAAAAACAGAAAAGAAAGAACAGAGCTGATCTCAGGATCAATTTTAAAGTTCGTCCAACAACAACAACGTTCCACTTTCAAAAGCAAAGAAGAGCCAACTAGTCCTGGAGATGGTTCGGAGGAATTAGAATCTGTTGTGGTATCAGAGCCACCTCAAGCAAAGGAAGAAAGTTTCAAGATAAGTCAGCAAAACTTAAGGGGCTCTCTTCTTTGCTGGAAAACCTTTGCAACTTCTTCTCGGGCTCAACTCACGGATGGGAAATTTTGACTGCCGTTGTGGGAATAGCGGTTAAAAGGCTGTCCGATAGAAGGTCAAGCGCACAGCAAGCAGCTGTGAAACCAGCAATGCAAAATTTTGAAAAATTGATCGATGAAGTGGAGAAGCTGTGCGATGGGTCTGAAAACCTAGATACAAGAGGATCAGCTCAGATTATAATGGCAAATGTTTGCGATTTTACGTTTTTAGCGTTTCTACGTCTATGGTTAAACATTATGGAGGAAATCAACCACACTCAAAGCTACCTGCAAATAGAAGGTATTTCCTTGGATAAGGTTTAAATAAACTAAGCGAATTGGAACTTTTTATTGAGGAAAATAGAAATTATTTCGTTAGTGATGCTTTGGACTTCGCTTCCCTGAAATGTGAAGAAATGGGAATTGATATCGAAAAGAGAGGCAGAAAAATATCTTAAAAGATGATGCCGGGTGAGAAAGCTAAACGTGAAGGTTTATCTTTACAAGAAGAAATAAGGAGGTCCATGTTCCAATGTGTAGATAGGTTGTAACTGGAACTCCAAACAAGAACAAAATCCATGGAGAACATTCATAACAAATTTGAAGTCTTGCAGTCGGTTAATTTGATCAAAGCTCGAGATCAGAAATTGCCAGAATTTATTTTTCATCTAACTGAAAGTTATCTGAATTTTCTAAGGACGAGGTTTTGTCAGAAATAAAAAGACTAAGACGTCATATGCAAGTTTCAAATATTAATACAGAGGAGGTAAAAAAATTGTCAGCTCTTCAGGTTTTGCAGTCTATTGTTGGTAGTTCATTGTTCATTTGACTTTCAAGAATAAGTACCAAGTTTGTGTTCAGCACTAAAGTTGTTTTTGACGATTTGCATTTCCGTCGCAACTTGTGAAAAAAGTTTTTCACAATTGAAAATCATCAAAAAATATTTGCGCTCAGTAATAAGCTAAATCAGACTAATTGGACTAGCTATGTTATACATCGAGAACAAGTTGGCTATGTAAATAAATTTCCATGAGACAATTAGGCAATTTTTTGATTAAAAAGTTAGAAAGAGGAAATTTTAAAGAGAATTTTACCTATTCAGAATTAATACAGAATTGTTTTTCCCTTAGTTTTGTCTTCCTATGAGATAGAAAAATAGGATATATATATATATATATATATATATATATGTATGTATATATATATATGCATATATATATGTATATATGTATATATATATATATTAGGGAGGAGCGTAAAAAAAAGTTTTCGATTTTGTTTTTGCCCTAGTGCGGAAAATTTGTGTACTGGTGGGTAGGTCACGTATGCAAAGTTTTGGGAAAAGCAAAAATTATCTTCCGTCTCCATTTCGACCGTGATTTTTAGCAGAATTTTACCATGCAGTTAAAAATGTGTATTTCCATTGTTTTGCATGCAGCTTTTCGCTTTTTCTGAAATAAAATTCAGAAAAAAAACCAGAGCTCACCACGGGGAGGTGGCTGCATTGCAAGTTCCACCCGTGCCCACCTATCCACCCAACCATACCTTTGCCCTTGCAGTTATTCCGGTTTTACTCGGTACTCGCATTTGGTTTCAAATTGTGGCATAGCTTTTCTCGACTCTGTTCGGGTTCTAACTAAACCGTCACGCTTATTTTCTCCACACACAGCCGCAGAAACCTCTGTTACTAGTTTCACGATACGTTCAACACTTTGGGTGTGGCAAGGAAATTTTAGGCTTCCCAGGTGTTGAGCTACAGACTCTCCACTGGAAATCAAATTTCTCAAATCATCTTCTGTCAATTGGGGGTTCCGTCAAATTACATTTCTGCCAATCAATGAGGTCTATATATGAAACTTCCTCGAAGTTGAGTGACGGAATGTTGTAGTGTCTGATTCTTTCCTTTTTTTCCTTTCTTGCTCGTAAAATCCTACGCAGTCGAAGTTCTGCAATGGACTGTGTGTCGTCTGTGATCATTGACAAGATTATTGTTTCCGGGTGGCCGAAATAGCTATTTCTCTGGATAATGGGATCGACCACAGTCTTTAAATCGTTTTTAAGATAGCGTGAGATGTTTATTGTCTGGTCCACAAATTTCGTGGACCATACGTGCAACATGGATTTAATTTGACTGTAAACCACATAGGTGGGCACACTGTCATGATAAACTCTGCCAAAGTTTGAAGTTGGTTTGAAGGCTCTGACGAGCTAATGTATAAACACTTTATTCGATTTGCAGTTGTTACCCAACGTGCATGAGTCATTTTCCCAGGGTGCTTTTGTGACAAACTTGATGAGCAGTTTCTATTTGTGACAGCTTGACAAATATTCCAAAGCTATCGCTTGTGTGTGCTAAGATCATTTATGTCGATTTTCGGAAATTCGCTCGAAATGTCTACAAATTTAACAACTGGGAGGTTTTTACAATTTGCCAATGCTTTGCCAGTAGGACCAGAAAATGCATTAGGGTCACTCGTTCCACCATCCAAATGCTGCACTAAATGTCGGAGTGGCAACTCGTTTGCGTGTAACTGGCAGATAAACCAGTGCAAGGGTTTCCAAATGTCTTCCCCAGAAAGGCGAATCACGCCGATTTTATAGCCAGTATTAACGATTGTTCCATCGCATCCTATTGCTACTAGTTGATGAATGTCAATATTCTTATTCTCCATGAATTGCAGCATCATTTGAGAAATACTCAAAGCTGATGATGAAGTTAGTGCTATGTCTCCAAGGTACTTGCTTCCAGGTTCCATAATCCTTCTCACGTGTTCTTCCAGGACTGTTTTTTTTTTGTACATCTTTCCCCCTACGCTCTCTTGCATTAGAGTTTTGTCCTTACTTCCGTCAAAATAAAGTCCTTCAGTGGTTCCAGCTGTCTTTCATTTCCTTGCTGATATTCTTTCCGAATTTTTTTCCTCTCTCTTCTTATTTTATGTCTATCAATTACATTTAAAGTGTCTTTTTTGGTAATCATCCCCAAATCTTCCAAAACAGCGCTTGCAATGATGGCTCCAGCCCGATCTGAAACTCCGGTTCTGTCACAAGCTGTAGCTACCACTGGGTATCGGCTTGATTTTAACGTCTTTTTCCCTTCAGATTGAGTCATCCTGGATGTGGATGGGAAAGGCTTCAAGTGATCTGTGTCACTATCGAAGTTATGTGGATCTACGTTAGAATCTGGATCAGGAAATGTAAGCCTAGATGGCGTAACAGATGGCTAAACATTTATTTTATGACTTACTGCTTCTGTCTCTTTCTGCTTCCTATCCGCTCGTTTCCTCAGCTTTCAGTTTCTTTTAAGTCAACTGCGCCTATGGACATTTGCCTAAGTGCCCTTTGGTCTATAAGAAATGTTCTTTCCATTTTAGGGATCTTTTTATGCTTTGGGAAAGAACATTTGTTAAAAGAAACAAACTTACATGAAAAAATGTCGAACAATTTCCGTGAGTCTTTCACGAAGGTTTTAAGCTTCGTTTCTAAAGTTGTTGTTGACAATGTTTACATGCCAAAATATTTCTTTACCTTTCTGCACGCAGTGTGTCCGCTGCTGCCTTTCTGTATTAAGTTTCGAATTACCTCTGAATTTTATTTAAGAACAAAATGACGAGTTGCATACAAAACAATGGAAATACACATTTTTAACTATATTTTAAAAATCTGCTAAAAATGACGGCCGAAATGGAGACGGAAGACATTTTTTGTTTTTCCCAAAACTTTGCATACATGACCTACCCACCAGTACCCAACTTTTCCGCACTAGGGCAAAAACGAAATCGAAAACTTTTTTTTTACGCTCCGCCCTAATATATATATATATATGTATATATGTGTATGTATATATGTATATATGTGTATGTATGTATATATATATATATATATATATATATATATATATATATATATATATATACTAGCTGAGTGGCAACCCGGTGTGTTGCATTTTCGATTTAAAATAAAATGGTTTTATTTCTTAAAGACTGAAAACTGTTTAATCACTTTTGAAAATACATTAGAAATTTAAAAAAAAACGAATTTATGATTTAAAATTCATTTTTTCAAATTTCAGTTTTTGGCTTTTGAAATAATTCTTTCAAATTTCCGTTTTCGAATTTTGCTTTTTAAACAAAAAAAGAAGATCATTCAATTAGAAAAAAATTCTAAAGGTTTTAACTTCTCCTTTCCTGAAACTAAAATTATTTCTGGTGATTTAAAATTATTTTTAGATTTAAATTATTAAATGATTCATTCTCAACTAATAATTTTTCATTTTGGAAACATGGCCGAATGTAAATAGAAAATCTCATGGACGAAAAAGTGCTTAAAAAATAGAAAGACAGTTCTCAGGAATTCAAAATTGGTGGCGGAAGAATCCTCATCAGTTGCTCATTAATTAGAAACAAATTTCACGAACTTGCTGGAATTATTAGTGAGTAAAATAATAAGTCGAAAAATTACGAACTCCAGATTCAGTTACATTAAGATACTATGGTGATCAGCGCGGGAAATTTCAAAAGTGAGTTTGGCAAGTACGCTTTTTTAGAATGATAACAATTTTTTATTAAATGCATTTGGTATATTTTGGAAGCTGAACATCTGGAAAATGCCGATAAATCGTAAAATTGACATTAATAGGTGCAGAAAAATGAAATATTTGTCCATCAAAATTGTCGATTTCGGGAAATTCGGAAAACTGCTTTGGGGAAAAAGCTTCGTTTGCAATGAAAAACATTTTTAACTTTATAAAAATGTGTATATCCTTAAAGATGAAGAGTTGTAAAACACATGGAAATAAAAAATTTGTCGATTGGTGGGCGAAAAAGTTTAGTTTTGCATGCATGAAAATAGTGGAAATTTGCGAAACGGAAAGGAGCTGGCCCACCCGGAATGTCATCTGTTTCTGCTGTTCGCTTCTTTTGAGTTCTGCGGTTTTAATTTTATAATTTAAAAAGTTTAAAGTTTTGAAAGTTGAGGATGGCACTAGTGCACGCGTCTTGTCCGTCCGCGTCCATTGGTACCAGTCGCGATATCCTGCTATGCTCAGTTCGCGAGATTAGCCCGTCCCCATGTCTGCTGACTCACAAACTAACATTTGTTTACCTTCAGCTGTATATATATATATATATATATATATATATATATATATATATATATATATATATATATATATATATATATATATGTGTGTGTGTGTGTGTGTGTGTGTGTGTGTGTGTGTGTGTGTGTAGTAAAATACACATCACTGATTCCGGAACGCTAGTCATATTGTAATAATACATCAGTGGCACGGTACACGGGATGCGGGATTCAGACACTTTTGTAGACATGGCGATCCAATCATCGAGTAAAGAACAAGAACACACTGAAGATCTGGAGTACTTTATTGAGAGGAAGTATACTTCAAGACAGCGACGTGGAAGGGTTGTACACAACAAGGCGAAATGGCACACATGAGAATAACGGAAGCCTCCGGACCTGCTGGAGCTTCAGTATACTTTGTTTTTACATTGGACGGCAGTGGCGGATGAAAGGACGCGGACAGCATAGCAGGACAAGACGAGATAGCACGGAAACGGAAAAGATAAAGAGAGCGGGAAAATCCTTTGCAAGACCTTGTATGTACAGGGGATGCTACCCTGATGCTAGGTGTTAAAAATTCTTTTATTGGCCAGAGCCGAACATCCAACTTGACTACATGAGCCATAACTCAAGATTCCAAACATGCGATGCAAGGCGCGTGGTTTCTGAATCATCCTGAATCAGAGTCGCTTGACTTTCGGCACGGGCATTAAGGGACAAACTAGTTACTTAATTTGTTTGCTTGTTGGTCGCAAATTGGAAAATTTCACTGTGCTTTATTGAAACGATAACAAGATAATTTAGAATATGCGTTAGATTAGTACAATTAATAATAGTGGGGTGTTTTTATTACTTACACACACACACACACACACACACACACACATATATATATATATATATATATATATATATATATATATATACTAGCTGAAGTACCCTGCGTTGCCCGGGATTTTAAGAATGTTTGCTGACCAAAATCAATTTAAAAATTAACACAGTATAAATAACATAGAAAAAATATATGTGAAGTATTATACACATCTCAGAATTTAGGAATTTCAGCCTTTCATCATTGTAGCACTAAAATCTGAAAAGTAAAAATGTCAAATTGTCTAATGTTTGTTAACCAAAATTAATTTAAAACTAAACACGGTATAAATAGCATAGAAAAAAACATGTGAAATCTTATACACATGAATAAAATGAAAACCCAATAAAAAAATATATAAAATTATAATAAACTCCTCAGAATTCAGCTAGATTTAGCCTTTTATCATTTCGGCAAAAAAAGCTGAAATTACAGGTTTAGCAGAAATTTCCAATAGAACCATGATATGACTCTAGCGTTGCCTTTTAAAAAATGAAGTGTTTGATTGAGGGCTGCAAACCATTCAACTCTTCTCCACATTTAACTCCTATAAACATCCTCTACATATTAAATTCCTTTTTTCTCCATAATAAACTCCTCAGAATTTTGGTAGATTCAGCCTTTCATCATAGTACCACTAAAAACTGAAACATCCTCTCCAGAAGTATAAATTTATTAATTACAATAATTAAACTCACACAAATGTATAAATTATATAAAAGCAACATTAACCAACATTTGAATAATTCATAAATGAAAAAGCATATGAAAATAAAGATAATAAGAATTTCCGGAATCGAAATTACCCTTAATTTTTAATTAATAAAAACCAACATAATATGAATAAAACGATAGCTGTTTAAAAGCATATGAAAATAAAGCTATTATAAAGATAATAATAAAAAAAGCATATGAAAATAATGCCCACGCATGAAGTTAACGTTATGATATAAAGATAGTAATAATAATATAAACCGCGTGCATAAAATATTTAGCTTTTCAAGCGAAATAAATTTATTTTTAGAAAAAAACTACTTTTAATCGAGAAATTAAATATATTGCACAAAAGTTTGCTTTTACCAGCTTTCTATCCCACAATTTACACCCTACTTCTTTGAAGTTGGGTGTTGAAACATCCTCTTTGAAAAAGTTACACCCTACTTCTTTTAAATAGGGTGTAAATATAAAGTTTTAACAGCCAATTGAATGCCAGTTAAAAATGATTGTTGTTTAAAATCATATGAAAATTACGCTATTATAAAGATAATAAAAAAAACATAGGAAAATAATGCGTACGCATGAAGTTAACGTTACAATATAAAGATAGTAATAATAATCTATATATATAAAACAGTTCCGTAACTGACTGACTGACTGACTGATTGACTGACTAACATACAACGTACAGACCAAACCGCTGGAAATAAAAGGGCTGAAATTTTGCATGGCGATTCCACTTGTAGTGTAGGGGTGCACTGAGAAAGATTTTTGAAAAATTCTTCTTAGATTTTTTTAAATTAAATTTTTGAGTTGTTTTAGTAACTTTTTTTAAGTTTGCATTTAAAATAATAATTTGAGAGTTATAAAATTTACATTGCACTTTTACGCAGTCTTGAGGAACTATTTCTTGTTATTATTTTAATATATTTTATTAAATCGTTAAACTTGTCCTTTGTAAGTACGATGGGTAAATTTTTGCGTGGATTTGAATTTTTAGGAATTTTATAGAGTTTTTTTTCTTACGTACTGTAAAAATTGTAAAAAAAGCCGATTTTTAGAAATTTTTCTACGTTAAAATATTCATATTTGAAAAAAAAAAAATTATGTCAAAAAATCAATCATGCCTTCTATAATAAACGGCAATTTTTTCAAACTGACAGATATCACAGATTATTTTTAAAAAAATATTAAACATGGTGTTCCAAAAAATGAACATTGGCATGTAAAAGGTTAATTTATTAAGCGCTGATCACGTGATTTCTTTTTCTGGTACTTTAAATAAATTTATCGTCACATAACAACGAAATAGACAAAAAAAATACTTTTTATCTTACTAATGCGGCAGACGATTGGACATTATCCAAAAAAATATTAAAATAATGTAAAAGATATCTTCCTCAAACTTTTACTACATTAACTATACTATATTCTATAGTATGTCCTATGAGATTTAATTTCAATATTTTCTTCTACATTATTTTGTCTATAAAAATATCCCTTACGATTTTTATATATATATATATATATATATTTTTTTTTTACATCATTTGTATACATTGATCGTCGTATTTATTATATATATATATATATATATATATATATATATATATATATATATGATTGCAGATCCAGAACAATTTTATTCCGTAACAAGGATGCATATCGCTCCCCGGTGACTGAGCATGTTACTGGACCTCTAGGACTTAATTCCTCCAAGAAATACGGGCCGAGAATAAAAAATGCAGAAAATCCGCACCACACGGTTACTTTCGGTGAACGCATCGGAACATCTAAGATTAAACGCTGATTTTCTGGTTCCCAAATTCGGCAGTTGTGAGTATTCACCGAACCGTCCAAATAAAAGGGTGCTTCATCTGTCCAGAGGATATTCCAAGCCATTCTATTGCAACCTCAAAGCGAGCAAGAAACTAAAGTGAGAACCGCTGTCGAGTCTCGAAATCATGTGTAAGCAACCTCTGCACAATTTGAAGCTTCTATGGATAATACCGGAGGATATTCCGCATGACTTTCTGGACAGTTGAACGGGACAGTTGAATGCTTCTACCACACGACGGACACTGGTACTAGCCTGTTCGTTGTAAGCTTTTTCCTCTTCCACCTGAAGCGCATCCTTCTCTACAGCTTCTTCGGAAACAAGTTTCCTTCCTCTTCCAGAACGAATGTTAAAAGAACCGGTTTCTTCAAATTTGGCCACCATTAATCGAAGACCTTTAACAGTGAATGGACCTTTTCGTATCCCCTTCAAACTCCGAAATTTTTGCACAGCAACTAGGCTGAATTATCGTTTTGGTAAAACAATTTTACTAACAAAGCTCGATCTGGTAATCGTAACGATGACATTCTGATTAGCAATAGCAAGCGTGCTGAAAACAAAATCTCCATGAAAGTTTCTAGAATTTATAACAGCTTCTGCTCTACGTCGACAAACATTAATTTGTATATTTGTTTCTTCTTCGTTCCTTCAAATCTTTTGACCGAAAATTGGTTATCGATCAAGTTTCCGATCGACTTTGCAATCACTTTAAAGATTGTAAAATTTAATGAGTATGATTTATTGTGTTAGGGTGACCTAAGGTTAAAAAGATGGTGAAATCTTAAGTAATGAACCAGTCGTAAATGAATAATTCATCAAAAAGTGTCCTCTGATGGTGATATTTTGAACTAATTTTTTTACTCGCTCAAACAAATTCTCATCCCTTCAATAAATCCTACACAAAATTTCATAACTTTCTGAACAATAGTTTCGACTGTAGACAACTTTAAAGTAGGGAAGTTTAATTATGGACACCCTGTATATATATATATATATATATATATATATATATATATATATATATATATATATATATATATATATATATATATATATATATATAGGTCAGGCACTCCACTGTAACTTTATAGCTAGAGTTTTATCTGTCTATACAAGGAGTTCGCTAGTTACATACACATTTCCAGGGGTTACGCGAGGTAAGAAAAGTTTAGAACCACTGCCATAGGGATAAGGGAAAATTTCCAGTTATATCGCAGGTCACGTGCCACATCAGTGAAGAAATTGCCATTTCCCTTGTATTTCGTGGAAATCAACCCATATGCATTCCTTATGATAAAATTTTCTTGGGCCATTACAGCACACGTATGGAAAGTGCGCATGGACGTAAGTAGAAAATTTTTCTTTAGCTGGTACCTTTGCTTTCTTTTAAATTGGGGTATTCTTAATTCATATTTCGGGGTATTTTCACTGCCAGGAATCGATAGATCCATGTATTGTGTAAGAAACTTGCGGTACACCGCGAAAAAATTGCTCACACCTTAGAAAGATGTAGTTACGAAGTGAAAGATGCTTTTACCGAAAATAAAATTAAGATATAACTGCATCGAAATTATCCTATATTTTCTGGGGTTTTTTTTGGACAAAGATATAACATGCCTTTTATGCTATACCATTCTTATTCCATTCTTATGCCATTCTTATGCCATACCATTTATATTCCAAGGGCATTTAATTCGAGAACCCACATACGAGGGCACGAGATTTCACTATTATTTTATTCACTATACACGAGAACGTACACGATCACGAACGAACACACACACATTATATATATATATATATATATATATATATATATATATATATAATATATATATATATATATAATATATATATATATATATAATATATATATATATATATATATATATATATATATATATATATATATATATATATATATATATATATATATATTTATATATATATATATATACAGGGCTAGATTTGAGGCGAAACGCGCCGGAACGGCGTTCCGGTACCTCTCTTTAGGTACCTCTCTTTATTAATAATTTGGAAAACCCCCCACAGCTCCCGGAAGGTTACCGTTCTGGCACCTCTATTTCTAGAAATCTAGCACTGTATATATATATATATATATATATATATATATATATATATATATATATATATATATATATATATATATATATACAGTGGAATCTCCATCGATCGTTTTCGGATCCATCGTTTTTCCGTATGTACCGTTCATTTTATCCAGTCCCAACGATCATATTGCTTTGTTATGTTTCCGCATCTATCGTTTTTACGCATTTATCGTCAATTTCAATCGGTCCCTTGAAAAACGATAGATCGAGATTCCACTGTATATTGTTACGAGTTTGGGGTGAACTTGGCGTGTTATCGCCAGCATGCGATGTTTTAGAGTCCACGATAAATAAAAAATTAATGGTTTGGCACGTTCACGCGTCTACCATGGAGTAAGTAATAAATCCTGCTCTTGGGTCTATTGTTGGAAAATGGTCTGGTAGAGCGGTGTGGAAACACGGGTTTTGTTTCCTAGGTGAATAAGAGTCTGGAATAAAAAGTTCGGTTCTAAAGTTGGTTTTGATGCGATCGGTTGACTGTTTTTGAGCAGGTGATTCTCCTTGTGGAAAATTTTGGTCTCGGCTGATTTAAGACGAGGTCCTTAGAAGGAGGGAAATTTAAGGTGCTACTTGTTAATAACTGTTATATTGTAATTAATTTTTGTGTATGAATTCCTCCATGTTAAAGAAAAGTTATTAGGTGCTCGAATTGTTAGATTCCAGCGAAGATTCAATGTTTATATCTTGTCTACTCTTTTGCAAGTTTCGAGAAAGTTTATTGAAGATTTAATGTTATATAAATTTCTATTATTCAATATGCGGTAACTGGCATATTTATTTATCTTCCCGTTGCTCGGATTTGGTACAATATATACAGTGGTGCACCCAGGAATTTTTCTTGGGGGGGGCCGAGATGAATGGATAAAAATATTTAATGCATGGGGGGGCCGAGATGAACGAATAAAAATATTTATAATGCAAAATCAATATTTCTACTTCTTTGGGGGGGGGCACACACACACACACATATATGTGTGTGTGTGTGTGTGTGTGTGTGTGTGTAAGCAATTATATAGCTTTCTAAACCCTTCAAGATATATAAATAAATACATGTGACTGTTAATCGTAAGACAAAGAGACGTAACAGCATGTCTTCTGACTCTCCAAATCAAGCCGCATCATCGACAGCTTTTTCTGTGTCTTATTGACTTTGATATTTAGAAGTTAACCTAAAGTAAAATCTGATAAGGAAGCAAAAAGGGGAATTCCCTGAGAGTCTTTCATTTATTGGTCCCGATACCAACGCTCATGTGAAATCGCAAAAACTCTATAAAACAAGGCTAACGTCAGAAACACTTACGGCTTTCAAGTCTTCTCTCATATTGATAGTCAGTGTAAACAACTGATAACGTGGTTTTAAGTATAAAGTTCGGGGCGAGGCATGAAATTTTGTTTTGACGGCTGAAGCATTGGAAAAGGATGGTTGCTAAAATTTTACTACTCTCAGTGTTCGTTTTCGTTGCGGTGTTGGCAGTAACTGAAGGTAATGCATGTATATTTTTTAGAATAATTAGTTTATAATTATAATTTGTTATTGATGGCTAAGAAACGTCCAGAATGAACTCAGTTCTGGGTTTAAATGCATAGTTTAAGTCAGTGGTGCGTAAAATTTTTTTTGCGACCCCATTCTGGGTCGCGACGCACAGGTTTAAATGATGTCAAATTATCAAAAACCTGTTGGAGTTGTCATATGATGCCTTGGGAATGAATGCAGTGAGGGTTTAAATTATTTATACAAAAATAATAAATGTATAAGTCATACATTCTCATCTTAAAGAAACGCTTCCATTAAAATTCTAACTTCCGCGTGTGTGTGTGTTGTGACTGATGCCCCTTGACCGACAGTTTATAATCAGTTCAAGTCCATAACGGCTATTGGGCGTAGTGGTGCGGCTCCGGTTTTTAATAGCACCACAAGGGTCGGAATCCGATTTGACTAAAGGACCCGTCCCGTAATTTTGAACCAAGTCAAGTGACGAGACCGGAACGCTTGCCCCCACGCCTACAGAGGTAAATTTGAATACTTGGAGGACATTGCAGCCACGACAGACTTTTCGCCCAGCAGCCGCCATTAGTGTACACGGTGGTGGATTTGTCAGTGACCGGCATCGAACCAGAGTCAGACGTTCAGAGCACTGACTCACTGCTTTTGCCAACCGACCACCACGACTCCCTCTTACTCTTTTTCATGTATTGCGAGAGATTCTAGTAGCGCAGTGGCGCACCCAAGGGATGGGCCAAGGAGCCCTGCACCCCCCCCCAAAGAAATAGAAATTGCATTATGAATATTGAATTTGCATTATAAATATTTTTATCCGTTCAACTCGGCCCCCTCCAAGATTAAGTCCTGGGTGCTCCACTGTGGTAGCGCCACAACACCTAACAATACAAGCACACTGAAGGGCCGGCCTTCCATTTGAGCCAAAGCGTTATATCGTAATTTGACCTTATCAGTTTGCTATCTGGGATAATTACTGACATTTTCTATACACACATCTCATGATGTATTTATACACACACACTTTTACGGATACAAAAGTAGCTTTAAATAGAAGTTTAAAAGTTAAATTTTTCTTCCCGCTCTCAGTAATGCTAATTTCTCCTTGATATTAACATTTCCTACTTAATAAATTTTAGATGATACAGTGTATGTATCGTAAAAGATTCGTTTTAGATTTTAAATGTTATAATCCAAAGTACTAGCTGAAATACATTTATGTAAAAACACTATAATAAATCTGTTTATACGTATGCATAGACAGTGTTCTACAAAAAATATGAAGGAATTTGAAAAAAAAGGGTGGTATTAAATAAATATACCGTGTGTGTCATAAATTCGTGCAAAGTTAAAAAATTCGTAATAAAAGAATTAATGCTTGGAAAAAATTTCTATTTGCGCCAATAGGATCAGGGGGACAACGGATTTTTTTCCATGTAAAAAAAATTTTTTTTTTAATTCCAAAAGTAACCAAAAGAGGGCACTCACACATCATACCGAGACGTTTTATGCAAATCAGGCAAACACGAACAGAAAATCAAACAGATCACAGTAATATGAGACTGTGCCTTTATTTTAAAGTAACAGATGTTCAACATTACCACAAGCACAAAGTAATAGGCAAGTGAGGCACGTCACTACGCCCATCCCATTACAGCGGAGTGTAGCATGTCGCTATCAATGGCAGCGACTGTCTGTCGAATGGCATTTTTCAGTTCCACCAAAGTGTTTGGGGAGACCCGGTATACACGAGACTTTAGTATTCCCGCAAACAAAAATCTGCCGGGGTCAAGTCTGGTGATTGTGAGGGCCACTGAACCTTACAACCGCGACTTATCACTCGATCTTCAGTGAAAGATTCCAACAGGAACGTCTTGACATCACGTGAAATGTGGGACGGGACCCATCCTGCATGAAGGGGACAACATATAATGCATGTCTTTCCTGCAATGCAGGCTTAATGTGGTCACGCAAATGCGTAAAGTACCGTTCTGCAGTGACTGTACAGTCACTGCAGACTGTGCAGTCTGTAGGTTTTCCTGACGGATACTGGGCAAGGCTCTTCAAAAAAGAAAGGGTCCAGAATAAAAGACGCGGTGAAAGCACACCAAACAGCCACAGGAGGAGAATGCAGTGGCTGGCTCAGGTACCCACGAGAGTTTAACGTCCTCCAGACACGACTGTTTTGCGTATTAACGTACCCATGCAAGGAAAAGTGGGCTTCATCCGTCCACATGACGTTTAGCAACAATTGTGGGTTACGTTCCATTGACGTAATCCACAATGGTTTGCGTCAATGGGAATTATTCCATTTGTGCCAGATACCATGTAGCAAAGTTTTGTCTTGCATCTGTATCTACCGGTAATAACTGGTGAAGTGCCTGGATTTTGTACGGATACAGATTCAACATTCCGTGCAGAATACGTCGAATCAACGTCGAATCAACTTCTCCCAGCTTCACGAGCACTGCTTCTCCCTGTTGATGTCTCGGCAGCCAAATCTTACATGACACTTTGTACAGTATGGACGCGGCCCGTGCTCAAGGATCGCCTGCCACTTCGTGGACGATCCTTCAATCTCCTCGGTTCCTCAAAACGTCATACTAAAATCAGTATCCCATTCAATGAAATTGGGCTTTTTTTGCACCTCCAGTCCTTTCTCCGTACGAAACTTTCTCAATGCAAAAGTTATGGATTCATCATTCTTGTAGGAAAGTTTAACCACCAACGCTCGATCTGGTAAAAAAACATGCTGCTGGCTTTGAATGACGGATACAAAGCACGAGGCGGGACCCGTCGTGGCAACAGTAAGGCCATCCGGGTTGGATTCCCGTCTGTGGAGATAGACCGCAGTCGGCAGCTACCCCGTGGCACGCCACCAGACCAGCACCCTGCCACTGAACGGCCCGCAAACAGGACGGCAAGACCGAGGCGAGGCGCCGCGCAGGTGTACTAGCTAAAGCGACTGAGAAGGCGAAGGGGGCCAATGAGGTCGGCCTGATTAGTGGGGATTTGGAAAAAGAAAACAGAGTAGGGCTTAAGCCAAAGTGGATGCTCGTGGGCCAAGAAAACAGAGTTTTCCCAACAAGACGCAATTAGTGTGGGGTGGAGCGAAACGCGTAGCCAGGAAGAAAACAAAACCAAGAGAAGATTTTGACGGTATCGCCGCAAGGACTAGACGGTTGTCAACCTAGCCGAAAGGGAGATTCTGGTCAATTTAGGAGGCGACAGTGTATTCCCGGTCCCGTTTCTCGCATTCTCGCTTACGTTCATCGACGCGAGGCGTGGCTCGCCCCTGCGTAAGTTCCCCCGTGAAGTGGCGTGCTCAAAACTCCTTTGGACTATCGCTAAAGTTGTTCTCCAGAAAAAAATTCAGATCATTAAATCTGAGAAAACGCCCTCTTTCGGTAATTTTTGGAAACTTTTTTTTTACATGGAAAAAAATCCAATGTCCCTCTGAATCTATTAGCGCAAACAAAAAATTTTTCCGAGCATTACTTCTTTTATTACGAATTTTTGAACTTTGCACGAATTTATGATGCACCCGGTATATTTGAAAAGTTTACAAATACTGGTTGCTTTTGTTTTAGAAATTGTTCTACAGAAAATATGAAGGAATTTAAAAAAAAAGGAGGTATTAAATAAATATATATTTGATAAGTTTACAAATGCTGGTTGCTTTTGTTTTAGAAATTGTTCTACAGAAAATTTGAAGGAATTTGAAAAAAATGGGGAGGTATTAAATAAATATATATTTGATGAGTTTACAAATACTGATTGCTTTTGTTTTAGAAATTAGTGTTGACTGTTTAATATGTGTATTGTAACGTCACGTGTTTTGTGCGGTTCCGACGAAGAGCCCTCCACAACTGCAAGTTTTAAAAAAACACAAGCCGTGCGTACCCATTCATTCTAAAATTCTGTGGGGATTAAAAGGCTATAAAATACGTTTTCACGGCCAGAGTTCGACGTTCCTGGTTTTCTGCGGGTTAAGCCCCAGTTTCATCCTCACCAACAAAATCGGGGAACCACCGCTTTTCTCCTTATAAAGATGTCCACCGGGGTCATCAGTCAGAGTATTCTAACGTTATAGAAGAAATATGTTCTCATAAAAATGCCATCGAATCCAAGGCTGTGATTGAGAGCGGAATTCCTCGTTCCCCCTCGGAAAATCCAGCAATTTCTGAGAAAACGCCACGCCACCCGCGTAGTCCAGAGAAAGAGAGAGAGAGAGACTTGTCGCGTTTTTTTTAAGGAGATGCTGCATAGGATGCGCCCCGAGCGGACGTGATTTTTTAAGCTCCTGTTTGGGACTAGCTGAGTCCCGAAGCGTGTATTGTGAATCTGCGCGTAAATTAATTGAATATGTCGTAATTGTCTAATGTTTGATGTTGTTTTGTAAATAAATTTCATGTTAAGTTTTTGTTTTAAAATTGTCCTTCACATTTTAATTAGGACTCTGTCTTTCTTCGTCATGGATTCAGAAATTGTAATTTTAATTATGCCTCAGAGATTAGCCTTAACTACCTATTGTGATGCCACAGTATATTACTTGTCTTCTCTTGAATGTCTTTCTGAAGTAACACGTCTAGATATTTTGAAATACTATATATATATGTAAACGTTCATTAAATGATTTAGCAGTTGTAGTGTTATATTACGAAACTGGATTTTTATGAATATATACCGCATTTTTCGGACCATAAAATACCTTTTTAGTTAAAAAAATCGACTTAAAATTGGGAGGTGTCTTATGGTCCGAACGTAACATTAAAATAAAAGGAATTCTTTATTATATATTTTTTATATATTATTTATTATATATATATATATATATATATATATATTATCGTTATAGTATAAGTCAGAAATTGAAAATATCTGTATATGCCTAACAAAATGCAAAACATTCGTTTCTAAAAATCTTTCCCCTTTGAGGTGCGTCATTTCGTCCAGTGCGTCTTGTGGTCCGAAAAACACGGTAATTCTAAATTAAACGATGCGCACGTGTTATTTAACCCTGATAAGCAAAAAGGATTCTGTTTGTATTATGTTAGAAAAATTTAAGAGTAAAAATTCATTTAAGAGGTATCATCTACTGGGAAGTCATTAACGAGCAGAATATTAACATTTTAGGTCTGCAAAAGGGTGTAGCAACAAATTTAGAAGTTTTGCGGCCTTAGGCCGAATATCTTGGCCGACTATTGCGGCCCCCTGCTATTCATTTGAGGGCAATAAGAAAAGTATAAACTTTTACCATTAATGGGAACGCCCATTAATCATTTACGTTTAACGTTTACCTCACGACATTTGTTGTTGAATTGTCACCGTACTATATTTTTCTCTGTGCCCAGTCGCACTCGTAAGGTGCAATAGAGCTACTTTCTGCCCACTCTACTATCACTGACTCTCTCCGTTAAGTTTAATT
The DNA here is from genome assembly GCA_907164885.2 of Dolomedes plantarius. Classification (NCBI taxonomy): domain Eukaryota; kingdom Metazoa; phylum Arthropoda; class Arachnida; order Araneae; family Dolomedidae; genus Dolomedes; species Dolomedes plantarius. Next base: position 52,936,314 of record OU015503.1, read on the forward strand.
TACAAACTAATAGTATTACGAATTGGTCCGAGCTTCGCGTTGCTATATTGCAAATAAAGTGCATTGTAAATATTACTATTCTAATTATGGACGCGGTGACCCAGTTGGAAAAGGCAGCAAGCCAGTGATCTGAGCGGCTCTGGTTCGATGCCGGTCGCTGACAAATCCACCGCCGTGTACGCTAATGGCGGCTGGTGCACGAAAAATCTGTCATGACTGCAATGTCCTCCAAGTTCTCAAAAAGGCAAAATTTGTATTTTTTAAGATTTTTTTCCACAATTTAGATTGATAAAAAAATTTTACGAAATACTTCAATGAAGGTGGGATGAAAGGAACATCGTAACCGTTACGTTTCTTTTTAAGTATCGTTATTTTGAGGAGCTGCGTATCGTTCCCGGAAACTCTTGAATCCTAAGCGATCTCTACCATCTAAGTTAGGCCCCTGCTGCGGGAGGATAAAGGCATATTTGATATAGAACTTTGATTCAGTATTCAGAAAACAACAATAATGGAAACATTGTCAGGATGTCACCAGATGTCAGAGGCTACGGAAAGAACTCATATAGGAATTTTTTTCCCAATTTAAATCGGTAAATAAAACATGAAAGTATGAGCAGAAACATATTCAGTTATGTGGGATGACAGGACAGGTTGTAACTTTAATTTTATTTGTTGATCATGTACTATCTGCTTGAATGTTATACTGGCTTAGAAACAAAGGCAAAAAGATTACGTACTGGAGACAACGGGTATCGATCGCGGAACCTCTCGCTTGCTAAGCGAGCACTCTAACATCTGAGCTACAGTCCCAGGAAAAACAAGCTACAGGAAAAACTAATAGAGGACCTATTTTCCAAATTTAAATCGAGAATAAACTCATGAAAATGCTAGAATTATATTGATAAATTATGAGCCATGGAAGGAAATATAACTTTAATTTAAAATTTTAATTATGGTTTATCTGCGTAATAGTTATACTCGCTTGTTAATAACGGCAAAAAAAAGTCGATATTGGAAAACAACGGGTACCGATCCCTGTACCTCTTGCATGCTAAGCAAGGGCTCTATCATCTCAGCTAAACCGCCGATGACTGCTGCGAAGGGAAAAACTAATATTGGATATTTTTCACAGATTAGCTGAATGAATAAAACAAAATTTGGATTCATATTATAAAAATATGTGTGGTGAAAGAAATGATCATAACATCAATTTTCGATGCCTGCGTGAGAGTGTAATCCCTCGGTTACAAAAGCAAAGAGCGTCGGTATTGGAGGCACAGGGTATTAATTCCAGTGCCTCTCGCATGCTAATCGAGGACTCTACCATCTGAGATACGCCCCCGATGTAAAAGGACAGGAAAAGAACTGATATAAAAATTTTTTCCGCAGATAAAATAGGCAAAAAAACATAACAATATTGTCATGAAGGTTTTCAGATTTCCGGGATGACAGGAAGCGTTGTAAATAGAATTATAATTTTTGACCATTTACGATCTGAGATACTGTAATATTGGCTTATTTTGAAGGGCAAAAAAAAATTAGGTATAAAAGGCGATCTCGGTACGAACTGCATAATAACCGAGAGCTCTACGATCTGGAATACGATCACGATGCTTGCAGAGAAAGGAAAAATTAATATTGCATATCTTTCATATTTTATAATGAGGAAACAAATATAAAACTTTTGGTCTCATATTATGAAATTATACGAGATGTAATAAATAACCGTAACTGTAATATCTGTTTCAAATTATATTCTTCCTACGAGACAGTGATATTCGCTTACTTCAAAAGGCAAAAAGCGCCGGTATTGCAGACACCGGGTATCGATCCCGGTACATCTCGTATGCTAAGCGAACGCATTACGATCCGAGCTACGCCCCCTTGTCAAAGGTAAGGGAAACACGGATATAGGATTATTTTTTCACAATTTAAATCGGAAAATATATCATGAAAATATTGGCTTGAACATCTACAGTTTAGCGGGATGACTGAAACATAGAAACTTAGATTTTATTTCTTTGTTCACGTACTATCTGTGGGACTTTTATACTGGCTTAGATACAAAGTCAAAAACATTTGGTATTGGAGGCGCCGGGTATCGATCCCGGTACCTCTCGTATGCTCAGCGAGAGTTCTACCATCGGAGCTACGCCCCCGATGTCAGAATCAAGGGATGTCAGAATCAAGGGAATCCAATTCCGGCGCTTTTTGCCTTTTGAAGTAATCGAATATCATTGTCTCGTAGGAAGAATATATTTTGAAACAGATATTAAAGTCTTTTAGGATTTTTTTTTTACAATTTAAATCTGAAAATATAACATGATAATATTGGCTTGAACATATACCGTTTAGAGGGATGACTGAAACATAGAATTTATTTCTTTGTTCACGTAATATCTGCGGGGCTATACTAGCTTAGATACTAGCTTAGATAAAAAGTAAAAAAGAGTACGTGATCTAGGCGCCAGGTATCGATCACGGTACATCGCGCATGCTAAGCGAGCACTCTACCATCTGAGCTACGCCCCTGATGCCACCGTAAAGGGAAAGAACTTATTTAAGATTTATTTTCACAATTTAAACCGGAAAATATAATATAAAAATATTAGCTGGAACATAAACAGTTTAGCGGGATGATTGAAACAGAGACTTAGATTATATTTCTTTGTTCTCGAACTATCTGCGGGACTTTTTACTGGCTTAGATACAAAGTCAAAAAGATTTCGTTCTGGAGGCGCCGGTTATGGATCCCGGTAACTCTTGCATGCTAAGCGAGCGCTCTACCATCAGAGCTACGCCCCCGATGTCAAAATGAAGGGAAATCACTGATTTAGGATTTTTTTCACAATTTAAATCAGAAAATATAACATGTAAATATAGGTTTGAGCATATGTTACTGTAAAATCACGAAGTCTGGTAAAAGCTAGGTTTTACCGGTAAAACCTAGGATTTACCAGACTTCGAGCTTTTACGGTAACATATATACTATTTAGCGGGATAACTGAAACCTAGAAATTAAATTTTATTTCTTTGTTCTCGTACTATATGCGGAACTTTTATACTGGTTTAGATACAGAGTCAAAAAGATTACGTATTGCAGAAGCCGGAAATCGGTTCCGGTACCTCACGAGTGTTAATCGAGCGGTCTAACATCTGATCTACCCCGCCCCCCCCCCCCGATGTCCAAGGGGAGGGAAAAAATTATTTAAGAAATTTTTTTCACAATTTATATCGGAAAATATAACATGAAAATATTGGCTTGAACATATACAGTTTAGCGGGATGACTGAAATATAGAAACTAAAATTTTATATCTTTGTTCACATACTATCTTTGGGACTTTTATACTGGTTTAGATACAAAGTCAAAAAGATTAGGTTTTGGAGGCTGTGGGTATCGAACCCGGTACCTCTCGTATGCTTAGAGAGCTTTCTACCATCTGAGCTACGCCCTTGATGTCAGAAGGAAGGGAAATAAATGATTTAGGAATTTTTAATCACAGTTTAAATTGGAAAATATAACATCAAAACATTAGCATGAACATATACAGTTTAGCGGGATGACTGAAATATAGAATTTATTTCTTTATTCTCATAATATCTGCGGGGATTTTATACTGGCTTCGATAGAAAGTCAAATCGAGTATGTGTTTGAAGCGCCGGGTATCGATCCCGGTACATATCTCATGCTAAGCGAACGCTCTACCATCTGAGCTACGCCCCCGAAGCTACAGGGAACGGAAAGAACTGTTTTACGATTTTTTTCACAATTTAAATCGGAAGATATAACATCAAAATATGTATTAGCATGAACATTCGGCGGAACATTCGCATGAACATTCGAACAGTTTTGCGGGAAGATTTAAACAGAGATACATAGATTTTATTCTTAGAGAATTAGATTTTATTATTTAGAATTTTTTCACGTACTATCTGTGGGACTTTTACACTGGCTTAGATATAAAGTCAAAAATATTGAGCATTAGAGGCGCAGGGGATCGATCCCTGTACATCTCGCATTCTCAGCGAGCATTCTACCATCTGAACTACGCCCTTGATGTCAGACGGAAGGGAAAAAATGATTTAGGAAATTTTTTTCTCAATTTAAATCGGAAAATAGAACGTGAAAACATTGGCTTGAACATATACGGTTTAGCGGGTTGACAGAAACATAGAATTTATTTCTTTGTTCTCGTAATATCTGCGGGGATTTTATACTGGCTTCGATAGAAAGTTAAAAAGAGTACGTGTTGGAGGCGCCGGGTATCGATCCCGGTACCACTCGCATGCTAAGCGAGCACTCTACCATCTGAGCTACACTCCCGATGCTACAGGAAAAGGAAAAAACTGTTTTACGATTTTTTTCACAATTTAATCGGTAAAATTAGCATAATAATATTAGCTTGAACATATACTGTTTAGCGGGATGATTGAAACAAGGAGACTTATATTTTATTTGTTTGTTCTCGTACTATCTGCGGGACTTTTATACTGGCGTAGAAACAAAGTCAAAACGTTTTCGTTTTGGAGGCGCCGGGTATCGATCCCGGTACCTCTCGCATGCTAAGCAAGCGCTCTACCATCTGAGCTACGCCCACGATGATACAAAAAACGGAAAAAACTGTTTTACGATTTTTTTCACAATTTAAATTAGTAAACATAACATCAAAATATTAGCATGAACATATACAGTTTAGCGGGATGATTGAAACAAAGAAACGTAGATTTTATTCATAGATACTTAGATTTTAATATTTGTATTTCTTTCACGTACTATCTGCGGGACTTTTATACTGGCTTAGATACAAACTCGCAAGTATTGAGCATTGGAGGCGCAGGGGATCGATCCCTATACATCTCGCATTCTCAGAGAGCATTCTACCATCTGAACTACGCCCTTGATGACAGACGGAAGGGAAAAAATGATTTATGAATTTTTTTTCTCAATTTAAATCGGAAAATATAGCGTGAAAACATTGGCTTGAACATATACGGTTTAGAGGGCTGACAGAAACATAGAATTTATTTCTTTGTTCTCGTAATATCTGCGGCGATTTTATACTGGCTTCGATAGAAAGTTAAAAAGAGTACGTGTTGGAGGCGCCGGTTATCGATCCCGGTACCTCTCGCATGCTAAGCGAGCGATCTACCATCTGAGCTACGCCCCCGATCCTACAGGAAACGGAAAAAACTGATTTATGTTTTTTTTCACAATTTAAATTGGTAACCATAACATCAAAATATTAGCTTGAACATATACAGTTTAGCGGGATGATTGAAACAAAGAAACGTAGATTTTATTCATAGATACTTAGATTTTAAGATTTGTATTTCTTTCACGTACTATCTGCGGGTCTTTTATACTGGCTTAGATACAAACTCGCAAGTATTGAGCATTGGAGGCGCAGGGGATCGATCCCTGTACATCTCGCATTCTCAGAGAGCATTCTACCATCTGAACTACGCCCTTGATGACAGACGGAAGGGAAAAAATGATTTAACAATTTTTTTTCTCAATTCAAATCGGAAAATATAACGTGAAAACATTGGCTTGAACATATACGGTTTAGAGGGCTGACAGAAACATAGAATTTATTTCTTTGTTCTCGTAATATCTGCGGCGATTTTATACTAGCTTCGATAGAAAGTTAAAAAGAGTACGTGTTGGAGGCGCCGGTTATCGATCCCGGTACCTCTCGCATGCTAAGCGAGCGATCTACCATCTGAGCTACGCCCCCGATCCTACAGGAAACGGAAAAAACTGTTTTACGATATTTTCACAATTTAAATCGGTAAACATAACATCAAAATATTAGCATGAACATATAGAGTTTAGCGGGATGATTGAAACAAAGGAACGTAGATTTTATTCATAGATACTTAGATTTTAATATTTGTATTTCTTTCACGTACTATCTGCGGGACTTTTATACTGGCTTAGATACAAACTCGCAAGTATTGAGCATTGGAGGCGCAGGGGATCGATCCCTGTACATCTCGCATTCTCAGAGAGCATTCTACCATCGGAACTACGCCCTTGATGACAGACGGAAGGGAAAAAATGATTTATGAATTTTTTTTCTCAATTTAAATCGGAAAGTATAATGTGAAAACATTGGCTTGAACATATACGGTTTAGCGGGTTGACAGAAACATAGAATTTATTTCTTTGTTCTCGTAATATCTGCGGGGATTTTATACTGGCTTCGATAGAAAGTTAAAAAGAATAAGTGTTGGAGGCGCCTTGTATCGATCCCGGTACCTCCAACCGGTACGCCGGGTATCGATCCCGGTACCTCTCGCATGCTAAGCGAGCGCTCTAAAATCTGAGCTACGCCCCCGATCCTACAGGAAACGGAAAAAACTGTTTTATGATTTTTTTCACAATTTAAATCGGTAAATTTAACATTCTAATATTAGCTTGAACATATACAGTTTAGCGGGAGGATTGAAACAAAGAGACTTATATTTTATTTGTTTGTTCTAGTACTATCTGCGGGACTTTTATACTGGCTTAGAAACAAAGTCAAAATGTTTTCGTTTTGGAGGCGCCGGGTATCGATCCCGGTACCTCTCGCATGCTAAGCGAGCGCTCTACCATCTGAGCTACGCCCCCGATGATACAAGAAACGGAAAAAACATTTTTACGATTTTTTTCACAATTTAAATTTGTAAACATAACATCAAAATATTAGCATGAACATATACAGTTTAGCGGGATGATTGAAACAAAGAAACGTAGATTTTATTCATAGATACTTAGATTTTAATATTTGTATTTCTTTCACGTACTATCTGCGGGACTTTAATACTGGCTTAGATACAAACTCGCAAATATTGAGCATTGGTTTCGCACGGGATCGATTCCTGTACATCTCGCATTCTCAGCGAGCATTCTACCATCTGAACTACGCCTTTGATGTCAGACGGAAGGGAAAAATGATTTAAGAATTTTTTTTCTCAATTCAAATCGGAAAATATAACATGAAAACATTGGCTTGAACATATACGGTTTAGAGGGTTGACAGAAACATAGAATTTATTTCTTTTTTCTCGTAATATCTGCGGGGATTTTATACTGGCTTCGATAGAAAGTTAAAAAGAGTACGTGTTGGAGGCGCCGGGTATCGATCCCGGTACCTCTCGCATGCTAAGCGAGCGCTCTACCATCTGAGCTACGCCCCCGATGCTATAGGCAACGGAAAAAACTGTTTTATGATTTTTTTCACAATTTAAATCGGTAAATTTAACATAATAAAATTAGCTTGAACATTTAAGTGCCGTTTACATGTGCCAAAAACCCGGGTAAAAGCAGGGTCGTTTCTTACTTTTTCCCTGCGATAGGGAAAAATGCAGGGTGGATTTTCGACCCTGCTTCGACCCAGGATAAAACCCCTAATTACCCATGATGCATTTCGAAGCTGGGAGTAAATAACATGGCGGTTTGAACTTGTGTGAATCCATGAAAATGCAGCTAAATGATCGATGGAAGGATCTGGAACCCCTTAACGATCGCATAATTTTCAAGAAAACAGTAGAAAAGTGCCTATTTTCTTCCGGAGGATTTCATTTATTTCTGCCCATCTAGTTTTTTAAAAAAAAACCCATCCCCAATTACATTATAAATAGAATGGTACTGCCATCTGGTATGTAAAATAAGAAATAAAATTTCATTTCAATAAAATTTCAATAACATTTTCATTTAAAGTGTTATGGTAAAATTAATAAATTTAATAAGTATAATCAATAATTAAACGTAACATTAAAATTTATTTATAAATTAATTATTTTAGAATTCACAGATAAAAATTTATTTATATCTATTTATGATTTTTTTATTTATACATGACTAAAAATTACTGAAACAAAATTGAAATCAAAATTACATTTTGATTTTATAAAAGGATTTATTAAAACAATAAGTATCTTACAATTAATCTTATAATTTAAAAAAATGAACCTATCGATTGGAAAATTTTCTTTCCAGTCTTTATTACTTCAGGAATTTAAAACAATTTCTTCCCACCAAACAGAGCTTCGTAATTTTGCCCACATTCTTTGTTGTGGAAAAACTAAATTTAGTGATGAAGCCATAGATCGTACGATTATATCTAATATCCGCATCAATCTTCTAGTTCTTATATTCCTTTTTTCCTATCTATTTTCTAAATTTATTTTTAAAAACAACAGAAAACAATCGTAAACGTTCTATAATTATCAACAGCTGCTGACATGTGCTGCATTTAAATAACAAATAGACGCAGACGTAATTGTGTTTTAGAAGAGGAGTGCATTGGTCGTGTCGACTTTATCTCCTGTAAGCAAGATATATGTAATCAAGGTGGGAGTGCTCAGTAGTTAAAAATTTAAGTAATGAATTAAAATATTAAGGTAAGAATAACGCGGGTAAAAGAAAAAAATTAATAGTAAAGTTAAATTAAAACAAAAAGTTAATTTTAACAGAAAAAATATAGAGTTACAAGTTAAGAAAATTTAGAAGAAAAATTAGATAAGACTAATGATCCACGGAAAACAAAAAAAGTAATAATATTAAGAGGCCCAGAAAAGCAGATATCATAAGAATACAAAAAATATTTTTGTAAGTTTTTCAATCTTTTTGGATTTTTAAAGTTTTATGATTTTTTTTTGTTGTTTTTTTTAAAATTTAAGAATACGAGGTCAAAAGAACAGCAATTGGAAAAAAAAGGCCTTCCCCAGGACCATACACTTCGTAACGAGATAAATGCGGAGTTCGAAGATGGCAAGCTAAAAACAGCAATACAGTGAATTTGGAAAAGTATGACACCAGCTGGGATCGAACCCATAACGTGATTTACAAGGAATGATGGTGTATGAGGATCAATTCCGTCGAATCATGTGACGGCCTTTACTTCCGGTAAGACGGGTAAATGCAGGGTGAAAATGTGGTCCCATGTAAACGGGCTTCGACGGTTTTCCCTATTAGCGGGTAAATCCCGGGTATTATTGTTGTGCATGTAAACGCAGCTATACAGTTTAGCGGGAGGATTGAAACAAAGAGACTTAAATTTTATTTGTTTGTTCTCGTACTATCTGCGGGACTTTTATACTGACTTAGAAACAAAGTCAAAATGTTTTCGTTTTGGAGGCGCCGGGTATCGATCCCGGTACCTCTCGCATGCTAAGTGAGCGCTCTAGCATCTGAGCTACGCCCCGGATGATACAGGAAACCGAAAAAACTGTTTTACGATTTTTTTGACAATTTAAATTGGTAAACATAACATCAAAATATTAGCATGAACATATACAGTTTAGCGGGATGATTGAAACAAAGAGACGTAGATTTTATTCATAGATACTTAGATTTTAATATTTGTATTTCTTTCACGTACTATCTGCGGGACTTTAATACTGGCTTAGATACAAACTCGCAAATATTGAGCATTGGAGGCGCGGGGGATCGATCCCTGTACATCTCGCATTCTCAGCGAGCATTCTACCATCTGAACTACGCCCTTGATGTCAGACGGAAGGGAAAAAATGATTTAAGAATTTATTTTCTCAATTCAAATCGGAAAATATAACGTGAAAACATTGGCTTGAACATATACGGTTTAGAGGGTTGACAGAAACATAGAATTTATTTCTTTGTTCTCGTAATATCTGCGGGGATTTTATACTGGCTTCGATAAAAAGTTAAAAAGAGTACGTGTTGGAGGCGCCGGGTATCGATCCTGGTACCTCTCGCATGCTAAGCGAGCGCTCTACCATCTGAGCTACGCCCCCGATGCTACAGGCAACGGAAAAAACTGTTTTACGATTTTTTTCACAATTTAAATTGGTAAATTTAACATAATAAAATTAGCTTGAACATATACAGTTTAGCGGGAGGATTGAAACAAAGAGACTTATATTTTATTTGTTTGTTCTCGTACTATCTGCGGGACTTTATACTGGCTTAGAAACAAAGTCAAAATGTTTTCGTTTTGGAGGCGCCGGGTATCGATCCCGGTACCTCTCGCATGCTAAGCGAGCGCTCTACCATCTGAGCTACGCCCCCGATGATACAGGAAACGGAAAAAACTGTTTTACGATTTTTTTCACAATTTAAATTGGTAAACATAACATCAAAATATTAGCATGAACATATACAGTTTAGCGGGATGATTGAAACAAAGAAACGTAGATTGTATTCATAGATACTTAGATTTTAATATTTGTATTCCTTTCACGTACTATCTTCGGGACTTTTATACTGGCTTAGATACAAACTCGCAAGTATTGAGCATTGGAGGCGCAGGTGATCGATCCCTGTACATCTCGCATTCTCAGCGAGCATTCTACCATCTGAAATACGAACTTGATGTCAGACGGAAGGGAAAAAATGATTTATGAATTTTTTTTCTCAATTTAAATCGGAAAATATAACGTGAAAACATTGGCTTGAACATATACGGTTCAGCGGGTTGACAGAAACATAGAATTTATTTCTTTGTTCTCGTAATATCTGCGGGGATTTTATACTGGCTTCGATAGAAAGTTAAAAAGAGTACGTGTTGGAGGCGCCGGGTATCGATCCCGGTACCTCTCGCATGCTAAGCGAGCGCTCTACCATCTGAGCTACGCCCCCGATGATACAGGAAAAGGAAAAAATTGTTTTACGATTTTTTTCACAATTTAAATTCGTAAACATAACATCAAAATATTAGCATGAACATATACAGTTTAGCGGGATGATTGAAACAAAGAGACGTAGATTTTATTCATAGATACATAGATTTTAATATTTGTATTTCTTTCACGTACTATCTTCGGGACTTTAATACTGGCTTAGATACAAACTCGCAAATATTGAGCATTGGAGGCGCGGGGGATCGATCCCTGTACATCTCGCATTCTCAGCGAGCATTCTACCATCTGAACTACGCCCTTGATATCAGACGGAAGGGAAAAAATGATTTAAGAATTTATTTTCTCAATTCAAATCGGAAAATATAACGTGAAAACATTGGCTTGAACATATACGGTTTAGAGGGTTGACAGAAACATAGAATTTATTTCTTTGTTCTCATAATATCTGCGGGGATTTTATACTGGCTTCGATAAAAAGTTAAAAAGAGTACGTGTTGGAGGCGCCGGGTATCGATCCCGGTACCTCTCGCATGCTAAGCGAGCGCTCTACCATCTGAGCTACGCCCCCGATGATACAGGAAACGGAAAAAACTGTTTTACGATTTTTTTCACAATTTAAATTGGTAAACATAACATCAAAATATTAGCATGAACATATACAGTTTAGCGGGATGATTGAAACAAAGAAACGTAGATTGTATTCATAGATACTTAGATTTTAATATTTGTATTCCTTTCACGTACTATCTTTGGGACTTTAATACTGGCTTAGATACAAACTCGCAAATATTGAGCATTGGAGGCGCGGGGGATCGATCCCTCTACATCTCGCATTCTCAGCGAGCATTCTACCATCTGAACTACGCCCTTGATGTCAGACGGAAGGGAAAAAATTATTTAAGAATTTTTTTTCTCAATTCAAATCGGAAAATATAACGTGAAAACATTGGCTTGAACATATACGGTTTAGAGGGTTGACAGAAACATAGAATTTATTTGTTTGTTCTCGTAATATCTACGGGGATTTTATACTGGCTTCGATAAAAAGTTAAAAAGAGTACGTGTTGGAGGCGCCGGGTATCGATCCCGGTACCTCTCGCATGCTAAGCGAGCGATCTACCATCTGAGCTACGCCCCCGATCCTACAGGAAACGGAAAAAACTGTTTTACGATTTTTTTCACAATCTAAATCGGTAAATTTAACATAATAAAATTAGCTTGAACATATACAGTTTAGCGGGAGGATAGAAACAAAGAGGCTTATATTTTATTTGTTTGTTCTCGTACTATCTGCGGGACTTTATACTGGCTTAGAAACAAAGTCAAAATGTTTCCGTTTTGGAGGCGCCGGGTATCGATCCCGGTACCTCTCGCATGCTAAGCGAGCGCTCTACCATCTGAGCTACGCCCCCGATGATACAGGAAACGGAAAAAACTGTTTTACGATTTTTTTCACAATTTAAATTGGTAAACATAACATCAAAATATTAGCATGAACATATACAGTTTAGCGGGATGATTGAAACAAAGAAACGTAGATTGTATTCATAGATACTTAGATTTTAATATTTGTATTCCTTTCACGTACTATCTTCGGGACTTTTATACTGGCTTAGATACAAACTCGCAAGTATTGAGCATTGGAGGCGCAGGGGATCGATCCCTGTACATCTCGCATTCTCAGCGAGCATTCTACCATCTGAAATACGCCCTTGATGTCAGACGGAAGGGAAAAAATGATTTATGAATTTTTTTCTCAATTTAAATCGGAAAATATAACGTGAAAACATTGCCTTGAACATATACGGTTTAGCGGGTTGACAGAAACATAGAATTTATTTCTTTGTTCTCGTAATATCTGCGGGGATATTATACTGGCTTCGATAGAAAGTTAAAAAGAGTACTTGTTGGAGGCGCCGGGTATCGATCCCGGTACCTCTCGCATGCTAAGCGAGCGCTTTACCATCTGAGCTACGCCCCCGATGCTACAAGCAACGGAAAAAACTGTTTTACGATTTTTTTCACAATCTAAATCGGTAAATTTAACATAATAAAATTAGCTTGAACATATACAGTTTAGCGGGAGGATAGAAACAAAGAGGCTTATATTTTATTTGTTTGTTCTCGTACTATCTGCGGGACTTTATACTGGCTTAGAAACAAAGTCAAAATGTTTCCGTTTTGGAGGCGCCGGGTATCGATCCCGGTACCTCTCGCATGCTAAGCGAGCGCTCTACCATCTGAGCTACGCCCCCGATGATACAGGAAACGGAAAAAACTGTTTTACGATTTTTTTCACAATTTAAATTGGTAAACATAACATCAAAATATTAGCATGAACATATACAGTTTAGCGGGATGATTGAAACAAAGAAACGTAGATTGTATTCATAGATACTTAGATTTTAATATTTGTATTCCTTTCACGTACTATCTTCGGGACTTTTATATTGGCTTAGATACAAACTCGCAAGTATTGAGCATTGGAGGCGCAGGTGATCGATCCCTGTACATCTCGCATTCTCAGCGAGCATTCTACCATCTGAAATACGAACTTGATGTCAGACGGAAGGGAAAAAATGATTTATGAATTTTTTTTCTCAATTTAAATCGGAAAATATAACGTGAAAACATTGGCTTGAACATATACGGTTCAGCGGGTTGACAGAAACATAGAATTTATTTCTTTGTTCTCGTAATATCTGCGGGGATTTTATACTGGCTTCGATAGAAAGTTAAAAAGAGTACGTGTTGGAGGCGCCGGGTATCGATCCCGGTACCTCTCGCATGCTAAGCGAGCGCTCTACCATCTGAGCTACGCCCCCGATGATACAGGAAAAGGAAAAAATTGTTTTACGATTTTTTTCACAATTTAAATTGGTAAACATAACATCAAAATATTAGCATGAACATATACAGTTTAGCGGGATGATTGAAACAAAGAGACGTAGATTTTATTCATAGATACATAGATTTTAATATTCGTATTTCTTTCACGTACTATCTTCGGGACTTTAATACTGGCTTAGATACAAACTCGCAAATATTGAGCATTGGAGGCGCGGGGGATCGATCCCTGTACATCTCGCATTCTCAGCGAGCATTCTACCATCTGAACTACGCCCTTGATGTCAGACGGAAGGGAAAATATGATTTAAGAATTTATTTTCTCAATTCAAATCGGAAAATATAACGTGAAAACATTGGCTTGAACATATACGGTTTAGAGGGTTGACAGAAACATAGAATTTATTTCTTTGTTCTCATAATATCTGCGGGGATTTTATACTGGCTTCGATAAAAAGTTAAAAAGAGTACGTGTTGGAGGCGCCGGGTATCGATCCCGGTACCTCTCGCATGCTAAGCGAGCGCTCTACCATCTGAGCTACGCCCCCGATGATACAGGAAACGGAAAAAACTGTTTTACGATTTTTTTCACAATTTAAATTGGTAAACATAACATCAAAATATTAGCATGAACATATACAGTTTAGCGGGATGATTGAAACAAAGAAACGTAGATTGTATTCATAGATACTTAGATTTTAATATTTGTATTCCTTTCACGTACTATCTTCGGGACTTTTATACTGGATTAGATACAAACTCGCAAGTATTGAGCATTGGAGGCGCAGGGGATCGATCCCTGTACATCTCGCATTCTCAGCGAGCATTCTACCATCTGAAATACGCCCTTGATGTCAGACGGAAGGGAAAAAATAAATTTATGAATTTTGTTTCTCAATTTAAATCGGAAAATATAACGTGAAAACATTGGCTTGAACATATACGGTTTAGCGGGTTGACAGAAACATAGAATTTATTTCTTTGTTCTCGTAATATCTGCGGGGATATTATACTGGCTTCGATAGAAATTTAAAAGGAGTACGTGTTGGAGGCGCCGGGTATCGATCCCGGTACCTCTCGCATGCTAAGCGAGCGCTCTACCATCTGAGCTACGCCCCCGAAGCTACAGGCAACGGAAAAAACTGTTTTACGATTTTTTTCACAATCTAAATCGGTAAATTTAACATAATAAAATTAGCTTGAACATATACAGTTTAGCGGGAGGATAGAAACAAAGAGGCTTATATTTTATTTGTTTGTTCTCGTACTTTCTGCGGGACTTTATACTGGCTTAGAAACAAAGTCAAAATGTTTCCGTTTTGGAGGCGCCGGGTATCGATCCCGGTACCTCTCGCATGCTAAGCGAGCGCTCTACCATCTGAGCTACGACCCCCGATGATACAGGAAACGGAAAAAACTGTTTTACGATTTTTTTCACAATTTAAATTGGTAAACATAACATCAAAATATTAGCATGAACATATACAGTTTAGCGGGATGATTGAAACAAAGAGACGTAGATTTTATTCATAGATACTTAGATTTTAATATTTGTATTTCTTTCACGTACTATCTGCGGGACTTTAATACTGGCTTAGATACAAACTCGCAAGTATTGAGCATTGGAGGCGCAGGGGATCGATCCTTGTACATCTCGCATTCTCAGCGAGCATTCTACCATCTGAAATACGCCCTTGATGTCAGACGGAAGGGAAAAAATGATTTATGAATTTTTTTTCTCAATTTAAATCGGAAAATATAACGTGAAAACATTGGCTTGAACATATACGGTTTAGCGGGTTGACAGAAACATAGAATTTATTTCTTTGTTCTCGTAATATCTGCGGGGATATTATACTGGCTTCGATAGAAAGTTAAAAAGAGTACTTGTTGGAGGCGCCGGGTATCGATCCCGTTACTTCTCGCATGCTAAGCGAGTGCTCTACCATCTGAGCTACGCCCGCGATGATACAGGAAACGGAAAAAACTGTTTTACGATTTTTTTCACAATTTAAATTGGTAAACATAACATCAAAATATTAGCATGAACATATACAGTTTAGCGGGATGATTGAAACATAGAAACGTAGATTGTATTCATAGATACTTAGATTTTAATATTTGTATTCCTTTCACGTACTATCTTCGGGACTTTCATACTGGCTTAGATACAAACTCGCAAGTATTGAGCATTGGAGGCGCAGGGGATCGATCCCTGTACATCTCGCATTCTCAGCGAGCATTCTACCATCTGAAATACGCCCTTGATGTCAGACGGAAGGGAAAAAATGATTTATGAATTTTTTTCTCAATTTAAATCGGAAAATATAACGTGAAAACATTGGCTTGAACATATACGGTTTAGAGGGTTGACAGAAACATAGAAATTATTTCTTTGTTCTCGTAATATCTGCGGGGATATTATACTGGCTTCGATAGAAAGTTAAAAAGAGTACGTGTTGGAGGCGCCGGGTATCGATCCCGGTACCTCTCGCATGCTAAGCGAGCGCTCTACCATCTGAGCTACGCCCCCGATCCTACAAGCAACGGAAAAAACTGTTTTACGATTTTTTTCACAATCTAAATCGGTAAATTTAACATAATAAAATTAGCTTGAACATATACAGTTTAGCGGGAGGATTGAAACAAAGAGACTTATATTTTATTTGTTTGTTCTCGTACTATCTGCGGGACTTTATACTGGCTTAGAAACAAAGTCAAAATGTTTCCGTTTTGGAGGCGCCGGGTATCGATCCCGGTACCTCTCGCATGCTAAGCGAGCGCTCTACCATCTGAGCTACGCCCCCGATGATACAGGAAACGGAAAAAACTGTTTTACGATTTTTTTCACAATTTAAATTGGTAAACATAACATCAAAATATTAGCATGAACATATACAGTTTAGCGGGATGATTGAAACAAAGAGACGTAGATTTTATTCATAGATACTTAGATTTTAATATTTGTATTTCTTTCACGTACTATCTGCGGGACTTTAATACTGGCTTAGATACAAACTCGCAAATATTGAGCATTGAAGGCGCGGGGATCGATCCCTGTACATCTCGCATTCTCAGCGAGCATTCTACCATCTGAACTACGCCCTTGATGTCAGACGGAAGGGAAAAAATGATTTAAGAATTTTTTTTCTCAATTCAAATCGGAAAATATAACGTGAAAACATTGGCTTGAACATATACGGTTTAGAGGGTTGACAGAAACATAGAATTTATTTCTTTGTTCTCGTAATATCTGCGGGGATTTTATACTGGCTTCGATAGAAAGTTAAAAAGAGTACGTGTTGGAGGCGCCGGGTATCGATCCCGGTACCTCTCGCATGCTAAGCGAGCGCTCTACCATCTGAGCTACGCCCCCGATCCTACAAGCAACGGAAAAAACTGTTTTACGATTTTTTTCACAATCTAAATCGGTAAATTTAACATAATAAAATTAGCTTGAACATATACAGTTTAGCGGGAGGATTGAAACAAAGAGGCTTATATTTTATTTGTTTGTTCTCGTACTATCTGCGGGACTTTATACTGGCTTAGAAACAAAGTCAAAATGTTTCCGTTTTGGAGGCGCCGGGTATCGATCTCGGTACCTCTCGCATGCTAAGCGAGCGCTCTACCATCTGAGCTACGCCCCCGATGATACAGGAAACGGAAAAAACTGTTTTACGATTTTTTTCACAATTTAAATTGGTAAACATAACATCAAAATATTAGCATGAACATATACAGTTTAGCGGGATGATTGAAACAAAGAAACGTAGATTGTATTCATAGATACTTAGATTTTAATATTTGTATTCCTTTCACGTACTATCTTCGGGACTTTTATACTGGCTTAGATACAAACTCGCAAGTATTGAGCATTGGAGGCGCAGGGGATCGATCCCTGTACATCTCGCATTCTCAGCGAGCATTCTACCATCTGAAATACGCCCTTGATGTCAGACGGAAGGGAAAAAATGATTTATGAATTTTTTTTCTCAATTTAAATCGGAAAATATAACGTGAAAACATTGGCTTGAACATATACGGTTTAGCGGGTTGACAGAAACATAGAATTTATTTCTTTGTTCTCGTAATATCTGCGGGGATATTATACTGGCTTCGATAGAAAGTTAAAAAGAGTACGTGTTGGAGGCGCCGGGTATCGATCCCGGTACCTCTCGCATGCTAAGCGAGCGCTCTACCATCTGAGCTACGCCCCCGATGATACAGGAAACGGAAAAAAACTGTTTTACGATTTTTTTCACAATTTAAATTGGTAAACATAACATCAAAATATTAGCATGAACATATACAGTTTAGCGGGATGATTGAAACAAAGAAACGTAGATTGTATTCATAGATACTTAGATTTTAATATTTGTATTTCTTTCCCGTACTATCTTCGGGACTTTAATACTGGCTTAGATACAAACTCGCAAATATTGAGCATTGAAGGCGCGGGGGATCGATCCCTGTACATCTCGCATTCTCAGCGAGCATTCTACCATCTGAACTACGCCCTTGATGTCAGACGGAAGGGAAAAAATGATTTAAGAATTTTTTTTCTCAATTCAAATCGGAAAATATAACGTGAAAACATTGGCTTGAACATATACGGTTTAGAGGGTTGACAGAAACATAGAATTTATTTCTTTGTTCTCGTAATATCTGCGGGGATTTTATACTGGCTTCGATAGAAAGTTAAAAAGAGTACGTGTTGGAGGCGCCGGGTATCGATCCCGGTACCTCTCGCATGCTAAGCGAGCGCTCTACCATCTGAGCTACGCCCCCGATGATACAGGAAACGGAAAAAACTGTTTTACGATTTTTTTCACAATTTAAATTGGTAAACATAACATCAAAATATTAGCATGAACATATACAGTTTAGCGGGATGATTGAAACAAAGAGACGTAGATTTTATTCATAGATACTTAGATTTTAATATTTGTATTTCTTTCACGTACTATCTGCGGGACTTTAATAC
Organism: Dolomedes plantarius; assembly: GCA_907164885.2. Lineage (NCBI taxonomy): Eukaryota > Metazoa > Arthropoda > Arachnida > Araneae > Dolomedidae > Dolomedes > Dolomedes plantarius. Next base: position 52,954,761 of record OU015503.1, read on the forward strand.
TGGCTTAGATACAAACTCGCAAATATTGAGCATTGGAGGCGCAGGAGATTGATCCCTGTACATCTCGCATTCTCAGCGAGCATTCTACCATCTGAACTACGCCCTTGATGTCAGACGGAAGGGAAAAAATGATTTAAGAATTTTTTTTCTCAATTCAAATCGGAAAATATAACGTGAAAACATTGGCTTGAACATATACGGTTTAGAGGGTTGACAGAAACATAGAATTTATTTCTTTGTTCTCGTAATATCTGCGGGGATTTTATACTGGCTTCGATAGAAAGTTAAAAAGAGTACGTGTTGGAGGCGCCGGGTATCGATCCCGGTACCTCTCGCATGCTAAGCGAGCGCTCTACCATCTGAGCTACGCCCCCGATGCTACAGGCAACGGAAAAAACTGTTTTACGATTTTTTTCACAATTTAAATCGGTAAATTTAACATAATAAAATTAGCTTGAACATATACAGTTTAGCGGGAGGATTGAAACAAAGAGGCTTATATTTTATTTGTTTGTTCTCGTACTATCTGCGGGACTTTATACTGGCTTAGAAACAAAGTCAAAATGTTTCCGTTTTGGAGGCGCCGGGTATCGATCCCGGTACCTCTCGCATGCTAAGCGAGCGCTCTACCATCTGAGCTACGCCCCCGATGATACAGGAAACGGAAAAAACTGTTTTACGATTTTTTTCACAATTTAAATTGGTAAACATAACATCAAAATATTAGCATGAACATATACAGTTTAGCGGGATGATTGAAACAAAGAAACGTAGATTGTATTCATAGATACTTAGATTTTAATATTTGTATTCCTTTCACGTACTATCTTCGGGACTTTTATACTGGCTTAGATACAAACTCGCAAGTATTGAGCATTGGAGGCGCAGGGGATCGATCCCTGTACATCTCGCATTCTCAGCGAGCATTCTACCATCTGAAATACGCCCTTGATGTCAGACGGAAGGGAAAAAATGATTTATGAATTTTGTTTCTCAATTTAAATCGGAAAATATAACGTGAAAACATTGGCTTGAACATATACGGTTTAGCGGGTTGACAGAAACATAGAATTTATTTCTTTGTTCTCGTAATATCTGCGGGGATATTATACTGGCTTCGATAGAAAGTTAAAAAGAGTACGTGTTGGAGGCGCCGGGTATCGATCCCGGTACCTCTCGCATGCTAAGCGAGCGCTCTACCATCTGAGCTACGCCCCCGATGATACAGGAAACGGAAAAAACTGTTTTACGATTTTTTTCACAATTTAAATTGGTAAACATAACATCAAAATATTAGCATGAACATATACAGTTTAGCGGGATGATTGAAACAAAGAAACGTAGATTGTATTCATAGATACTTAGATTTTAATATTTGTATTCCTTTCACGTACTATCTGCGGGACTTTATACTGGCTTAGAAACAAAGTCAAAATGTTTCCGTTTTGGAGGCGCCGGGTATCGATCCCTGTACATCTCGCATTCTCAGCGAGCATTCTACCATCTGAAATACGCCCTTGATGTCAGACGGAAGGGAAAAAATGATTTATGAATTTTTTTCTCAATTTAAATCGGAAAATATAACGTGAAAACATTGGCTTGAACATATACGGTTTAGCGGGTTGACAGAAACATAGAATTTATTTCTTTGTTCTCGTAATATCTGCGGGGATTTTATACTGGCTTCGATAGAAAGTTAAAAAGAGTACGTGTTGGAGGCGCCGGGTATCGATCCCGGTACCTCTCGCATGCTAAGCGAGCGCTCTACCATCTGAGCTACGCCCCCGATGATACAGGAAACGGAAAAAACTGTTTTACGATTTTTTTCACAATTTAAATTGGTAAACATAACATCAAAATATTAGCATGAACATATACAGTTTAGCGGGATGATTGAAACAAAGAGACGTAGATTTTATTCATAGATACTTAGATTTTAATATTTGTATTTCTTTCACGTACTATCTGCGGGACTTTAATACTGGCTTAGATACAAACTCGCAAATATTGAGCATTGAAGGCGAGGGGGATTGATCCGTGTACATCTCGCATTCTCAGCGAGCATTCTACCATCTGAACTACGCCCTTGATGTCAGACGGAAGGGAAAAAATGATTTAAGAATTTTTTTTCTCAATTCAAATCGGAAAATATAACGTGAAAACATTGGCTTGAACATATACGGCTTAGAGGATTGACAGAAACATAGAATTTATTTCTTTGTTCTCGTAATATCTGCGGGGATTTTATACTGGCTTCGATAAAAAGTCAAAATGTTTTCGTTTTGGAGGCGCCGGGTATCGATCCCGGTACCTCTCGCATGCTAAGCGAGCGCTCTACCATCTGAGCTACGCCCCCGATGATACAGGAAACGGAAAAAACTGTTTTACGATTTTTTTCACAATTTAAATTGGTAAACATAACATCAAAATATTAGCATGAACATATACAGTTTAGCGGGATGATTGAAACAAAGAGACGTAGATTTTATTCATAGATACTTAGATTTTAATATTTGTATTTCTTTCACGTACTATCTGCGGGACTTTAATACTGGCTTAGATACAAACTCGCAAATATTGAGCATTAGAGGCGCGGGGATCGATCCCTGTACATCTCGCATTCTCAGCGAGCATTCTACCATCTGAATTACGCCCTTGATGTCAGACGGAAGGGAAAAAATGATTTAAGAATTTTTTTTCTCAATTCAAATCGGAAAATATAACGTGAAAACATTGGCTTGAACATATACGGTTTAGAGGGTTGACAGAAACATAGAATTTATTTCTTTGTTCTCGTAATATCTGCGGGGATTTTATACTGGCTTCGATAAAAAGTTAAAAAGAGTACGTGTTGGAGGCGCCGGGTATCGATCCCGGTACCTCTCGCATGCTAAGCGAGCGCTCTACCATCTGAGCTACGCCCCCGATGCTACAGGCAACGGAAAAAACTGTTTTACGATTTTTTTCACAATCTAAATCGGTAAATTTAACATAATAAAATTAGCTTGAACATATACAGTTTAGCGGGAGGATTGAAACAAAGAGGCTTATATTTTATTTGTTTGTTCTCGTACTATCTGCGGGACTTTATACTGGCTTAGAAACAAAGTCAAAATGTTTCCGTTTTGGAGGCGCCGGGTATCGATCCCGGTACCTCTCGCATGCTAAGCGAGCGCTCTACCATCTGAGCTACGCCCCCGATGATACAGGAAACGGAAAAAACTGTTTTACGATTTTTTTCACAATTTAAATTGGTAAACATAACATCAAAATATTAGCATGAACATATACAGTTTAGCGGGATGATTGAAACAAAGAAACGTAGATTGTATTCATAGATACTTAGATTTTAATATTTGTATTTCTTTCACGTACTATCTGCGGGACTTTTATACTGGCTTAGATACAAACTCGCAAGTATTGAGCATTGGAGGCGCAGGGGATCGATCCCTGTACATCTCGCATTCTCAGCGAGCATTCTACCATCTGAAATACGCCCTTGATGTCAGACGGAAGGGAAAAAATGATTTATGAATTTTTTTTCTCAATTTAAATCGGAAAATATAACGTGAAAACATTGGCTTGAACATATACGGTTTAGCGGGTTGACAGAAACATAGAATTTATTTCTTTGTTCTCGTAATATCTGCGGGGATATTATACTGGCTTCGATAGAAAGTTAAAAAGAGTACGTGTTGGAGGCGCCGGGTATCGATCCCGGTACCTCTCGCATGCTAAGCGAGCGCTCTACCATCTGAGCTACGCCCCCGATGATACAGGAAACGGAAAAAACTGTTTTTACGATTTTTTTCACAATTTAAATTGGTAAACATAACATCAAAATATTAGCATGAACATATACAGTTTAGCGGGATGATTGAAACAAAGAGACGTAGATTTTATTCATAGATACTTAGATTTTAATATTTGTATTTCTTTCACGTACTATCTGCGGGACTTTAATACTGGCTTAGATACAAACTCGCAAATATTGAGCATTGAAGGCGCAGGGGATCGATCCCTGTACATCTCGCATTCTCAGCGAGCATTCTACCATCTGAACTACGCCCTTGATGTCAGACGGAAGGGAAAAAATGATTTAAGAATTTTTTTTCTCAATTCAAATCGGAAAATATAACGTGAAAACATTGGCTTGAACATATACGGTTTAGAGGGTTGACAGAAACATAGAATTTATTTCTTTGTTCTCGTAATATCTGCGGGGATTTTATACTGGCTTCGATAAAAAGTTAAAAGAGTTACGTGTTGGAGGCGCCGGGTATCGATCCCGGTACCTCTCGCATGCTAAGCGAGCGCTCTACCATCTGAGCTACGCCCCCGATGATACAGGAAACGGAAAAAACTGTTTTACGATTTTTTTCACAATTTAAATTGGTAAACATAACATCAAAATATTAGCATGAACATATACAGTTTAGCGGGATGATTGAAACAAAGAGACGTAGATTTTATTCATAGATACTTAGATTTTAATATTTGTATTTCTTTCACGTACTATCTGCGGGACTTTAATACTGGCTTAGATACAAACTCGCAAATATTGAGCATTGAAGGCGCGGGGGATCGATCCCTGTACATCTCGCATTCTCAGCGAGCATTCTACCATCTGAACTACGCCCTTGATGTCAGACGGAAGGGAAAAAATGATTTAAGAATTTTTTTTCTCAATTCAAATCGGAAAATATAACGTGAAAACATTGGCTTGAACATATACGGTTTAGAGGGTTGACAGAAACATAGAATTTATTTCTTTGTTCTCGTAATATCTGCGGGGATTTTATACTGGCTTCGATAAAAAGTTAAAAAGAGTACGTGTTGGAGGCGCCGGGTATCGATCCCGGTACCTCTCGCATGCTAAGCGAGCGCTCTACCATCTGAGCTACGCCCCCGATGCTACAGGCAACGGAAAAAACTGTTTTACGATTTTTTTCACAATCTAAATCGGTAAATTTAACATAATAAAATTAGCTTGAACATATACAGTTTAGCGGGAGGATTGAAACAAAGAGGCTTATATTTTATTTGTTTGTTCTCGTACTATCTGCGGGACTTTATACTGGCTTAGAAACAAAGTCAAAATGTTTTCCGTTTTGGAGGCGCCGGGTATCGATCCCGGTACCTCTCGCATGCTAAGCGAGCGCTCTACCATCTGAGCTACGCCCCCGATGATACAGGAAACGGAAAAAACTGTTTTACGATTTTTTCACAATTTAAATTGGTAAACATAACATCAAAATATTAGCATGAACATATACAGTTTAGCGGGATGATTGAAACAAAGAAACGTAGATTGTATTCATAGATACTTAGATTTTAATATTTGTATTCCTTTCACGTACTATCTTCGGGACTTTTATACTGGCTTAGATACAAACTCGCAAGTATTGAGCATTGGAGGCGCAGGGGATCGATCCCTGTACATCTCGCATTCTCAGCGAGCATTCTACCATCTGAAATACGCCCTTGATGTCAGACGGAAGGGAAAAAATGATTTATGAATTTTTTTTCTCAATTTAAATCGGAAAATATAACGTGAAAACATTGGCTTGAACATATACGGTTTAGCGGGTTGACAGAAACATAGAATTTATTTCTTTGTTCTCGTAATATCTGCGGGGATATTATACTGGCTTCGATAGAAAGTTAAAAAGAGTACGTGTTGGAGGCGCCGGGTATCGATCCCGGTACCTCTCGCATGCTAAGCGAGCGCTCTACCATCTGAGCTACGCCCCCGATGATACAGGAAACGGAAAAAACTGTTTTACGATTTTTTTCACAATTTAAATTGGTAAACATAACATCAAAATATTAGCATGAACATATACAGTTTAGCGGGATGATTGAAACAAAGAGACGTAGATTTTATTCATAGATACTTAGATTTTAATATTTGTATTTCTTTCACGTACTATCTGCGGGACTTTAATACTGGCTTAGATACAAACTCGCAAATATTGAGCATTGAAGGCGAGGGGGATTGATCCGTGTACATCTCGCATTCTCAGCGAGCATTCTACCATCTGAACTACGCCCTTGATGTCAGACGGAAGGGAAAAAATGATTTAAGAATTTTTTTTCTCAATTCAAATCGGAAAATATAACGTGAAAACATTGGCTTGAACATATACGGCTTAGAGGGTTGACAGAAACATAGAATTTATTTCTTTGTTCTCGTAATATCTGCGGGGATTTTATACTGGCTTCGATAGAAAGTTCAAAAGAGTTACGTGTTGGAGGCGCCGGGTATCGATCCCGGTACCTCTCGCATGCTAAGCGAGCGCTCTACCATCTGAGCTACGCCCCCGATGATACAGGAAACGGAAAAAAACTGTTTTACGATTTTTTTCACAATTTAAATTGGTAAACATAACATCAAAATATTAGCATGAACATATACAGTTTAGCGGGATGATTGAAACAAAGAGACGTAGATTTTATTCATAGATACTTAGATTTTAATATTTGTATTTCTTTCACGTACTATCTGCGGGACTTTAATACTGGCTTAGATACAAACTCGCAAATATTGAGCATTGAAGGCGCGGGGGATCGATCCCTGTACATCTCGCATTCTCAGCGAGCATTCTACCATCTGAACTACGCCCTTGATGTCAGACGGAAGGGAAAAAATGATTTAAGAATTTTTTTTCTCAATTCAAATCGGAAAATATAACGTGAAAACATTGGCTTGAACATATACGGTTTAGAGGGTTGACAGAAACATAGAATTTATTTCTTTGTTCTCGTAATATCTGCGGGGATTTTATACTGGCTTCGATAGAAAGTTAAAAAGAGTACGTGTTGGAGGCGCCGGGTATCGATCCCGGTACCTCTCGCATGCTAAGCGAGCGCTCTACCATCTGAGCTACGCCCCCGATGCTACAGGCAACGGAAAAAACTGTTTTACGATTTTTTTCACAATCTAAATCGGTAAATTTAACATAATAAAATTAGCTTGAACATATACAGTTTAGCGGGAGGATTGAAACAAAGAGGCTTATATTTTATTTGTTTGTTCTCGTACTATCTGCGGGACTTTATACTGGCTTAGAAACAAAGTCAAAATGTTTCCGTTTTGGAGGCGCCGGGTATCGATCCCGGTACCTCTCGCATGCTAAGCGAGCGCTCTACCATCTGAGCTACGCCCCCGATGATACAGGAAACGGAAAAAACTGTTTTACGATTTTTTTCACAATTTAAATTGGTAAACATAACATCAAAATATTAGCATGAACATATACAGTTTAGCGGGATGATTGAAACAAAGAAACGTAGATTGTATTCATAGATACTTAGATTTTAATATTTGTATTCCTTTCACGTACTATCTTCGGGACTTTCCTACTGGCTTAGATACAAACTCGCAAGTATTGAGCATTGGAGGCGCAGGGGATCGATCCCTGTACATCTCGCATTCTCAGCGAGCATTCTACCATCTGAAATACGCCCTTGATGTCAGACGGAAGGGAAAAAATGATTTATGAATTTTTTTCTCAATTTAAATCGGAAAATATAACGTGAAAACATTGGCTTGAACATATACGGTTTAGCGGGTTGACAGAAACATAGAATTTATTTCTTTGTTCTCGTAATATCTGCGGGGATATTATACTGGCTTCGATAGAAAGTTAAAAAGAGTACGTGTTGGAGGCGCCGGGTATCGATCCCGGTACCTCTCGCATGCTAAGCGAGCGCTCTACCATCTGAGCTACGCCCCCGATGATACAGGAAACGGAAAAAACTGTTTTACGATTTTTTTCACAATTTAAATTGGTAAACATAACATCAAAATATTAGCATGAACATATACAGTTTAGCGGGATGATTGAAACAAAGAGACGTAGATTTTATTCATAGATACTTAGATTTTAATATTTGTATTTCTTTCACGTACTATCTGCGGGACTTTAATACTGGCTTAGATACAAACTCGCAAATATTGAGCATTGGAGGCGCAGGGGATCGATCCCTGTACATCTCGCATTCTCAGCGAGCATTCTACCATCTGAACTACGCCCTTGATGTCAGACGGAAGGGAAAAAATGATTTAAGAATTTTTTTTCTCAATTCAAATCGGAAAATATAACGTGAAAACATTGGCTTGAACATATACGGTTTAGAGGGTTGACAGAAACATAGAATTTATTTCTTTGTTCTCGTAATATCTGCGGGGATTTTATACTGGCTTCGATAGAAAGTTAAAAAGAGTACGTGTTGGAGGCGCCGGGTATCGATCCCGGTACCTCTCGCATGCTAAGCGAGCGCTCTACCATCTGAGCTACGCCCCCGATGCTACAGGCAACGGAAAAAACTGTTTTACGATTTTTTTCACAATCTAAATCGGTAAATTTAACATAATAAAATTAGCTTGAACATATACAGTTTAGCGGGAGGATTGAAACAAAGAGGCTTATATTTTATTTGTTTGTTCTCGTACTATCTGCGGGACTTTATACTGGCTTAGAAACAAAGTCAAAATGTTTTCGTTTTGGAGGCGCCGGGTATCGATCCCGGTACCTCTCGCATGCTAAGCGAGCGCTCTACCATCTGAGCTACGCCCCCGATGATACAGGAAACGGAAAAAACTGTTTTACGATTTTTTTCACAATTTAAATTGGTAAACATAACATCAAAATATTAGCATGAACATATACAGTTTAGCGGGATGATTGAAACAAAGAAACGTACATTGTATTCATAGATACTTAGATTTAAATATTTGTATTTCTTTCACGTACTATCTGCGGGACTTTAATACTGGCTTAGATACAAACTCGCAAGTATTGAGCATTGGAGGCGCAGGGGATCGATCCCTGTACATCTCGCATTCTCAGCGAGCATTCTACCATCTGAACTACGCCCTTGATGTCAGACGGAAGGGAAAAAATGATTTAAGAATTTTTTTTCTCAATTCAAATCGGAAAATATAACGTGAAAACATTGGCTTGAACATATACGGTTTAGAGGGTTGACAGAAACATAGAATTTATGTCTTTGTTCTCGTAATATCTGCGGGGATATTATACTGGCTTCGATAGAAAGTTAAAAAGAGTACGTGTTGGAGGCGCCGGGTATCGATCCCGGTACCTCTCGCATGCTAAGCGAGCGCTCTACCATCTGAGCTACGCCCCCGATGCTACAGGCAACGGAAAAAAACTGTTTTACGATTTTTTTCACAATCTAAATCGGTAAATTTAACATAATAAAATTAGCTTGAACATATACAGTTTAGCGGGAGGATTGAAACAAAGAGACTTATATTTTATTTGTTTGTTCTCGTACTATCTGCGGGACTTTATACTGGCTTAGAAACAAAGTCAAAATGTTTTCGTTTTGGAGGCGCCGGGTATCGATCCCGGTACCTCTCGCATGCTAAGCGAGCGCTCTACCATCTGAGCTACGCCCCCGATGATACAGGAAACGGAAAAAACTGTTTTACGATTTTTTTCACAATTTAAATTGGTAAACATAACATCAAAATATTAGCATGAACATATACAGTTTAGCGGGATGATTGAAACAAAGAAACGTAGATTGTATTCATAGATACTTAGATTTTAATATTTGTATTTCTTTCACGTACTATCTGCGGGACTTTAATACTGGCTTAGATACAAACTCGCAAATATTGAGCATTGGAGGCGCAGGGGATCGATCCCTGTACATCTCGCATTCTCAGCGAGCATTCTACCATCTGAACTACGCCCTTGATGTCAGACGGAAGGGAAAAAATGATTTAAGAATTTTTTTTCTCAATTCAAATCGGAAAATATAACGTGAAAACATTGGCTTGAACATATACGGTTTAGAGGGTTGACAGAAACATAGAATTTATTTCTTTGTTCTCGTAATATCTGCGGGGATTTTATACTGGCTTCGATAGAAAGTTAAAAAGAGTACGTGTTGGAGGCGCCGGGTATCGATCCCGGTACCTCTCGCATGCTAAGCGAGCGCTCTACCATCTGAGCTACGCCCCCGATGCTACAGGCAACGAAAAAAACTGTTTTACGATTTTTTTCACAATCTAAATCGGTAAATTTAACATAATAAAATTAGCTTGAACATATACAGTTTAGCGGGAGGATTGAAACAAAGAGGCTTATATTTTATTTGTTTGTTCTCGTACTATCTGCGGGACTTTATACTGGCTTAGAAACAAAGTCAAAATGTTTCCGATTTGGAGGCGCCGGGTATCGATCCCTGTACCTCTCGCATGCTAAGCGAGCGCTCTACCATCTGAGCTACGCCCCCGATGATACAGGAAACGGAAAAAACTGTTTTACGATTTTTTTCACAATTTAAATTGGTAAACATAACATCAAAATATTAGCATGAACATATACAGTTTAGCGGGATGATTGAAACAAAGAAACGTAGATTGTATTCATAGATACTTAGATTTTAATATTTGTATTCCTTTCACGTACTATCTTCGGGACTTTTATACTGGCTTAGATACAAACTCGCAAGTATTGAGCATTGGAGGCGCAGGGGATCGATCCCTGTACATCTCGCATTCTCAGCGAGCATTCTACCATCTGAAATACGCCCTTGATGTCAGACGGAAGGGAAAAAATGATTTATGAATTTTTTTTCTCAATTTAAATCGGAAAATATAACGTGAAAACATTGGCTTGAACATATACGGTTTAGCGGGTTGACAGAAACATAGAATTTATTTCTTTGTTCTCGTAATATCTGCGGGGATATTATACTGGCTTCGATAGAAAGTTAAAAAGAGTACGTGTTGGAGGCGCCGGGTATCGATCCCGGTACCTCTCGCATGCTAAGCGAGCGCTCTACCATCTGAGCTACGCCCCCGATGATACAGGAAACGGAAAAAACTGTTTTACGATTTTTTTCACAATTTAAATTGGTAAACATAACATCAAAATATTAGCATGAACATATACAGTTTAGCGGGATGATTGAAACAAAGAGACGTAGATTTTATTCATAGATACTTAGATTTTAATATTTGTATTTCTTTCACGTACTATCTGCGGGACTTTAATACTGGCTTAGATACAAACTCGCAAATATTGAGCATTGGTTTCGCAGGGGATCGATCCCTGTACATCTCGCATTCTCAGCGAGCATTCTACCATCTGAACTACGCCCTTGATGCCAGACGGAAGGGGAAAAATGATTTAAGAATTTTTTTCTCAATTCAAATCGGAAAATATAGCGTGAAAACATTGGCTTGAACATATACGGTTTAGAGGGTTGACAGAAACATAGAATTTATTTCTTTGTTCTCGTAATATCTGCGGGGATTTTATACTGGCTTCGATAAAAAGTTAAAAAGAGTACGTGTTGGAGGCGCCGGGTATCGATCCCGGTACCTCTCGCATGCTAAGCGAGCGCTCTACCATCTGAGCTACGCCCCCGATGCTACAGGAAACGGAAAAAAACTGTTTTACGATTTTTTTCACAATCTAAATCGGTAAATTTAACATAATAAAATTAGCTTGAACATATACAGTTTAGCGGGAGGATTGAAACAAAGAGACTTATATTTTATTTGTTTGTTCTCGTACTATCTGCGGGACTTTATACTGGCTTAGAAACAAAGTCAAAATGTTTTCGTTTTGGAGGCGCCGGGTATCGATCCCGGTACCTCTCGCATGCTAAGCGAGCGCTCTACCATCTGAGCTACGCCCCCGATGATACAGGAAACGGAAAAAAACTGTTTTACGATTTTTTTCACAATTTAAATTGGTAAACATAACATCAAAATATTAGCATGAACATATACAGTTTAGCGGGATGATTGAAACAAAGAAACGTACATTGTATTCATAGATACTTAGATTTAATATTTGTATTTCTTTCACGTACTATCTGCGGGACTTTATACTGGCTTAGATACAAACTCGCAAGTATTGAGCATTGGAGGCGCAGGGGATCGATCCCTGTACATCTCGCATTCTCAGCGAGCATTCTACCATCTGAACTACGCCCTTGATGTCAGACGGAAGGGAAAAAATGATTTATGAATTTTTTTCTCAATTCAAATCGGAAAATATAACGTGAAAACATTGGCTTGAACATATACGGTTTAGAGGGTTGACAGAAACATAGAATTTATTTCTTTGTTCTCGTAATATCTGCGGGGATTTTATACTGGCTTCGATAGAAAGTTAAAAAGAGTACGTGTTGGAGGCGCCGGGTATCGATCCCGGTACCTCTCGCATGCTAAGCGAGCGCTCTACCATCTGAGCTACGCCCCCGATGCTACAGGTAAAGGAAAAAACTGTTTTACGATTTTTTTCACAATCTAAATCGGTAAATTTAACATAATAAAATTAGCTTGAACATATACAGTTTAGCGGGAGGATTGAAACAAAGAGGCTTATATTTTATTTGTTTGTTCTCGTACTATCTGCGGGACTTTATACTGGCTTAGAAACAAAGTCAAAATGTTTTCGTTTTGGAGGCGCCGGGTATCGATCCCGGTACCTCTCGCATGCTAAGCGAGCGCTCTACCATCTGAGCTACGCCCCCGATGATACAGGAAACGGAAAAAACTGTTTTACGATTTTTTTCACAATTTAAATTGGTAAACATAACATCAAAATATTAGCATGAACATATACAGTTTAGCGGGATGATTGAAACAAAGAAACGTACATTGTATTCATAGATACTTAGATTTAAATATTTGTATTTCTTTCACGTACTATCTGCGGGACTTTTATACTGGCTTAGATACAAACTCGCAAGTATTGAGCATTGGAGGCGCAGGGGATCGATCCCTGTACATCTCGCATTCTCAGCGAGCATTCTACCATCTGAAATACGCCCTTGATGTCAGACGGAAGGGAAAAAATGATTTATGAATTTTTTTTCTCAATTTAAATCGGAAAATATAACGTGAAAACATTGGCTTGAACATATACGGTTTAGCGGGTTGACAGAAACATAGAATTTATTTCTTTGTTCTCGTAATATCTGCGGGGATATTATACTGGCTTCGATAGAAAGTTAAAAAGAGTACGTGTTGGAGGCGCCGGGTATCGATCCCGGTACCTCTCGCATGCTAAGCGAGCGCTCTACCATCTGAGCTACGCCCCCGATGATACAGGAAACGGAAAAAACTGTTTTACGATTTTTTTCACAATTTAAATTGGTAAACATAACATCAAAATATTAGCATGAACATATACAGTTTAGCGGGATGATTGAAACAAAGAAACGTAGATTGTATTCATAGATACTTAGATTTTAATATTTGTATTCCTTTCACGTACTATCTTCGGGACTTTTATACTGGCTTAGATACAAACTCGCAAGTATTGAGAAATGAGGCGCAGGGGATCGATCCCTGTACATCTCGCATTCTCAGCGAGCATTCTACCATCTGAAATACGCCCTTGATGTCAGACGGAAGGGAAAAAATGATTTATGAATTTTTTTTCTCAATTTAAATCGGAAAATATAACGTGAAAACATTGGCTTGAACATATACGGTTTAGCGGGTTGACAGAAACATAGAATTTATTTCTTTGTTCTCGTAATATCTGCGGGGATATTATACTGGCTTCGATAGAAAGTTAAAAAGAGTACGTGTTGGAGGCGCCGGGTATCGATCCCGGTACCTCTCGCATGCTAAGCGAGCGCTCTACCATCTGAGCTACGCCCCCGATGATACAGGAAACGGAAAAAATTGTTTTACGATTTTTTTCACAATTTAAATTGGTAAACATAACATCAAAATATTAGCATGAACATATACAGTTTAGCGGGATGATTGAAACAAAGAGACGTAGATTTTATTCATAGATACTTAGATTTTAATATTTGTATTTCTTTCACGTACTATCTGCGGGACTTTAATACTGGCTTAGATACAAACTCGCAAATATTGAGCATTGGAGGCGCAGGGGATCGATCCCTGTACATCTCGCATTCTCAGCGAGCATTCTACCATCTGAACTACGCCCTTGATGTCAGACGGAAGGGAAAAAATGATTTAAGAATTTTTTTTCTCAATTCAAATCGGAAAATATAACGTGAAAACATTGGCTTGAACATATACGGTTTAGAGGGTTGACAGAAACATAGAATTTATTTCTTTGTTCTCGTAATATCTGCGGGGATTTTATACTGGCTTCGATAAAATGTTAAAAAGAGTACGTGTTGGAGGCGCCGGGTATCGATCCCGGTACCTCTCGCATGCTAAGCGAGCGCTCTACCATCTGAGCTACGCCCCCGATGCTACAGGCAACGGAAAAAACTGTTTTACGATTTTTTTCACAATCTAAATCGGTAAATTTAACATAATAAAATTAGCTTGAACATATACAGTTTAGCGGGAAGATTGAAACAAAGAGACTTATATTTTATTTGTTTGTTCTCGTACTATCTGCGGGACTTTATACTGGCTTAGAAACAAAGTCAAAATGTTTTCGTTTTGGAGGCGCCGGGTATCGATCCCGGTACCTCTCGCATGCTAAGCGAGCGCTCTACCATCTGAGCTACGCCCCCGATGATACAGGAAACGGAAAAAACTGTTTTACGATTTTTTTCACAATTTAAATTGGTAAACATAACATCAAAATATTAGCATGAACATATACAGTTTAGCGGGATGATTGAAACAAAGAAACGTAGATTGTATTCATAGATACTTAGATTTTAATATTTGTATTCCTTTCACGTACTATCTTCGGGACTTTTATACTGGCTTAGATACAAACTCGCAAGTATTGAGCATTGGAGGCGCAGGGGATCGATCCCTGTACATCTCGCATTCTCAGCGAGCATTCTACCATCTGAAATACGCCCTTGATGTCAGACGGAAGGGAAAAAATGATTTATGAATTTTGTTTCTCAATTTAAATCGGAAAATATAACGTGAAAACATTGGCTTGAACATATACGGTTTAGCGGGTTGACAGAAACATAGAATTTATTTCTTTGTTCTCGTAATATCTGCGGGGATATTATACTGGCTTCGATAGAAAGTTAAAAAGAGTACGTGTTGGAGGCGCCGGGTATCGATCCCGGTACCTCTCGCATGCTAAGCGAGCGCTCTACCATCTGAGCTACGCCCCCGATGATACAGGAAACGGAAAAAACTGTTTTACGATTTTTTTCACAATTTAAATTGGTAAACATAACATCAAAATATTAGCATGAACATATACAGTTTAGCGGGATGATTGAAACAAAGAGACGTAGATTTTATTCATAGATACTTAGATTTTAATATTTGTATTTCTTTCACGTACTATCTGCGGGACTTTAATACTGGCTTAGATACAAACTCGCAAATATTGAGCATTGAGGCGCAGGGGATCGATCCCTGTACATCTCGCATTCTCAGCGAGCATTCTACCATCTGAACTACGCCCTTGATGTCAGACGGAAGGGAAAAAATGATTTAAGAATTTTTTTTCTCAATTCAAATCGGAAAATATAACGTGAAAACATTGGCTTGAACATATACGGTTTAGAGGGTTGACAGAAACATAGAATTTATTTCTTTGTTCTCGTAATATCTGCGGGGATTTTATACTGGCTTCGATAGAAAGTTAAAAAGAGTACGTGTTGGAGGCGCCGGGTATCGATCCCGGTACCTCTCGCATGCTAAGCGAGCGCTCTACCATCTGAGCTACGCCCCCGATGCTACAGGCAACGGAAAAAACTGTTTTACGATTTTTTTCACAATCTAAATCGGTAAATTTAACATAATAAAATTAGCTTGAACATATACAGTTTAGCGGGAGGATTGAAACAAAGAGGCTTATATTTTATTTGTTTGTTCTCGTACTATCTGCGGGACTTTATACTGGCTTAGAAACAAAGTCAAAATGTTTCCGATTTGGAGGCGCCGGGTATCGATCCCGGTACCTCTCGCATGCTAAGCGAGCGCTCTACCATCTGAGCTACGCCCCCGATGATACAGGAAACGGAAAAAACTGTTTTACGATTTTTTTCACAATTTAAATTGGTAAACATAACATCAAAATATTAGCATGAACATATACAGTTTAGCGGGATGATTGAAACAAAGAGACGTAGATTTTATTCATAGATACTTAGATTTTAATATTTGTATTTCTTTCACGTACTATCTGCGGGACTTTAATACTGGCTTAGATACAAACTCGCAAATATTGAGCATTGGAGGCGCGGGGATCGATCCCTGTACATCTCGCATTCTCAGCGAGCATTCTACCATCTGAATTACGCCCTTGATGTCAGACGGAAGGGAAAAAATGATTTAAGAATTTTTTTTCTCAATTCAAATCGGAAAATATAACGTGAAAACATTGGCTTGAACATATACGGTTTAGAGGGTTGACAGAAACATAGAATTTATTTCTTTGTTCTCGTAATATCTGCGGGGATTTTATACTGGCTTCGATAAAAAGTTAAAAAGCGTACGTGTTGGAGGCGCCGGGTATCGATCCCGGTACCTCTCGCATGCTAAGCGAGCGCTCTACCATCTGAGCTACGCCCCCGATGCTACAGGCAACGGAAAAAACTGTTTTACGATTTTTTTCACAATCTAAATCGGTAAATTTAACATAATAAAATTAGCTTGAACATATACAGTTTAGCGGGAGGATTGAAACAAAGAGGCTTATATTTTATTTGTTTGTTCTCGTACTATCTGCGGGACTTTATACTGGCTTAGAAACAAAGTCAAAATGTTTCGTTTTGGAGGCGCCGGGTATCGATCCCGGTACCTCTCGCATGCTAAGCGAGCGCTCTACCATCTGAGCTACGCCCCCGATGATACAGGAAACGGAAAAAAACTGTTTTACGATTTTTTTCACAATTTAAATTGGTAAACATAACATCAAAATATTAGCATGAACATATACAGTTTAGCGGGATGATTGAAACAAAGAAACGTAGATTGTATTCATAGATACTTAGATTTTAATATTTGTATTCCTTTCACGTACTATCTTCGGGACTTTTATACTGGCTTAGATACAAACTCGCAAGTATTGAGCATTGGAGGCGCAGGGGATCGATCCCTGTACATCTCGCATTCTCAGCGAGCATTCTACCATCTGAAATACGCCCTTGATGTCAGACGGAAGGGAAAAAATGATTTATGAATTTTTTTTCTCAATTTAAATCGGAAAATATAACGTGAAAACATTGGCTTGAACATATACGGTTTAGCGGGTTGACAGAAACATAGAATTTATTTCTTTGTTCTCGTAATATCTGCGGGGATTTTATACTGGCTTCGATAGAAAGTTAAAAAGAGTACGTGTTGGAGGCGCCGGGTATCGATCCCGGTACCTCTCGCATGCTAAGCGAGCGCTCTACCATCTGAGCTACGCCCCCGATGCTACAGGAAACGGAAAAAACTGTTTTACGATTTTTTTCACAATCTAAATCGGTAAATTTAACATAATAAAATTAGCTTGAACATATACAGTTTAGCGGGAGGATTGAAACAAAGAGACTTATATTTTATTTGTTTGTTCTCGTACTATCTGCGGGACTTTATACTGGCTTAGAAACAAAGTCAAAATGTTTCCGTTTTGGAGGCGCCGGGTATCGATCCCGGTACCTCTCGCATGCTAAGCGAGCGCTCTACCATCTGAGCTACGCCCCCGATGATACAGGAAACGGAAAAAACTGTTTTACGATTTTTTTCACAATTTAAATTGGTAAACATAACATCAAAATATTAGCATGAACATATACAGTTTAGCGGGATGATTGAAACAAAGAAACGTAGATTGTATTCATAGATACTTAGATTTTAATATTTGTATTTCCTTTCACGTACTATCTGCGGGACTTTAATACTGGCTTAGATACAAACTCGCAAATATTGAGCATTGGAGGCGCAGGGGATCGATCCCTGTACATCTCGCATTCTCAGCGAGCATTCTACCATCTGAACTACGCCCTTGATGTCAGACGGAAGGGAAAAAATGATTTAATGAATTTTTTTTCTCAATTCAAATCGGAAAATATAACGTGAAAACATTGGCTTGAACATATACGGTTTAGAGGGTTGACAGAAACATAGAATTTATTTCTTTGTTCTCGTAATATCTGCGGGGATTTTATACTGGCTTCGATAGAAAGTTAAAAAGAGTACGTGTTGGAGGCGCCGGGTATCGATCCCGGTACCTCTCGCATGCTAAGCGAGCGCTCTACCATCTGAGCTACGCCCCCGATGCTACAGGCAACGGAAAAAACTGTTTTACGATTTTTTTCACAATTTAAATCGGTAAATTTAACATAATAAAATTAGCTTGAACATATACAGTTTAGCGGGAGGATTGAAACAAAGAGACTTATATTTTATTTGTTTGTTCTCGTACTATCTGCGGGACTTTTATACTGGCTTAGAAACAAAGTCAAAATGTTTTCGTTTTGGAGGCGCCGGGTATCGATCCCGGTACCTCTCGCATGCTAAGCGAGCGCTCTACCATCTGAGCTACGCCCCCGATGATACAGGAAACGGAAAAAACTGTTTTACGATTTTTTTCACAATTTAAATTGGTAAACATAACATCAAAATATTAGCATGAACATATACAGTTTAGCGGGATGATTGAAACAAAGAAACGTAGATTGTATTCATAGATACTTAGATTTTAATATTTGTATTCCTTTCACGTACTATCTTCGGGACTTTTATACTGGCTTAGATACAAACTCGCAAGTATTGAGCATTGGAGGCGCAGGGGATCGATCCCTGTACATCTCGCATTCTCAGCGAGCATTCTACCATCTGAAATACGCCCTTGATGTCAGACGGAAGGGAAAAAATGATTTATGAATTTTTTTTCTCAATTTAAATCGGAAAATATAACGTGAAAACATTGGCTTGAACATATACGGTTTAGAGGGTTGACAGAAACATAGAATTTATTTCTTTGTTCTCGTAATATCTGCGGGGATTTTATACTGGCTTCGATAGAAAGTTAAAAAGAGTACGTGTTGGAGGCGCCGGGTATCGATCCCGGTACCTCTCGCATGCTAAGCGAGCGCTCTACCATCTGAGCTACGCCCCCGATGCTACAGGCAACGGAAAAAACTGTTTTACGATTTTTTTCACAATCTAAATCGGTAAATTTAACATAATAAAATTAGCTTGAACATATACAGTTGAGCGTTAGGATTGAAACAAAGAGACTTATATTTTATTTGTTTGTTCTCGTACTATCTGCGGGACTTTTATACTGGCTTAGAAACAAAGTCAAAATGTTTTCGTTTTGGAGGCGCCGGGTATCGATCCCGGTACCTCTCGCATGCTAAGCGAGCGCTCTACCATCTGAGCTACGCCCCCGATGATACAGGAAACGGAAAAAAACTGTTTTACGATTTTTTTCACAATTTAAATTGGTAAACATAACATCAAAATATTAGCATGAACATATACAGTTTAGCGGGATGATTGAAACAAAGAAACGTAGATTTTATTCATAGATACTTAGATTTTAATATTTGTATTTCTTTCACGTACTATCTGCGGGACTTTTATACTGGCTTAGATACAAACTCGCAAGTATTGAGCATTCGAGGCGCAGGGGATCGATCCCTGTACATCTCGCATCTCAGAGAGCATTCTACCATCTGAACTACGCCCTTGATGACAGACGGAAGGGAAAAAATGATTTATGAATTTTTTTTCTCAATTTAAATCGGAAAATATAACGTGAAAACATTGGCTTGAACATATACGGTTTAGCGGGTTCAGAGAAACATAGAATTTATTTCTTTGTTCTCGTAATATCTGCGGGGATTTTATACTGGCTTCGATAGAAAGTTAAAAAGAGTACGTGTTGGAGGCGCAGGGTATCGATCCCGGTACCTCTCGCATGCTAAGCGAGCGCTCTACCATCTGAGCTACGCCCCCGATGATACAAGAAACGGAAAAAACAGTTTTACGATTTTTTTCACAATTTAAATTGGTAAACATAACATCAATAATATTAGCTTGAACATATACAGTTTAGCGGGAGGATTGAAACAAAGAGACTTATATTTTATTTGTTTGTTCTCGTACTATCTGCGGGACTTTTATACTGGCTTAGAAACAAAGTCAAAATGATTTCAATTTGGAGGCGCCGGGTATCGACCCCGGTACCTCTCGCATGCTAAGCGACCGCTCTACAATCTGAGCTACTCCCCCGATGATACAAAAAACGGAAAAAACGGAAAAAACTGTTTTACGATTTTTTTTCACAATTTAAATTGGTAAACATAACATCAAAATATTAGTATGAACATATACAGTTTAGCGGGATGATTGAAACAAAGAAACGTAGATTTTATTCATAGATACTTAGATTTTAATATTTGTATTTCTTTCACGTACTATCTGCGGGACTTTTATACTGGCTTAGATACAAACTCGCAAATATTGAGCATTGGAGGCGCATGGGATCTATCCCTGTACATCTAGCATTCTCAGAGAGCATTCTACCATCTGAACTACGCCCTTGATGACAGACGGAAGGGAAAATATGATTTATGAATTTTTTTTCTCAATTTAAGTCGGAAAATATAACGTGAAAACATTGGCTTAAACATATACGGTTTAGCGGGTTCACACAAACATAGACTTTATTTCTTTGTTCTCGTAATATCTGCGGGGATTTTATACTGGCTTCGATAGAAAGTTAAAAAGAGTACGTTTTGGAGGCGCCGGGTATCGATCCCGGTACCTCTGGCATGCTAACCGAGCGCTCTACCATCTGAGCTACGCCCGTGATGATACAGGAAACGGAAAAAACTGTTTTACGATTTTTTTCACAATTTAAATTGGTAAACATAACATCAAAATATTAGCATGAACATATACAGTTTAGCGGGATGATTGAAACAAAGAGACGTAGATTTTATTCATAGATACTTAGATTTTAATATTTGTATTTCTTTCACGTACTATCTGCGGGACTTTAATACTGGCTTAGATACAAACTCGCAAATATTGAGCATTGGAGGCGCAGGGGATCGATCCCTGTACATCTCGCATTCTCAGCGAGCATTCTACCATCTGAACTACGCCCTTGATGTCAGACGGAAGGGGAAAAATGATTTAAGAATTTTTTTCTCAATTCAAATCGGAAAATATAACGTGAAAACATTGGCTTGAACATATACGGTTTAGAGGGTTGACAGAAACATAGAATTTATTTCTTTGTTCTCGTAATATCTGCGGGGATTTTATACTGGCTTCGATAGAAAGTTAAAAAGAGTACGTGTTGGAGGCGCCGGGTATCGATCCCGGTACCTCTCGCATGCTAAGCGAGCGCTCTACCATCTGAGCTACGCCCCGGATGATACAGGAAACGGAAAAAACTGTTTTACGATTTTTTTCACAATTTAAATCGGTAAATTTAACATAATAATATTAGCTTGAACATATACAGTTTAGCGGGAGGATTGAAACAAA
Organism: Dolomedes plantarius; assembly: GCA_907164885.2. NCBI lineage: Eukaryota > Metazoa > Arthropoda > Arachnida > Araneae > Dolomedidae > Dolomedes > Dolomedes plantarius. The sequence goes on from OU015503.1 coordinate 52,976,176, forward strand.
GAGACTTATATTTTATTTGTTTGTTCTCGTACTATCTGCGGGACTTTTATACTGGCTTAGTAACAAAGTCAAAATGTTTTCGTTTTGGAGGCGCCGGGTATCGATCCCGGTACCTCTCGCATGCTAAGCGAGCGCTCTACCATCTGAGCTACGCCCCCGATGATACAGGAAACGAAAAAAATTGTTTTACGATTTTTTTCACAATTTAAATTGGTAAACATAACATCAAAATATTAGCATGAACATATACAGTTTAGCGGGATGATTGAAACAAAGAAACGTAGATTGTATTCATAGATACTTAGATTTTAATATTTGTATTTCTTTCACGTACTATCTTCGGGACTTTTATACTGGCTTACATACAAACTCGAAAGTATTGAGCATTGGAGGCGCAGGGGATCGATCCCTGTACATCTCTCATTCTCATCGAGCATTCTACCATCTGAACTAATCCCTTGATGTCAGACGGAAGGGAAAAAATGATTTAAGAATTTTTTTTCTCAATTCAAATCGGAAAATATAACGTGAAAACATTGGCTTGAACATATACGGTTTAGCGGGTTCACAGAAACATAGAATTTATTTCTTTGTTCTCGTAATATCTTCGGGGATTTTATACTGGCTTCGATAGAAAGTTAAAAAGAGTACGTGTTGGAGGCGCCGGGTATCGATCCCGGTACCTCTCGCATGCTAAGCGAGCGCTCTACCATCTGAGCTACGCCCCCGATGATACAGGAAACGGAAAAAACAGTTTTACGATTTTTTTCACAATTTAAATCGGTAAATTTAACATAATAATATTAGCTTGTACATATACAGTTGATCGGGAGGATTGAAACAAAGAGACTTATATTTTATTTGTTTGTTCTCGCACTATCTGCGGGACTTTTATACTGGCTTAGAAACAAAGTCAAAATGTTTCCGTTTTGGAGGCGCCGGGTATCGATGCCGGTACCTCTCGCATGCTAAGCGAGCGCTCTACCATCTGAGCTACGCCCCCGATGATGCAGGAAACGGAAAAAACTGTTTTGCGATTTTTTTCACAATTTAAATTTGTAAACATAACATTAAAATATTAGCATGAACATATACAGTTTAGCGGGATGATTGACACAAAGAAACGTAGATTTTATTCATAGATACTTAGATTTTAATATTTGTATTTCTTTCACGTACTATCTGCGGGACTTTTATACTGGCTTAGATACAAACTCGCAAGTATTGAGCATTGGAGGCGCAGGGGATCGATCCCTGTACATCTCGCATTCTCAGCGAGCATTCTACCATCTGAACTACGCCCTTGATGTCAGACGGAAGGGAAAAAATGATTTATGAATTTTTTTCTCAATTTAAATCGGAAAATATAACTTGAAAACATTGGCTTGAACATATACGGTTTAGCGGGTTGACAGAAACATAGCTTTATGGGAAACACGTTAGGGTATAAAACATTTACAGACGTTGTCATGTTTAAGTCTATGTTTCCGGCTGTACTAATGATGGTCTCTTTAGCTGAACGTGCGTTATTTGTGAAGCTGTTTTACGAAAACAAGGGGAATGTTTCTGCTGCAGTTCCTGAATTTCGTCGTAGAAAGAACCTACGACGTGGACCAATGTCTACTAAAGGTATCCAGGCCATGATTAAGAGATTTGAAGAGACGGGAAAATTAGGAGTTCAACCTGGAAGAGGCCGTAAACGTGTCACACCGGTACTTGTTGATGCTGTCAAGACCGCTGTTGACGCACAGTCACAGAATTTTGGGCAGTAGCGCGCGTGCAGTTTCTCGACAGACAGGCTATTCTTACAGCGCCGTCGGATAAGTAATCAGAAACATAATGCTCTACTTCCCATACAAGATCCGCCATACCCAGGAGCTGCTTGATAGGGACAAGCTACAACGTCTCTCATTCGCCGTCAGTTTTCTCAACAGAATGACTACTGATCTGTCATGGCCTTGGAATATTCTGTGGAGCGACGAGGCTCATTTCTACCTCAATTGTTACAGTCAACACACAGAATTGCCGCATTTGGGCTAAGGAAAATCCGGACTGAATTTCCCCTACAGTCTCCAAAGGTCTCTGTCTGGTGTGGATTCACGGCGACATTCATCCTTGGGCCATTCTTCTTTGAGGAAATCGGTGAACGTGGGCCTGCCTCATATTCCGTTACGGGCCGTCGGTACCGTGACATGCTGTAGACGTTTGTTGTGCCGCAACTACAGCAAAGGCGGGTCCTTACGTCAACCATTTTCATGCAGGATGTTGCGCCCCCACATATCCATGGGTCCGTGAAGGCGTTATTGCTCCAACACTTCACAGAGGAACGTGTTATTAGTCGCTCATTTCCTAATCCATGGCCACCACGTTCACCGGATCCAACTCCTTGCGATTTCTGTTTATGGGGTATTTAAAAAGTCTGGTGTATCGTGGATATGTTGCGACGTTGAATGACTTAAAGAACTCCATTACGCTTCATGTGCGAAGCCTCACAACTGATCAGTTACGATCTGCTGTTGAACACACTGTCCATCTACTTGAAATTTTGCAGGTGAATGAAGGTGGTCACGTGGAGCAGCTTTCCCTACATCGTCCTGGACACGATTAACAACTGCTTCTCTTGTGCAAATTCGTCCTAATCTGTTCTTGTTTCTGGAAACTGAACTGTTTTTGTTTCTCCCTTACCTTTACTTAATGTGGTTCGATGACAAGGTGATCAGAAACTAGTCAATGAATGTTAATATTGTTTCTGTATTCCGTTTTGGTCGTTTATTGTGTTAAATTTCATGTTTTTCCCGAAAAGGCGCCCACTGGTGGACATTTTGGAACTAATTTTTTTTTTCGAAATTCCGTGAGCGCATCTCGTGTATAGTCCATATACAAAATTTCGTTGCATTCCGTTCACCCGTTTGCACTGTAGGATGCCGTTTAAAGTTTAATTATAACCACCCGGTATATATATATATATTGCAATTATACATTCAGATATATTTACAATTTAAACTTAAACCTTTAGAAATCATAAAACTTAACTCAACTAGCTAAACCCTTGAGTTACAGTAAACAATAAACAATCCGTGTTCGGTAGTCCGCCGCTCAGTACGAGTCTCCTCTAATGCTGCAGTCACACACATCTAGACAATTCTACAGTACGCCGCTCCCCGACACCTGTTGACACATTTGGGGGTCAATTAGTCACGGTCCTCCCCCCAGGGTCCCTCGAATCTCTTTGATGATCTGTAGGATAACCGACTGAGGGCAGGATCACTGGAGAGCGGCTCTGCAGAGCGCTCCCCATAAATCACTCGTTTTCCTCCTGAATACTGTGCAGTGCAGATGTGTGTGACCGCCTTATTACACTTGTAGAAAGTGATACCACAATTCCCCTGCTGACAACGTCGGGAAAAATTCTTCTTACCGAGAGTTCTCGGAAGAATTCTCTGTTGATCCCCCCCCCCCCCCGGTCAACTACCGGAAAGACTTCTTGACGCGGTAATCAGTTCTTTTGTTTAGTTTGTTAATTTATGCAATATACCGAGGATACCCAGGGTCCGTTGGTAGATGATTTGTCCCAGACGACCATTTAAAACACATCACAGGTTTCAAGTACTCTTTCTAATACCTAATCCATTCCCAATCTACTTTAATCTTCTTTAATTCCTCCATCTTTATAAAGGTTCCCCTTTCATAATTATTATCCAGTTGTGTCCATATTTTGCTTTGTACTTAGTAACTATTTTTATTTCCGTGTTTGACAATTCATCATTTTGTGCAGCGAATTTCTTTCTAAATTTCTTCTTTATCGTATGATCTCGCCACTCCAAAAATTATAATTTGTGGATCTCTCTTTTTTTCTTTTTTTTTCTTTTCCTATTTGTAATTCTATTTCAATTTATCAATTTGCAGAAACTCAGCTATCACCATATCAATATCTTCATTAATCCACTCCAATTATTTACTCCTTAATTGTTATATTTCTACTTGTGTAAATCCCAAATTTTCAATTTTCCAGGTTTAATAAGGGCTTGAATATCCTTTCTGTATCTTCCGCGGTTTGTTTCGCTTTGGGAACTACACTGAAGTGCCACTGAATTAGGGATAGCAAAGCCTATGCAAATTGTGTAGCGCTGCGCATCATGTATGCGCAAGTGAGGGCGCTGTGGTAACTGCATATATAGCGCGTACTGTGGTTGTTCTGAATTAATTGTTGGAATTGCCAGTATGGGTAAACTGCCTGATTTAGACGCCTTCGATCGCGGACAAATCGTAGGTGCGCGACGCATGGGCTATTCAATTTCCGAAATCGTCAGACAGCTAGGATTTTCAAGGTCGACAGTGTCAAGAGTATACCAAGAATACATGGATGGTGGAAAAAAAAAACTAGCGATCGGGCAAACTGCAAAGGACAATTAACCTTGACAGTGCGTGGTGAGAGACGGTTCAGGCGTATTGTACGTAGCCAGCGAAGCCAAACATTAGCTCAAATTACCCCCCCAGTTTAATGACGGTGCCAGTCGTACAGTCAGTAAACGGACTGTGCAACGCTCGCTTCACCGTATGGGTTTCGGGAGCCGTCGACCTACGAGAGTACCATTGCTCTATACTCGCCATCGGGCTGCACGTCTTGCCTGGGCAAGAGAGCACAGAGACTGGAGCGTAGAGGACTGGAAACGAGTAGCATGGAGTGATGAGTCTCGATTCCGACTACTTAACGCCGACGGGAGGCTGAGAATATGACGTCAGGCTCATGAAGCCATGGATCCTGCATGCCTGGTTGGAACTGTACAAAGGCATGGTGGCTCAATCATGGTCTGGGGTGTTTTTTTAGTGGCACAGTTTGGGATCTTTGGTGCGTGTACCAACCTCCCTCAATGCGATTCGGTACGTAGAGTTGCTGAGTGATCACCTCCATCCGTTTATGCTGTTCTGTTATCCGCACGGTAATGGAGTTTTCCAGCAAGACAACTGTACCTCTCTCAAGTCCCGGTTGGCTACTGGCTGGTTGGATGAGCATTATTCTGACTTCTCTGTCATGAATCGGCCACCTACAAGCCCAGACTTAAATCCTATTGAGCATCTTTGGGATGTTTTGGAACAAGGCGTGAAAGGCCATCACATAGCACCAAAGAACCTTACTGAATTATGGACAGCTTTAGCCAATATTTGGCAAGCCATTCCCGTGGAACATTTCCAGAAACTTGTTGAATCTATGCCTCGTCGTGTGGCAGCCGTTATCAAGGCCAGAGGATGCCCAACTCCTTACTAGGTAGGTATCCCTAATTCAGTGGCACTTCAGTGTATTTTAGCTACATTTTAACTTTCACTCCTTTTCTCCGATCTCATGAGGGTTTTTATCCCAGTTTCTTTCTTTACCACTGCAGCGTAGCTCCCATCCTTGGTTTTTTTCTGATGTAGCAATTGGTCCCAACAAGTGTTGTATGATTATCTGGTGTTATGTGTGATTTCACTAATTCCAAAACGCCCTCGTCTATCTGTCTTTTCGTATCTGCGCTCCGCATGGATACGCTGATCGTGTTGTAAGGGCCCGATTAAGAATGCTGGGGGCCCCCTTTTAGGGCAAAAATTTGGGGGCAAAAATTTTAAAAAATAAGAACTATCCATGGTATCATATACTATTAGAAGTACTAGTTGCATGCACCAAGCGTGTGAGGAAAAGTTGTTAAAAATTAGGAGTAATGAAAATCATTTGATTTAAATTTTGATTCAAAAAATGATTTAAACCAAACAACCCTTCATGCGAGTCCTATATTTGCTATTACAGTGTATGGCTGATTAGATGAAGCATTCATCTCATCAGATCAAATTGAATGTAAGATCCCCCGTAAATGTAACGGGGATGAGTAGCTGTAGTATGAGAGTCATTGGTTACTAGGGAGAGAAATACTGGAAAGTGGTCACTGTTGTATAGATCATTTGATACCCAGAAGTTATAAAATGGCAGAAGAGAAGGGGAACATATGGCTAGGTCTATTGCATGAAATGATTTTGTCGGTAGATGAAAGTATGTGTTATCACCGTTATTGAGAATGCAGAGTGAGAGATCGGATAAAATGGTTTCTATATGTTGTCCTCTATTGTTTGTGTTTTGACTTCCCCAAAGGGTGCTATGGGCATTAAAGTCTCCGACTATTATGAATGGGGTAGGAAGTTGGTTAATTAGATGTACCAAGGAATTTCGATCTACTGATTCGTTTGGTGGTAGATAAACATTGCAAATGGTAGTGAGCTGACGTATGTGAATTCGGGCTGCGACGGCCTGCATATTTGCATTTAAAGGTATGATCATAGACGGGTAGTCATTGGATATTACGAGGGCAACGCCTCCAGATACCCTTCCACCAATATCGTGATCTTTTCGGATAGCATTGTAACCTCGAAATTTAAAATTATCCGAGTCTTTAAAATAGGTCTCCTGTAGCGCAAAGACGGCCGGAGTGTGGACAGAAATCAGAGTTTTAATTTCGTCGAGCTTATTACGGACGCCGTGACAATTCCACGAAATGATACCTGCCATGATGAGATTTTTTTTTAAAAAAAGGACGAAAGTCCACCTAGTTACGGACGCCATCATGACGACGAGGGGGGAAGGAACAAGAGCAGGAAGACTGGAGGTGTCCATAGACACTCCCCCATTGGAATCAGAAAGATCCGAATTAGAGGCGCAAATTTGGAGGGAATCCTCCTCCATCCGCGCCACATTGCGAGGGTCTTTCACCTTACGGGAAGGACTGAATCGTTTCCCAACATTACTTTTTTAAAATTTTTTATTTATAAGGGAACTTGATGTAGTTGGAACGTTAAGTCGAGGGATTTTGGTTTGTTTTGATGCAGAATTGTTAACGGATGGTACTGTATTTTTGTTTTCGTGAGGTTTATTGGTACTATTGTTTTTACTTGTTTGTGTAGAGGCATCGCACATAATTTTTTTAGGAGCGACAGCAGAAGCATACGAAACGCCTAATCTAGGTGTTCTTGCTTCCACCAATTTGCGCGCTTCCAGATATGGTATATTTTTATGGGCTCTGATTGTTTGAATTTCCTTTTCGGCAATAAATTTAGGGCAAGAACGGGAGTAGGAGGGGTGGTCACCCTTACAATTAATACATTTTGCTGGCAAGCTGCATGTCTCAGAAGAATGGTTTGGCTGGGAACAACGGGCACAAATGGGTGAACCTCGGCACGATGCTTTCGAGTGCCCAAAGCGTTGGCACTAAAAGCAACGAAGAGGGTTTTGCACGTACGGCCTTACGGAACACCGAAGGTATCCTGCTATGATAAAAGATGGTAGTTTCGGTGTTTCAAATGTCAGTATGAGATGCTTCGTACGAAGTATATTCCCATCCCGACGGATGGTAATTCGACGGACAGTTGTTACAAATTGATCCCGCAAGTATTCTAAGATTTCCTCCTCGGTGGTATGGAGGAGATCGGCCTCCGATATTACCCCTCTTGATGTGTTTAGATAACCGTGTGGAGCGATGGAAACAACCATATCACCGAACGTTTTGATTTTTGACAATTGCGCAGCTTGGTTTCCATTTAACACCTCGACCAATAAATCACCCGAGCGCAGTTTCTTAACAGAATTTACTTGTTCCACGGATGCTTGAAGACATTTTTGTATTAAGAAGGGCGACACCGTTCCAAAATTCCCTTCAGTACGTTTAATTATGAAAAAACGAGACAATTGTTGCTCCCTCGAGGGGAGAGGTTGCTCTCTCGAAGGGAGAGAAGGAGTTTGAAAATCTGAGCGATCCGCCCAGGAAGCTGTAACTAAATTCTCTTTAGTTGCAGCCATAATAACTTTATTAGAACCACGGATTGCTTCCAGTTCGATCGGGGCCCCCGCCAGACCCCGTCGTTCCACACTTTTCTATCGTGACCAGTGTAACCGCCGGATTCTTCGCAACTAAATGACAGACGCCGGGATGTAACGTGCACCTGGTGCACGGTCCCCGACAGAATCGAGGAGGATTTCTCGCTACCTCGCGACGTTTGCCATAAAGATACACGCAACCAAGGGCCTCTATCTCTGGGACATTTTAAGGAAAACGTACCACAACCATTACCCACATAGCACTCCACTTCTCTCCGCCAACACAACCCCAACAGGGTCGGTTCCCGAGCCCAAGCGGTGTCCCTCACGGGAGAGGCCGAAGAGTGGTACAGGACCCAGTAGCGTCAAGGCTGGGTGGGTGGAGATCAGTTTTGATACCTTGAAGGCTCCGAAGGGGACAGATAGCACAAAAACTTTTTTTGGAAATTTTAACATTTTTCATATTTTTTTGATTTTTGATTTTTTTTAAACGAAGAAATGACAAACAAAAAACACATAGGGGTTAAGAAAGAAAACAGCAACAAAAAAAATTAGTGGAAGCTCCAGTTGGAAAGGAAGAAAAGCCCGGAAAGGAGAAAACAAAAGAAACAGGACAGGAGAAGCGAAAGAGAGATGGGTCGCTTTGGGACACTGGGGACGCTACACCCACATTCACCAAAGACAGTGAACCCCACGGAGAGAGAGAAAGACACTAGGGTAGCTCGGGGTTGTGAAGCCCGTGTTTACCTAAAGAAGGTAAACCCCCTGAGGGGCAGTTCTGATTGGATGTCTCCTGGATCTTCGAGTTGATACGCTGGTGGGGGGTGGAGTCAATGGCTAATCTACCACTCCCCCCCCCCATAAAAAAGTGGTAGTAAAAATATACGTAATCTGTTGATATTATTTAGAAATTGAACATCGGTTTAACGTAAATATTTCAGGTCTGAAATATACGATGCTTAGAGGCAAAAGCGTTGCCCAGGGACCATAGGACCATAGGACAAGTGTTTTAACTGAGTTGCCTAGGCCAACGCCTTCAAACTCAGATATTTCATAATTATAGCAACGAAGAGCTGGAAATGTTCAGAAGTAGAAAAAAGTTCGTTGTATAACGTCAAAAGTTCAGGAAATGCTATACAAAAAGTGAAGCAAAGAGTCTTCTGGTCTGTACATAGGAGGGTGAAAATGGGCAGTTCTGATTGGATGTCTCCTGGATCTTCGAGTTGATACGCTGGTGGGGGGTGGAGTCAATGGCTAATCTACCACTCCCCCCCCATAAAAAAGTGGTAGTAAAAATATACGTAATCTGTTGATATTATTTAGAAATTGAACATCGGTTTAACGTAAATATTTCAGGGGAAAAGCTGGAATGTAATAGTTAAAAAGAAACTTGCAAATTAACTGGTTTCGCCTTGAAACCACTACCTCTCAAAAGGTTTTGAAAGTTCTGTCTCAAGCGCTTGCCTAAAGATTTTTAATATATTCTTTTCAGGGCATCGCCTAGGATGTAGGTCCGATCAGTTCCGATGCTTCAATGGAAAGTGTATCAAACGTTCCTGGTACTGCGACGCAGCCGACGATTGTGGGGACAACTCCGACGAAAGGTATTGTGGTAAGTACCAGATTAATATCAGCTCTGTTGAACTGTCAACACTGTATCATTTTCGATATGTTTTTCATTGATAGATTATGCCTTTGAAGGGCCCGAGGCAGAAAGGAATTCGGGGTCACATCTGATGTTTTTCAATTCCTACTATTAGTTCACACTCTCCTTATATATATCTTGTTCAAATTTTCAATCGTTAATAAAATACTTTTTATTCATCCACTCAAGTTCAAATACATTCTTTTAAACTTGTAGTGGATGACACTTGATGTTAATACAGTTTTTTCAAATATTAATTCATTAATTAAATTTAATTAATCGATTTTAGTTTTAGACCTAGAGCGTCTCTTGCTCTTGAATAGTAATTTCCCTCTTCTTACCCTGTAAACGGTAGCACTGCGGTAGAGTGGGCTCCTCCCGTCCTGTAGGTTGCGGGATTGAATCCCCAACCTGGCAAACTTTTCTCTCTCCCCCCCCCCCCTCCTAATCTCGCACAGTAGGCAAGGTTCTGGCAGGTAATCCGTTTTTTCAATTCCTACTATTAGTTCACATTCAAATTTTTCTTTGTTGACCTAAGTAGGAATTGACTTTAAAAAATTTTGTTTTTATATTACTTGTTTTAAATATTAATTCACTTAATATTTAACTCTCCAAGGCTTTTGAGAAGTTCTAACGGCGAGAAACTCTAATATATAAAGTAACACATCTGTGAATTTCCAGTTCTTACCTTGTATACTTTTTTTTTGTATAACTTTTTTAAATGTGTCAAGGTTTTTTGAGACACCCTGTATTTCTACCTGTTTGGGACCCCCTCAAATTATTTTCACGATCTTCCTGTGGGTCGCGATGCACAGTTTTCTCCCCACTGCCCTAGAGTATATGCGAATGTATGAACGGTAAGTTACTTGATCATGTTTGTTTCTTTTTAATTCCAGATATAGATGCACGTCGTATATCCTGTCCAACTGAAGAAACGCGATGGTTAATTTGCGATAATTATAGAAGATGCCTGCCCGGAGTTTGGAAATGTGATGGAATTAAAGACTGTCCTGATGGTTCAGATGAAACTCGTTGCGGTAAGGTGATTTCTTCACTAGACTCTCCCCATATCATTTAAAAGTATCACTTTGGCTTGTTCCTATCTTATATCAGAGTGTTGGTAACAATTTTGACACGATTATATTTAACCTTTGACATCCCATATAACAGGGGAGTATATGTGATCCCATGGCGGAGTTAGTGAAGGGAAGATGGGTGGATATTTTTTTCACCAGAGATGAATTCACCTGTAGATGAATAATTTCCGTGGTGTCACCCCGTGGTTTGTGTTGTATAGCAGTAATGACGTCACGAAGATGACTGTGATGAAATTCAGAAAATCCACTTTATTTCGGTTATTTATTGGCCGGTTTTCTTTTTTAACTAGACGCTACGCGACCAGCATGGTCGCTTTTAGTTTTATATTTTCTTTCGCAAAACAACTCAACTGAAAGTAATAAATGTAAAGAATGTTACCATTACCTGTCATATACATATACGTTGTTAAGGTGTATTCTCTATAAGGCTGATTCTCAAACATCGTGATTAAAATATGTGAATTTCCATTACTTCAGAACAGAGTTAAAGATAAGACTGAGAAACCCAACACCAATGATTTTAAAAATTACATCCCTCTCTGTATGTACTATTTTTCAAAATTAAAATATCTATACTTTATCATTACATCAAATAAGAAATTGTTGGGGTAAATTTTTTTCTCTTAAAAAATGGAGTAAAAATTCAGCAAGTACTAAAATATAGTGTGGATTACATCACTCTCTGTATGCACTATTGTTCACAATTCATTTATCTACACTTAATCATATCAAATAATAAATTGTTGGGAAAATTTCTTCACTTACAAAAATGGAGTAAAATTTCATCACGTACTGAAAAAAGTGTAGAAAATTAACTATCACTGGCTCTCGGTTGCTATGCCGGTGACGGTTAAGCCTAACTTCGCGATCATTTATGCTCTTTACGGCCTCTCTCTTAATGAATTATTTCTTTTTCACTTTCTTTCTTCAGACTGTTCCTAAATTTCACTTCATTGTGCAGCTCGCTTTCCAGCATTCCAGATTTCAGTGCGTAAATCCATGTTGACACGCGGTTGCAAATTGCTGACTGCCGGTAATGTTTACATCTGGAAGTTGCAGCCGTTGCATATATATATATATATATATATATATATATATATATATATATATATAGATAGATAGATAGATAGCTCATATTAAAAACAAATAAAATGTGTAGATGGCAGGTGTAGAATCAGGGATGACGGAGTCGCCACAGAGAAAAAAAAGTGAGAAAGCGCTTCCAGCGAGGAAGATTGTTGGCTCACGGTTGGGCCTATGTGTGATTCTTAGAAAAGGATTTGGTTTGGTTTGGAGCATTACGGGCAACTTTTGCTTGCTACACGAGGGCTAATTTGACCGGGTCCTACTGCTTAAAGTCCTACTACTTGTAGTCCGAACGTCTACAAACGTCCATGCCAAGCGTGGGACTCGATCCCACAGACATTGGTTCCGAATGCCAGCGCCCTAGCCATTCGGTCATCGTCCGGCCAAAGGGAAGAAGCCTTAGAAAGGGCCTTAGAAAAAGGAGGAAGAGCCTCCAGCAAAGTGCCCTGCCGCCTCTTTGCTGGGGTGGAAGTATTGTGATGCACATCATCATGGGCGAACACGGTCGACGTGCCCAAGAAGCTCATAAGTGCTCTCTAGTTGCACTGTACGATTGCTGTATGCAGATATTTTTAAACGAGTGTCCATGTGTGGAGATCCTCGAAAAAGTTCAGGAGTTACAGAATCGAAGTACTGAATCTTCGATATTCGGAATCTGTTAGAAATCATTCAAGACTGTAATCTATGTGAACAAATGAGGGAATTCGACAGAACTCATGAACAGTAGGAACCAACATTCAAAAAGATGCTGGAATACATGACTATGGTTAAATGTTTGTGTCAAAATTATGAAGTCGGTAAGAAATGGTAACTGGAATGATCACATTTCGTCATCGGAATCTATCGTCCGCTAGTTTTTGGGTTATATTTAAACAATCATTACTCTGGTATGATGGAATATTACCTTGCTGAAATGATTGCTTTGAAAGTGGCTTAGGAAGAGGCATATTATACAGGGTCATCGAAAAAGGTTGGACACATTTCGAAAGCTCATAATTCTACAAGAAATTGAGTAAACGCAATAATATTTTTTTCAAACAACTTGGCAAGTGTCGAAGATTTCTAAATGTAACTGGTACAAACCGTGACATGGAACGTTGCGCAGAAGCGATGCATGGTGGAAGAGGTCTTCGTTCGGCTTTCCGTCAGTGCAATGTCGAACGTTCAGGAGAAAGCTCAATATGTGTTGTGGTTAGCGGAGTACAAATCTGGGGTTACGTCAAGAAAATTGTTAACAGCGTAAAGGTACCGGACTCGACGCTTTTACGGGAGAGCATTGCCGATGCAATTGCCACAGTGACGCCAGACATGCTCCGTAACAACTGGTTAGAGATTGATTATCGACTTGATATGTGTAGAGCAACCAACTGTGCTCATATTGAAACCTATTAAGTTAAATTCTAATAGCCAATTCTTGGTAAAATGGTACTTTTACAATGATTCATGATTATTTTTTTGTGTCTGTCAATTTTGGAAATTATACGCCCACATCAAATCAATGTTACGCCCCCCCCCCATCCCGAGTTGTGCTTGTAGTCAAGAATTTTCTAAATCGGGCCCTGTGTAGAACACATATTATTTGCAAACCATCCACGCCTCTCTGTTTGAGTATCGCTATTTTATGGACTATAATTCGATTTTAATGTCTTAAATAATCAACAGATGACGCCACGCGTGCTACCCAATCCTTCAATATTTTCAGGACAGGAAAAGGACTGATTTGTCTTGAAATGCATAATCTTATATTCTACTGTTTTATGTATATCAAGAAAGTAACATGACAAATACGCATTTAAAAAATAGTCATCCGTTGCTAACTGTTCTTGAAGAAATGTTACTATTTAATGTATAGAAAAGATAATTACAGAATGGGAAAATTTTCATTCAATTCAAAATTTAAAAATGAATTTTTTTTCTTGAAAACTAATATATTTTTAAAAAACTTTTAAGTTAAACATTGACTTGGCGAGGCTTATCTGTTAGCACTCGTGTGATATTTCAATAGTGCAGTGGTGCGCTAGTCATGAGGGGTCACGAAAAAAATTGAAGGGGCTGCTTGAAATAAATTTATAACATTGATTTATTTATTTAAAAAATATGCTTTAAATTTTCTGTAACATATTTCTAATATTTTTATTTCTATCTTTTTTTACATGATACGATATTGTTATACAAAAATACATGATATTTTGTTTTATAAGATGTCAAACGATCTTGACAGGCTATACTTATATTACTTAAATTCCCTTGTACCTATCTGTCTGTGTGAGAATGGCTTTTTCAAAATGAGTTGAAATGAAAACCATACAACGATCAAGACTTAACCCGGAAGATGATACGAGAGTAGCACTCTAAAATATTTCAGCAAATATTTAATAAATATATTATTCGAAGTCCAAGCTCACCCTTGACATTGTTTTTTCTATTTTAGTTTTATATAAATAAATGCAGTTTATAATTTACAACGTTTCAATATAAAGCTTATAATTTTGAAATCATGCTCTTTTACCTAAATGAAATAAAAATAATAGTAATATTTCAATATGAAGTTTTAGTCACACGAGAATTGGCAAAGGTAAGTGTAGAAGGTAAGCAGGACATTTTTTTTAAAATTGTTACTAGGCAAAGTAAATATATACCCACAATCTACAGTTCATTGATTTTTAAAACAGTTTGTAAAAGTTTTCTTATTTCTTTTTTCTATTTTTTGTTACCATTTTCCTAATATATATATATATATATATATATATATATATATATACATATATATATATATATATATATATATATATATATATATATATATATATATATATATATATATATATATTTTAATTTGCTCCTATAAAAAAATGTTCATAGGGGGGGGGGTTGCGTGTTTTTTATTTAAAGAATATGGGTGGCGGCCAAAAAAATGTTTGCGCACCACTGCAAAAGAGTATGCATCGCTCCAAAATTAAGTAGTACTACTTACCTCGTTCCATAACTACGTAGTTATGGAACGAGGTTTCATCCTCGTTGGTGAACTGATGTGGGCGTTCCTTACCACTAAATTTATGAGATTTATATTCTTTGATAAGTTTAGTCTCTCCCCGTATGACAGCATATCTTTCGACTCTTTCGTAATCGCTCAGCTGTTCTGTTTCTCAACTGATTGAATTTCTTTCCATTTCAGGCAAAAATATTAGAGGAACTCGCAGCTTTTTAAAATCCATGATAAATATTAACTATTTATGTGTTCCTGTTTTGTATACTTCACAAGTTTCATGTAAGAGATGTTAGAGTTTATTAATACGCATAAAGTTTGGCACCTCCTATCCAACACTCATTGTAATTTTGATTTCATTTCGTGCGTAAAAAAAACTTTCTCTTTTAAAAACCATATTTCAACAGTCTTTTTTTATTTTCGTTTCTGTAATGTAAACACTATTTCATTATTTTAAAATCAATGCTTTAGAGTCTTTATTTCCTACCTGTTTGGTTAAAAATATTACCGAATTCGAAGGTCGAAAGTGGAAAGAATTAATAGAAGATTTTGCTAACAGATGGCATTAGTAGTCCATTATAATACTTGTGGTTGATCATAAAATCATTCCTTTTAACAATAATTCAAACTGCTAGCTTTATTTCCTGAAATTTACGTTTATTACTTAACTTATTCGCATTACTTTATTTTAATTATGCATGTAATGCCATGTCTTTTGCATTTTCTTTTCGGCGTATTTGAAATTGCTGTTATAAACACGAAACCAAGCGGTACATTGAACTCCGTTATATACACATAGATGGCGTTTCTTTCCATACAGAGAGAAATAATCCATGACTTTGTTTTTAAACTTTTAAACTCGCAAACAACGACTGAAAAATTCTTTTCTGCTTTTTTGCTTTTCTCTCGACAGAAGAATGCAAGATTCATTGTTCTCTAAGTCCTTTTAAACTTTTGCAAGGAAACTTTTGCAAAGGAAAAGATTTCGAGAGTTCGACCTTTGCTGCTTTGTTACAAAATTATCTTTAAGGCGCGAATTCCCTAAAGTACATGTTGCTCTTGGGATTACAGTAAAAAAAGGACAAACATAACCCGTAGCGTCTAAATTCAACTGATAGGTAGTTGGTTTCAAAGTAGAGTTTTCTAGAATTCATCTAACCAATTTAGGCACTATCCATTGGTAATAGTGACCGTTGGATTCCGGTTTTCCTCAACTCGATTGTTGGCCGTTATTGTCGTGGAAAGTGAAAGGCAACAAAAGTTACCTAACTTACGTTAATAATAGTTAAAGAAACGATGAAAGTTGAACAAAATTAAAATAAGGTTATATATACACTCATGGAAAAAAAAATTAGCGCACCAAGAAATAATTACGGGATCATAACGAAACTTGCAATGAAGCTACATGTCGGGGAGATATGCAAATGATTAGAAATGCAGCGTGATTGCGCATTACGTATAGCCGGTAGAGGGCGTTGAACATCGTACTCTGTGGAGTATAAAACAGGTAACCAAAGCTTGTTTGAGTGTGCTGAATCATTTACAAAGGAAGAGCTGAGATAGATATGCCATTACGCCGTGTTCGAAGACAATATAAGCAGTTGTCGCAGTTTGAGAGGGGGAGAATCGTCGGGATGATGGAAGCTGGGTGGTCAGCTAGGCGAGTAGCTCGTCAATTAGGCCGCTCTAATTGTGTTGTGAGGAGGTGTTGGGACCAGTGGACCCGAGAGATGTCATGTACACTAAGACCAGGCTCAGGACGCCCTCGACAGACCAGTCGTAGAGAAGACCGCCACATCGTAAGAATTGCACGCGTACAGCCAACTGCTTCATCGGCCGCCATCCAGGCACAGGTAGCACCTTCACTAGGGGCCTCTGTGTCTTCTCGTACCATACGAAGGCGCCTGGCTGAAGGACAGTTGGTATCGCGGCGCCCATTACGTGTGCTGCCCTTGACGCCCACCCATCGACGCCTCCGTTTGGAGTTTTGCCGCGCACGAGGAAACTGGACTGCAGCGGAATGGAACCAGGTCGTCTTTAGCGACGAATCCAGATTCAATCTCGGCAGTGATGACAATCGTGTTCGTGTGTGGAGAGCCCGTGGTGAACGCTTCAATTCTGCCTTTGCTGTACAGCGACACATCGCTCCCACAGCTGGTGTGATGGTATGGGGTGCCATTGCCTACAATACACGGTCACCCCTAGTATTGTTCCGTGGCACCATGACAGCCCAGCGGTATGTTCATGAAATCCTGCCACCACATGTGTTGCCACTCATGCAACGGCTCCCAGGAGCCATTTTTCAACTTGACAATGCTCGGTCTCATACGGCAAGGGTGTCACAAGACTGTCTCCGCACTGTTACTACCCTTCCTTGGCCTGCCCGATCCCCAGATTTGTCTCCAATCGAGCATATCTGGGATCATTTGGGACGACGAGTTGGGCATCCCACGAGTTTGAACGAACTAGAGGGAAGGTTACAGCAAATATGGAACGAAATGTCTCAAGACATCATACAGAACTTGTATGACTCAATGCCCGATCGTATCGCATCGTGCATTCGCGCTAGAGGGGATCCAACGGAGTATTAACTCCTCCGTTCTTTTGTCTTTTCCTCTGAAATAAATTATCCTTTTTCTTTGATTTTCTTATCATTTACTTATATCAAAGTAGTCATTACGTATGTAAAATTTCGTTTCATTTTGACTACTCCTTCTTGGTGCGCTAATTTTTTTGTCCATGAGTGTATATTTAAGTTGCTAAGCTGATTCTTTAGGCAGTCCGTGAGAGAAAACTACTGCATCAATTTACTTTATTTTGGTCTTAAACGAAAGATTTTAATCTATAGATATGTCAAATTCAGTTTTTGTAACCGCAGTTTCTATTAATGAGCGATAATTTACAGTTGAAAATTGCTTTCCGCGCATGCTCAATGACATGTTTCAATCTAGCTTTAGATACTCACTACGCATGAGACCACAAAAACACATTAATTTGTGTCTGCGCATGCTCAGTGACATGTTTAAATCTCGCTATGGATGCTCGCTAAGCACGAGGCCGCATAAACACGTTAGTTTGTTTATTCCGAGGAATCTCTCTAGCTCTCTCTCTCTCTCTCTCTCTCTCTGCGATTTTTATTTTCTATTATGTTTGTGAGATATAGTATTAAACCTGATGGAAATTGTTTATTTCGGGCTTTTCAGAGTTACAGAGTTACTGAGTACACATACCAAGTTTTCATTTTGTCATTGGGTAACCCTATTTCTTTTTTGGGGGGTTCAATGGTAATTCTTTAAAGTGTATTTCTCTATTCTTAATACCATGATTTTCAACATTTTGCTATGATATGTTGAGTATAATTTGTGTATTAGTACATTTATTTATTTTTGGCGGGTACCAACTAGTTTTTACTTACATTTATAAGCTGTTTTGCGCTCGATTTTAAGTAAAAGTATAGAAATTAAATCCGAACTTCAGGAGACCATAATTGATAATTTTCTGAAAGAATAGTATTAAATGTGTCGTCTTGGTTTATGGTGCGTCATACCAGTTTCGTCGAGAAGGAATCTAATTGGTGTCTCGCAGTTCCTCTATGCTTTTTGTCCCGTCCTTTCGCAGAGCCCCAAAGCCTTTCGATGTTTCGTGCACGCGTTCTTGTTGTTGTAGCGACAAAATTATATTTGTGATTCATTATAAAATGGTCGAATCCAACTACTTCCAAATCTTTTGTTTTGTAGATTCGCCAGTAATCTCAAAAAAAAAAAAAATAATAGAAACCAACTTGAAAGTTATCTGCAAAGGCTTGAATAAGCGTTGAGGCCTTCCGATTTGGAACTCCAGCAAGAGAGCATTCCTTTGTTTTTATGCAAATACCCATTACTTTGGTAGAATACGGCCCGCAATGGCTTTTTTTCCGCTTGGTGAATAAACTTTCGTCGATCTCCGCTATATCTCGTCCTCCTATATTCCTCTTGAGTTGTCTCTATAGATCCCACCCTCCCCCCAAAAAAAATTCTCCTACATACAGTCGAAACCCGTTATAACGAATCTCAAGGGACCAACGATTTTGTTCGCTTTATCCGGTGGTTCGCTATATCCGAACCGTTAAGAAAAATACTAGAGTTCACAAAAGTATAACTCAGTTGCAATGTGTATTCAATAATGATGTATTAAAAATATGATAAAATCTATTAAAAATGATCATTAATGAATTAATTCGACTAAAATCGATTACATTGAACTAACACAATACTAATTAAAATACGTACAATAGAAAATGGCGGGACCAAAATGTTCGTTCTCTATATCCGTGAGTTCGTTATATACCGAGTCCGCCATAACGGGGTTCGACTGTACAACTGTTTCAGTCAACTGTGGTGTCTGAGCTCATGTCTAGCTGTCGCGCGCACCACGTCAAACTTTAAGCTGTTCAGTTGTTGTTGTTGTTGTTGTTGTTGTTGTTGTTGTTGTTGTTGTTGTTTCTGTTTCTAATGCCCCCTGTCAGAAAGTTCCAGACCAGGTCCTTATAGGCTACGGGCTGAATTGTGTGGCCCCAATTTATAGAGCACCACAATGGTCGGAGTCCGTCTCAGCAAGTTTTCACCTCAATTTTGATCGAGCATTCCCAGGGGCGACATCAGGGGGATCGTACCCTCTCCCACCACTTCGACCTCATTGAGGAACTTTCCGGTCTATGGATTTAACGTGCCCATATTCGGCATAGACACGGAGGTATTCAATGACACACGTCGGTATTCGATCCAAGCACCCTCGGTACCGAAAACCAGCGTGCTACCACAAGGCTACCTCGAGCTCTGTAAGTCGTTCTACCCACAGTAAATGAATCGAAGGACTGTTAGAAACAAGATTCGTGAACCTGAATACCAATTACCAACACGAAGACCTACAGATGGTGACAATCTTTTACGTTGCACCTCCATCGAAAGTTTTTCGTTTTATTGTTTGTAGCCATGGCATGCCTGTTATCACAAAAACGTTCTCTTGGTAAAACACCTTTCTCTCGAAAGAAAGCTATAGCATTGGCTTCCTTTTGTGGCAAATCCCAAATTTTCATCATTATCAGTAGCAGATAGAAAATTAAAATAAATAAATAAATAAATCTGAACTGTGAGCGAACTAAAAATCCGAGCTGACGGCGAAATAGACAACTTTAAACTTCCGCATGCGCAATAAGGGCCTGTTTCACATAGAATGATTCAGCGTCATCTTTAAAGATTCCGTTGGCGGTGATTGGTTAAATGGGTCAAGGATTGGTATATGATTGGTTAGAAAATTTTACGCTGACGCTGATGGATTCTATGTGAACAAGCCTTAAATGAACGCCTTTACCGGCAGTATTTATATTTATTTATTTATTTATTTATTTTAAAAATATCTAAGCGGGGGTACTCATCATGCGACATAGGCCTTTTGTTATCCACCGGGAAGTGTAGCTGCCTACTTTAGTATGGGAGTGAGCCAGGTTTAGGTGATCCGGCATTTTTCCCTATCTTTCGACGACACGTTGACGACCAAGTCTTTTGTCGGGTTTGGAACCCAAACCCACTGCATGGAACCGGCGAAATTTATCTGGGAAAAAAAAAAAACTAGCCGCCAACACCTGCTGTCCCCATAACCGATATGTTGTTGTTGCTTATGCCACTGACCGACACCAACATCAGATGAAGTCCCGAAGGCAATGGGCGATGAATGTGCGACTCCTGTTTTGAATTAGCATCACAAGGGTCAGACTTGGCTAAATGACCGGTCCCGTAATTTTGAACCGAGTCAAGTGACGACACCGGAACATTTGACCCCGCACCTCCAGAGGTAAATTTGAGAACTTGGAGGACATTGCAGCCCCGCCCTATTTTACTTGCCCCGGCCACTATTAGTGAACACGGTGGTGGATTTGCAGCGACGAGCATCGAACCAATGACGCTCAGATCACTGGCCCGCTGCTCTTGCCAACTGGGCCACCGCTCCCACCGATATGTACCCTCAATATGTCTTTATTTGTATGAATATGTTATTTTTCAACCAGAGTGATAAAGATTTTTTTTGTGCTCCTGTAATATCCAGATTCTAAACCACAGTAAATTAACGCAATTTATTGCATGTAAGTTATGTACGAAACTGTCTTGAGAAATCGACGTCGATGTCTGTTAAAGCACCAAAGTTATAATGTGCACCACGGTTGAGCTTGGAATGGAGAGCACTTTTTAATGTTATTATGAAAATATAAAAAAACTAAAGGGCATGTTTCTAATACACATACACTGTATTTTGAATATTATATGCTATCCAAGACAATTAATTCCGCTTTTCTCAATGCTACCTAGCCAAACAAGACGGTTGGGCACGCTTGATATCGAGCAACGATTCTTAATTGTTGATCAACGACCACTTGCCAAACCAACCCTGGGTTAAAAATTGGTTTAATTTTCAAAATATACAAATTATTCGTGATCAACAGCATTAATAAAAAGTTACAAATAAACTTGATAACAATTTTAACGTAAAAGTAAAAACCAATAGCAAACATAAAAGCCAACGAAAACTTATAAATAAATCAGATTTTTGAGTCTGCGTTTGCTGGACTAGCTGATAGTAAAATCGCAGCGAAATTGCTGTCAAGCTTTTACTCCGCGTCACAGAAAATATTTTAGGGATTTTTAAGCTGAACAGGGATATTTTTTTTTCTTTTTTTTTTTGTATTCGAAACGCCAGGAAACGGAATAAACATAGATATCTTTAGAATTTGAACAAAAAATTCTAGACAAAAAAAAAATTGGGGGAGGGGGGCTCCCAGTTTTAAAACAATTTGTTATATTTATGATCGTTTTCTAACGATGAAACCAATTTTGTTTTTTTATCATTGCTGGCCTTGCGGACCTCTGGTTAAGAACCAGTGACCTATAGAGTCATAGCAGTTCCTTTCGTATCCTAGTGAAGGGCGTTTCTGATTTCCTTAGAAATTTGAGTGGACTGATAAGTTACTGCAATCGTGAACTTGTAAGACTGATGCTACTTTTTACTCCCTTCAGTTTTAAAACATCTATTATGCTTTGGCACTGTTTTAAACAAAAGTGATCTAAGCATATTAAATATATGACGAATATAGCGGTTAAACGGTATGTCGCGGTACATGCACTACATATCCTCTAAACAAAAATCGTTCACAGCCGTTATCGCAGTTTGGGCGTTGCCTATATAGCAGTTAGGGCGTTGTCTAGGCAGGCCATATGGGTGTATCCCTTTATTCAGAGTCTTTGGGCGTTCATAAAATGTATTTGGTTCCTAGACATTTTTCGACAGGCTTTCATACTTATGGCAACCGAGTTAATAATGTCTTAGTTTACTTATTCCCCAAAATAGTGGATCTTGAAGGATTATTAATATATATACTAGCTATTTGCCCGGGTTTTTATTTATCCCAATTTTTTTATTACACAGGAAAAGGAATAGATTCTACCTATAGTGTAAAATCCAAGTAATTTAATTTACAGATATTTCAAAGTAAGTACAGTATGCAAATTATGAAAAAAAATACAAATTCACTCTATTATTAATTTAACTCAAAACTTCATTATAAACAACATTTTTAGTTTCCTATATTCCGCTCAGTGACTGCGAAAACTATGGATTCGACAGTAATCTCGGTCATTTGGACTTTTTTTACCCCTTTTCCCTCCCCCTCTCCTCCACCAATGGTGATGGGAGGCTGTACTTGCACTTAAATGGCATCGGGAGGACCTATTCATCTCAGCGACACAAAAACTATGGATTCGACCCTACTCTCGGTAATTTTGGACATTTTATTTCTACCCCTTCTCCCCTCCAATAGTGTTGGGAGGCTGAACTTGCATTTAAACTGTATCGGGACTAACCCTGTTCGTCGCAGCGAACCCGAAAACTATGGATTCAACACTATGCACGCTCATTTTGGACATTTTATATTCACACTCTCTTACCCCCACCTCACCCAACAATGCTTAAGGGGGGCTGCACTCTCACTTAAATGGCATCAGTAGTGACCCTATTCATCTCAGCGACATCGAAAATTATGGATTCGACACTACTCTCGGTCGTTATGGACATTTTATAATCCCCCTTCTCCCCTCCCCCATGCTGATGGGGGATGAACTTGCACTTAAACAGCATCGGGAGTATCACTATTCCTCTCTGTGACCTCGAAAGCTATTGATTCGACATTACTCTCGATCATTTTGGACATTTTATTTTTACCCCTTTTCCCCCCCTCCCCCTAATGGTGGTAGGAGACTGAACTTGCATTTAAACGTCATCGGGAGTGTCCCTATTCGTCGCAGAGAACCTGAAAACTACGGATTCGAAACTATTCCCGGTCATTTTGGATATTTATATTCACTCCTTCTTCCCTCCCCCTTCCCCCTCCCTCTATACTAATAGGGGGCTGAACTTACACTTAAACAGCATCAGAAATGTCACTATTCGTCTCAACGACCCCGAAGACTATGGTTTTGTCACTACTCTCGGTATTATGAACATTTTATATTCACCTCTTCTTCCCTCCCACCTCCCTCCCAATGCTAAAGGGGGAGTGGGGCTGAACTTGCACTAAAACGGCATGAGAAATGTTACTATTCCTCTCAGCGACCCCGAAAACTATGGTTTTAACACTACTCTCGGTCATTTTAGACTTTTTATATTCACCCCTCCTACCCTCCTCTCCTCCCCTAATGCTAATGGAGGGCTGAACTTACTCTTAAACGGCATCAGAAATGTCACTATTCGTCTCAGCGACCCCCGAAAACTATGGTTTCGTCACTACTCTCAGTATTTTGGACATTTTATTTTAACTCCTTCTTCCCCCTCCTCCCTCCCCCCAATGCTGATGGGGTGGGGGGCTGTACTTGCACATAGACTGCATCGGGAATGTCACCATTAATCTCAGATACCTCGAAAACTATGGATTCGACTCTAATATCAGTCATTTTCGATTATTTTTGCATGCGCCCTCTGCCCCCCCGCCCTATGGGAGCTAGGGGTGTCTTACCCCCAGTGTTTCTTTCCAGATTGTAAGTGATATGTGTACAAAAAGTTTTGTTAAAATTGCTCCAGGCGTTCCAGAGTGATGCTGGAAAATACCCACATACACACATACATACATACCCCCTCCCCTCTCCCCCCGAATGATGATCGGGAGCTGAACTTGCGCATAGACTGCATCGGGAGTGTCTCCATTAATCTCAGAGAACCCGAAAACTATGGATTCGACACTAATATCAATCATTTTCGATTATTTTTACATGTGCTCCCTGCCCCCGTGCCCCTCCTATGGGTGCTAGGGGTGTCTCCCCCCGTGTTTCTTTCCAGATTGTAAGTGATATGTGTACCAACTTTGGTTGAAATTGCTCCAGGCGTTCCAGAGTGATGCTGGAACATACACACATACACACATACATACATCCATTTATATATACTATATATATATATATATATCTATATACACTACTCAAAACAATTAGGGGAGCACATGGTTTTAACGAAAGTACGCAAATACTTACACCGATGAGTAACATAAAATAAATCATCCAAAATTTAAAGCCTAGTAGGAAACAGAAGAAGAAAACTTCATATGCAAATCAAAGTTCATGACGTCAAAAACCAGAAAAAGAACATAAGGGCGGAAATCGGGATGTTGCAGAAACGTCCGTTTCACTGCCTTAACTGTGAAATTCGATTGCTCAGTTATTCTTTTTGAGAAAAGGTGACTTGAAAATGTCCCAACAACGTGATTTACCGGAATCCATGGCATGGCGTATTATAGGCAGACTTGAATCCGGGCAAACACAACGTAGTGTCGAGGACGCTGTTGGAGTCGCCAGAAGTGTTGTTGCAAAGCTGTGGAATCGATTCCAAGAAACAGGGAATGTTAGACGTCGACAGGGCAAAGTCGGCCACGCACCACTACAGCAACTGATGACCGGTATATACTGTTAACAGCTCGTCGAAACAGAACAGACAATGCTACTCAGCTGCAAAGACAGTTGCTCTTGACAACAGGACGAAGGGTGTCCAGCCAAACAGTACGTAATAGGCTTCATCAGGGAGGTTTCTATGCACGTAGGCCAATGGTCTGCATTCCGTTGACCTCACGCCACCGTGCGGCCCGAAGAAGATGGGCTGCTGAACATCGAGATTGGGAGCAACATGATTGGAGCCAAGTGCTGTTTACAGACGAGTCCCGATTCAGTCTGGAGTGTGACACCCGACGTGTTTTGGTATGGAGGGAAAAGGGCACTCGAAATAACCCCACATTCGTTCGTGAAAGGTTTACAGATGAGCTGGTTTTATGGTATGGGATGGAATCAGCATAGGTGGACGTACGGACCTGCATATCATTCGGAATGGTAATTTGACGGCCCGAAGGTATGCAGACGAGATACTGAGACCGCATGTCATACCTTATGGTGCAGCCATTGGAGATTCCTTTGTTTTCCAGCATGATAATGCCAGACCACATACAGCTCGTCTTGTGGAGAGCATGCTTGAAGCTGAAACAATACAGCGTATGGAATGGGCAGCGTTGTCTCCTGACCGGAATCCAATCGAGCATGTCTGAGACATGCTCGGACGACGCATTGCTGCGAGACCAAGGCCTCCTTTTACTCTCCGAGACTTGAAGATTGCACTTCTTGAGGAGTGGAACAGTATTCCCCAAAGTCTTATCGATAACATCATCGCATCCATGGAAAACAGGTGTGCAGCAGTCTTAGCTGTTCGAGGAGTCCACACGCCATATTAAAAATCTTGCATTATTTCTAAACAATACTTTTTTTATCGTTTACATGTAACCAAATTGTTGACCTAAATCATCTTTTCATGTTTTTTCCATATTTTCAAAGAATTAAAGCTTAATTACAATTTTTTCACGTCTTTTTTTCTGTATTGCACATTGATACGCGTGTACTATCCATTTTATGCTAATACGTGGCTGTCTCGCACGGTTTTCATAACTTCTTTTCTTGCTCCCCTAATTTTTTTGAGCAGTGTATATAAAGGAAGAAGTCGTGACTTATTCACGTATCAACGCCCAGCAAAAACTATTAGAGATACAGATATCAAATTTTAGGAGCTTATTACTTTTGTGCTGAAGGCATCATTTACAAAGCAATTTTTCAAAATTCGTCCCCCAAGGGGGGGAGGGGGGCAAAACGTGCTTTTTACATAAAGGAAGAAGTCCTGACTTATTCACGTATCAACGCCCAGCAAAAACTATTGGAGATACAGATATCAAATTTTAGGACCTTATTACTTTTGTGCTGAAGACGTCATTTAAGAAGCGATTATTCAAAATTCGCCCCCCAAGGGGGGAGGGGGGCAAAACGTGTTTTTACATATCCCTTCATATCTCAAAGAAGAAAATTGATATCCATAAGATTCTTGCTTTAAAATGTAAGAAACATGAATACCTAAAAACTAATTTCAGGATTTTTCAAAATTCGACCCCCAACTGGGGGAGGGGGGCTAAACGTGTTTTTACGTGTTTCATCTATATATATAAAGGAATCAACGCCCAGCAAAAACTATTGGATATACAGATATCAAAATTTAGGAGCTTATTACTTTTGTGCTGAAAGCGTTATTTAAGGATCGATTTTTCAAAATTCGCCCCCCAAAGGGGGGGAGGGGGCAAAACGTTTTTTTTTTTACATATTCCTTCATATCTCAAAGAAGGAAACTGATGTCCATAAGATTCTTGCTTTAAAATGTAAGGAATATGATTATGTAAAGAACATGAATACCTAAAAACCTTTTTCAGGATTTTTCAAAATTCGGCCCCAAGGGGGGGAGGGGGGCCAAACGTGTTTTTCACATATACCTTCATATCTGAAAGTAGGAAACGGATATCCATAAGATTCTTGCTTTAAAATGAAAGGAAGACGATTACCGAAAAACCGGTTTCAGGATTTTTCAAAATTCTCCCCCCGAGGAGGGGAGGTAGTGGGGGCAGGGGGGCACCCCCCCTGCGCACGCCACTGAGTAGTATACACGTTGTCAAATGTTACTAAAACCACCTGGCGTTCAAACCTGAAATCGATAATTTAGCTTTGAAAGAGGTTTTTTACGTTCTCCTATGAAATTAACGTTTCCGAATAAAGACACCTTTTCATGGGTTGCATCACATATGTGTTGTTTTTGTGTTGTGACTGACGCCCCTTGACCGACAGTATATTGTCAGTTCAAGTCCATGACGGCTATTGGGCGAAGTGGTGCGGCTCCGGTTTTTAAAAGCACCACAAGGGTCAGAGTCTGACTTGGCTAAAGGACCGGCCAAGTTTTGAACCGAGTCAAGTGACGATTCTGGAACACTTGACCCCGCACCTGCAGAGGTAAATTTGAGAACTTGGAGGACATTGCAGCCACGGCAGATTTTTCGTGCACCAGCCGCCATTAGTGTACACGGCGGTGGATTTTTCAGGGACCGGCATCGAACCAGAGACGTTCAGATCACTGGCTCGCTGCCTTTGCCAACCGGACCACCGTGCCCTTGCATCACATATGCAGGGTCTGACCAAAATAATGGAAACACTACGCTTAAAAAAAGAGAATTTCGTTCCATCTGATTACAGAGCTAATTGCAAAAATAGCCGCCACTTTTGTGAAATTGTTTTGCTTATATCCTCAAGGTTGTGTTTGATTGCATTTTAAGTTGGGCTTTGCAAAAATTAGTTCATGGCGAAGACAACATGTGCAACCTGACAGAGTTCCAAAGAGGGTAAATTGTAGGTTCGCGCCTGTTTGGTGTTTTAGTAACCTCGGTTGCAAAATTATTAGGGACAAGTTGGTACCCGTCGAAACATGACGGCTGGATAGTAAATAAATGTACTAACACACAAATTATACTCAACACATCGTTGCCAAAAGTTGAAAATCATAATAATACGCAGAAAAAAATTAATGTGTTTAAGCGGCCTCGTACTTAGTAAGTATCTAAAGCCAGATTTAAAAATGTCACTGAGCATGCGCAAAATCAATTTTTTTAATTCTAAATTATCTTTAATTAAATAACGCGAAATAAACGCGAGATTTCCATGAGGTTTAATCTTATATTTAACAAACATAATTATCATTAAAATAAAAATGGCAGAGAGAGATCTAGAGAGACTCTTCGGAATAAACGTGTTTATCGATAAACCTGTCACTGAGCATGTGCAGAAACAGTGGGTTTCTAAAGCCAGATTTTCACATGGCTCTGATCATGCGCAGAAATCAATTTTTAATTGTAAATTATCTCTAATTGATAAAAATTGCGGTTACAAAAACCAAATTTGACAAATATACAGATTACAATCTTTCGTTTAAAACCAAAATGAAGTAAATTGATGCAGTAGTTTTCTGTCACGGACTGCCCAAAAAGTCGGCTTAGAAACTTAAATATATAGATATCGAGAGGTACTGTGTCATGACAGCTTACAACGTTCGTGGCAAAACATCGTCTGCGAGACACATTTGTGTTGACAGAGACAGGAAGTTGTTACCTCAAAAAGAAAGACCACTGTAAAAAGGTGACTGCTGAGCTTAATATGCATCTACAGAACCCATTCTCGACTCATACAGTGAGAAGGGAACTGTATAAGCAAAATATTTTCACCAGAGCTGCTTTTCCAAAACTCCTCGTGTCACAGTTGAATGCAAAATGGAGACTACAGTAGTGCCAGGAACATGAAACATGGAATGCTGGTCAACGGAAACATGTATTGTTTCCAGATGAATCGACCGTCACATTATTCCCCACCTGAGGACATGTTTACGTGAGGCGAACATTGGCAGATGCTTGCGACTCAATCTGTCTCCTACCGACAGTAAAGGATGTTAAACAGGAAATCCAACGTAAATAAAACATAAATAGCAATAAGGTGCAATTTTGCATACGGCCGAAAACTAAGCCAAGGCTTAGTTTTCGGCTTTTTGAGCTGCCACTAAGTTCTTTGCACTGATGAAGAAGCTCCTTTGCAGCTTCGAAACGGCCGTATGCAAAATTGCACCATACTGCTATTTGTACTTTATTTACGTTGGATGTCCTGTTTATTCCTCGAGCACAAAGGTTTTGTCTTTTCTTTTCAGTAAAGTATGTTGATCTTCTGTCACGCTTTGGGCAGTCACGTCATGGTTTTCGGCAGGTCCCATAATCCCCCTAAAAGGAAGGTCAACTAACAGTGACTATTCAACCATTTTGTGCGATCATGTCCTTTTGGTGGAGTAGACATTGTTTCCTGCAGGAGATTACATATTTCAAGATGATACCGCCCCTATTCAAAGAGCTAAAATTGTTAAATCATGGTTCAATGTAAGAACATGATGAAGTTATACACCTTTCCTGGTCTGAACAATCACCAGATTTAAACATCACCGAGCCACAGCGGCCTGTATTGGAAAACAGAAAGAGAGCCCGTTATCCTCCGCCAGCATCTCTCAAGAAATTGGAGTAGTTTCTCTATTGAATGCGTGACATACCACTTACCACCGTCCAGGACTTGTATGCGTCCATTCCAAAGAGGATTCAAGCAGTTTGAAATGCCAAATGTACTCTAACACCATATTAGAAGCTTAATACCTTCCTTTGAAAAGTATTTCCATTATTTGACAACCCCTGTATATATATATAAATAAAATTGAAAAAAAATGGAAAAAAATGAAAAATTTAATTAATCATTGAAACACGAACAATAGAAAACATGTTTTAATTTTTGATTGGAAACAACTCCAATCAAAAATTAAAACGTGGAGTTCAATATGAATTCTAGCATAATAAGCTGCGGACCGCAGCACCTATGCAAGATAGAAAACGTATGAAAGTTCAAACCAAAAACCCATGAAGGAAAACCATATCAAGATACCAGAGGAAAAGAATTTCAAGATTATCATTAAATGAAAGATTGTTTCTGAAAATTGTGATCTACAAGATTAACACAACTTGATACTGCGCAATCTTCTAAAGTATGGAGGGGAAAACTACCCCTATAACTGATGAAACATTTGCAATTTATACGTTTGCAGTCACTCTGATCAGGTGTTTGTCCAGTCACCCTGACCATGTGTTGGCTTTCAGTTTCAACATCTTGATTCATCTGTCTTTTGGATTTTATACCTAGCTAATTTTCTGGGAGGACTATCCATTGCCAGATTGGGGCTTCTTTGAAGATTACAACTTTCCGAGACACTTCTTCGTTTGATGATAGCGTCGGCAATGTAGACATAGAGATGTTATCATTAAACAGCTAAATTTTTGCTTTCTTGTTTTGGTTTTTGATTTGGTCTTTCTTGATTCCGTCTTTTTTGTAACATCTGACTATCAAACTTTATTCACTTTCTTTTGTTTTCATGTTCTAGAAACTACTATTGGTTCATACCCTGGAGTTCCAGCTGCCATAAGAACCCTCGTTCAAAGATTCTTGAGTAGGAGAACCGTACGTTCTATCAACAAGTGGGGACCCCAATTGCCGAGGAAAGCGGTGGCCCTGTATCTCACCGATCCCGACTTTTTTGCATCCGGAAATGCAACTGGAGACGAAATAGCGTATGAACTATCTATACAGATGATGTCCAAATTGGCACTGTAAGTAATGCATAGGAAACTTTTTTTGTAACACATGTCTATCAATTTTAATTCGCTTCAAACTTCATTTATCTTTGAAGACTCCGAGGGAAAAAAATGGTGGCTCGAATGCGAAATTATTTGTTTCGTGAACATCTTAAAACTATATGATGAAAAGAAGACAGGAGGTATGCGATGAGGAATATCTTCCTTATGTTCCCTTATTTATTTGTTCAAAGAGTGACACAATAGATCCATTGCGGTAGGAAACGTCCCAGTCTTAGGGTAGTAAGGGAAACTTCACGAGATGGGTTTCGCAGAATATTTCCCAAGACCATGGACGAATAAGCGATAAGTGACGTCAAGACAGGAAAAAAAACCTTCAATGGGGAATTAAGGAATTCCATGCCTATTAATTTATGCATTTGTAACCGTACATGTACATACTCCAAAAATAAATAAATAAATAAATAATAAAAAGGATTCGTTTAGGGTTTTTAAAAACCTACAGGATTCTTAACAGAAACACAAAAATATGTTCATTAACAGCCTTACGCTTATATGCCGCCATAATGTGACATCCAAATCAGACTTGCTTGGGTAGCTCCATTTCTCTCAGTGTAAGATTGCTCCCCTTATATTCATCATCGTGTGTGTAACGCGAGTTAAAATTTCTGTTTTCAACACATTTGAACTGAGCCAGAAACGGTATTAGCGAAAACAAGGTGCAGTTGTTTGTTTTCTAAATAAAGGGATACCTGATAAGGACAGAGAGAGAGAGAGAAAACATTCATCGAAGTACCTATATTGTCCAAAGCTTAACTAGATCCAGAACTGCGAAAGGAAAAACGCATTCTAAATTGCTTCCTTTATCAGTAAGTTTTAAATAGCTGTGGTTAATACTGGACTCCTAACTTAAAATGGTCAAGATTTTTAATTTTCACTTATTAAAAATGTTTTACTTCTATATGTTTTCACCGTTTCCTCTAAGTTAGAATGTCTTACCTGCTTTTGGAGGCTCTAAAACCCATCCAACATATTTACCTTAACTGCGTTTCAACCTGAATCCCGACCGCGTTGCATTTTACTTGAAAAGTTTATAACGTTAGTTAGGATACTTCAACTAAGGGCAGAATTTCGGCTAATAACGGTGAAAACCCATTATAAATCCTTTTTTTCACAGGAAAAAAAAGGTTTCGACGGAGGAGTTGTCGCTATTCATCAACGCTCTGACAGTGGCCTGCATCAATCCGAAAGACTTCTTCGGCGTGGATTTGGTAGCGGAATTGAGATCCCGTGTCAACCGAAGCAACTACACCAACCCATTCCCCCTTTTGACCCTCTGTAACGCTGGTGCTACCATGGTACCGGACGACGTGATGAAAGTTGTGTCCTCTTTCGCTTCACATCATCGACCTATTTGGACAGGTAAAAATCAAACCCTTTTTTAAGTGATCATGAACTGTTGACATGAATCCCGTGTTTTTACCGGAATGTTCTATTGTTGTTGAAGTGAAAATGATCTTTGCGCGCAGTCAGAAGTCTGATGAATCCGAAATTACCGCATGATTGAGCAGTAAAATGCAGTAACTCTGTTGAATCTGGAATCACTGGTGACTGGTGATATCTATCCAGAGCAGTGGTTCTTGACATTTTTAATAGTCAACACTCCCTTGAATCTGAAAACAAGCTCTCGCATCAGCTTGAAAAATGTGTTTCTATTTTTTGTAAGATATTTATTGTAAGATATTTATTGTAAGATATTTATTGTAAGATATAAAATATTTATTGTAAGATAATTTATTTATTGCATAAAAAAATAATACATTTACAATACATACTATATTATTACATATAAAACAATATCTACATTTTTAATGGCTACGTTGTTGTTGTTTGTTGATAATTATCCTTTTAAAACGAGGCTCTTTTTTGAAAGAGCCACACATAAGTCATCAGATGCATTTGGGCGAATTCTGGCTTTTGTTCAGTGTACAAAAATGATGAAAAACTCATTCCACAAAGATAAGTGTGGGCAAATGGTAAGAGTGTCTCTAATGCTGCTTTTCCCGATTCTGGATAAAGTTTTAACTGCGTACACCAGAACTGTTCTAAGTCCAGTTTTTCCAATTGCATTTCAATAGGTGCATTAGTTCGTATTGCGATAAGATCGTCTTTTAATAAAGCGTTGTCGTCCATTGAATTTAGGTCACACAAAAATGGATTGAGTATCCATCTATCAATTTTGCTTACATTTCCCGTGGAAAAGCATCCATCAAATGATTCACTCAATTGGTAATTTTAATTAAAAATTTAGAACCTTCTATCGCACCCCCGGTTAAGAACTACTAGTCTAGAGCAGTGCCCCTCAACCGCTGTGCCGTGGCACACTAGTGTGCCGCGAGGTGATCTTGACTGTGCCGCAGTGATTTTATCGATTATGATAATAAAAAAATTAACCACCGCATTAAATAGAAATTTTTCTAAGTAAAATATTCCTCTAACTTTTTGCTAATATGACATTTTTCTGGGTCGAAATTATACACAAAGCAAAAACATGTTGTTAGCCATACATTGTATGCTCGAGCGTCATATTTCTGGATTTCAGTTAAGAAAGAATATCCACAAATTTCTGACAAGGCTATTGCAATTTTGCTCTATTTTTCTACGACATACTTATGCGAACAAAGTTTTTCGACACTGGTTCTAATTGAAAATGACAAACGATCCTATTTAAAGGGTCTTGACCATGAACTGTAGCTCTTTCTAATATAGAGCCAAATATAAAACGTGCAAATATAAAACGCACATTTATCAAAACAATCTCACATATCTCATTAATAAATTAGTTATATTTAAATTAACTTTGATTTATTAAGCTTAAGTAAAGACCAAAAAACAAATTTTAATATAAAAATTTAAAGAGAAAATTTTTTACTTGTAAACTATAATTTTATATTTTTGTTCTTGTGTTGGTGTACAGTTCAAAATGATTTATATAAAACTTAAATGATTATAATTATCTTGATACATAGAGCTATTTTGTTGTGTGTGTTTTTTTATCTAATAAAAACATATACGTATTTATTGTAATTTATATATTTGCAAGCTTTTTCTTGTGGTGTAACGCGGAATTATCAAAAAAAACGTTGTTGTGCTGTGGAAGATAAAAGGTTGCGGAGCTCTGGTCTAGAGGATGGCCCAGCGAAAATGCAGCTGATGCTTCAGAATTTATTTAATATAGCTTGGGTTTAATTTATATGAACTCGAACTAACTTATATAAAATAAAATTTATATGGTTCGGTAAGCAACTAGGCACTCAAGATCAAGTAAAGCAACGCAAACTAGACCTAAGAATGGACTCTTTGCGCTAGAGGTTAGAATATTTTCATGAAGTCGTGAGGGAAAATTCCGACGTGAGATGGGTTGAGCTGAACATTTCCCATAACCTAGGACCAATACGCGACAAGTGACGTCACGCTTGGGACAAAGAACGCAATGGGTTCATTACCTTTAAGGCCATGAAAACTATACATCTTTCTGGTCATCACTAAGCAATGCATTCTTGATTATGCGGTTAATAATATTGCTACTGCAATTTTAAATTTTCAATGATGACTTCCTAAAAATGACACGATAGCTTGGGTTTTACGTAAGACCCAGAAATAAACTGTAAGAAACACAGCGAGAAAACTGTTGAAAAATGCCAATAAAGGCTACAAATCTTAAAACATATCTCTGGTAAGGACTGGGGTGCTGATGTCAGCACCTTAAAAACCATCTATACTGCCCTCATTCTACCTGTCATAGAATACGGTTATCAAGTTTACCAGAGTGCAGCCAAATCTAACTTGAAGAAACTTGACAGAATTCAAATTAATGAGGTGAAAACCATAACCGGTTTGCGAAACAGCTCCCCAAACGATATTGCCCTTTACGAGGCTAATTTAATGCCTCTGGATTCCAGGAACTTAATTAACTCAGGAAAATATGTCCTCAGTAAACGTGTAGTATGACATTCTCTTTTCTCCTTTCTCACATGGTGGACTCTAAAACAATAATTTTTCAGTGGATTCTGTCACATGAGAGCTTGCTCAGATATGATCAGGCCGACCTACTAGCAAATGAGGGCTGTTTAGAGGACTCGCCCCGGTTTGAGGTCCTAACTACATCGGAGGCTCAATCCGTTTTAACACTAGAACGCCTGGGATTTTAAACTTACTGCAGTGCCTGAACGCGATCATTTTGATCCCTACTTTAAATTTTGATAGTATTATTTAGCAATTGCTGTTTTATTAAGAATATTTATTTTTCAAACATTTACAAATGTAAATTAAACTAATTGAAATAAAAAATTAAGTTAAATTAATAGAAATACGAATATTAATATGTTATGCGCTTTATGCAAATAAACGCTTTTTATCCCACGTATTTGCCGCCTCTACATGTTTGGCAAATATCTCATGTTTTATTTCTTTGACAGTTATCAACGTAGCAATTTTGGTGACAAATACTTTTTGATTTACATCTTGAACAATGTTCGTTTATTGACAACATTTTGATTTACATCTTGAACAATGTTCGTTTATTGACAACATTTTGATTTACATCTTGAGCAACGTTGGTTTATTGACAACATTTTGATTTACATCTTGAACAATGTTGGTTTATTTACCTCCTAAATATTGGGACCGTAATTCACCGGATAAAGCAAATATAAATTATCTTCTGTTTTTTTTAATTCTCGTAACTTTTTGGGAAATATTTCAAGCATTTATAGCAACTAAATGCAGAATGTTGAAGAATACGTGGACATGCCATTTTCGTGATCAAGATTTTGTGTTATGCATTCGAGCCATGTTATCCAAAACATCAATGCCAAACTCTGTGTTATTGCACTACCCTGTTGTTTCAGGATTTTATTTTTTTTGTATTATCGGAAACAGGAACATTTTCATGAAGAGAACTCAGCAAAAGAACATTCTTGTTCTTTTTACCATGATACACTGTCAATGTAATATCTTGATCATTTTTGAAAAAAATTGAATGATGAAGCGAAAATTTTGCATTTTTTATTTCCTGTGGAATTTTCTTCCGTGATCGATTTATCGCACCGCCAAGTGAAGTTCTGATCTTTTTTAGATCTGTTGCCAGAGAAAGTAAAGGAAAGAAATTGTTAGTAGTTATGTTTCTACCTTTATTTTTGTATGGTTCCATAAGCCGAAGTACTACATATTCT
Organism: Dolomedes plantarius; assembly: GCA_907164885.2. Taxonomy (NCBI): domain Eukaryota; kingdom Metazoa; phylum Arthropoda; class Arachnida; order Araneae; family Dolomedidae; genus Dolomedes; species Dolomedes plantarius. The sequence goes on from OU015503.1 coordinate 53,011,650, forward strand.
TCTGAGGAATGTTTAGCTAGGCTCAGTTCTGTTTTCAACAAATATGGAAAAACCATTGAGCATATACATGGTTTCTACATACGCCGCCAGCCGAAATTTAATTCCGAGTTTGTCCGACGTAGATGCTTTACTTCAATGGCATTCTTCGCCATGGAATGAGGTGATTATGAAAATCGTGCAGCGGTAATAGCGCTGCACAAAGTCAGCATGGAGATTTTTCAAACTCTGAAAAAGCTGAATATCAACAGAATGTTTGTTGAGCAATAGAGCGATTCAACCAAACTGGAGCTGTTGCTTGTTAAAATTTCTTTCAAAATAATTTCAAAGTTCATTCCGAAAGATGTAACAGTATATATGGGAATACTTGGTATTTTAGACTATATGCTGAGGAACGTACCTCAATTAGAATATTTATTGTCCTCAAACCACTCTAATAACTTCTGAAAACAATAGTAAAGGTTATATATAACCATTAAAAATTGATCAGAACATTCCCAACAAATTATTATATTTATTTTCCCATAATATATAAAATGGGTCATTTTGATCCTTTTCCGGCGTTCTAGGTAAATTAGGTTCTAGTCTTTAAAGACAGCAAAATAAAAACAAAAAATATCGTTATTTTAAATAAACGAATTATTTAGGAAAAGTCATAGATAGCTAGGTTGATAATATTTATAAAACGAAAGTTATGTAAGGTCAAAATTTGAAAAGGGTCATTTTGACATCATCCGGCGTTCTAGTGTTAAAGGCCAAACTATACAGTATTTGGAGAGAGCTTCCTGCTCATCTGTGGTATCCGGCCAGGGTCCCTGGCCTGGCCTTGCTCTTTAGAGGTCCGAGCCCGATACAGTTTGCCCTTGCCCTATACAGTTGGCCCTTTGGAGTGGCCATACAAAAAGTATGCGCTTCGAGTTTGTCAATAAACTTGCTACTAACTCCGGAGGTAGTGGAGATAAGTGTCAGCCCTTCAGATGAAGACACTAGAGGAAAACTTAGATAAAAGACCTACCAAATGTGAAAGGAATGTGAGAGAAAGGTACAATATGTGGGTTTGTTCGGCAACTATCAGTCCGACCTACTAGCAAATGAAGACTGTTTCAGGTCCTAACTACATCGGAGGCTCAATCAGTTTTCAAGACCAGGCCATACGGTGTTTGGAGAGATCCTCCTGCTCATCATTGGTATCCGGCCCAGCACCCTGGTCTGATCTTGCTCTTTAGTGGTCCGAGATCATTACAGTCTCCCCTAGCTCGTCTTCAAAGTGGCCATACAAAAAGTATGCGCTTCGAAAACTCAACAAAGGTCTTTCCCCCTTGTTCCCGTTCTTCAGCTCTTGCGAATCCTTCCCATATTGTGGACTGTTTAGGTATCCCCGTCAGCATGGTTGCAGAAGATCGGGATACTGCTGCCTGCCTTTTACTCACACGACAGAGACTGATGGACTTGGTCTGGCATTTTCTGTTCCAGGGGGGTTAGCAATAACAACATCTCATTTTAATACTTAAACCGGATATTCTTAATTTCTTAATACTCTCTTCTCAACAGATACTCAAGCCCTTGCGGTTATGGCTATGGCCTGCATGAACCAGAGGTCGATTCCGAATGCGGACGCAGAGACTATAAACGAGATGGTAGAACAGCTGAAGAACAAACAGCACAGAAATGGCACAATTGACAACGCAAAGACTACCGCTCTCGTCGTTCAGGTATTAATCATATGAATGGACCTAGAATGAGACATTCCTCCACTAACTACTTATTTACTGATTTATTTTAGATTTGTTGTCATTTAGTTCTACTGTTACTGGCCAAATTACGCAGAATGCTTGTCAAATTTGTCGAAATGAATCAGAGCCCGAACATTCCTATAACAAACCAGTTTGTTTATGATTTTCCAGTAATTAGCGAGTTTTTTTTTTTTTTTTTTTTGATGTTTTTTGAGTTAATTCACGAAGTAACATTGTACTTTTCCCGGGTTTCACACACAGAAGAAAAAGTTAGTCGGTGGACCCACTTATCTAAGTTCAAATCCACTGCATAGGGGTACTCGCTTTTGGTGAGTGGTACAACCAACGGTGGGATTCAAATAAATTAACAACCGGTTCTATGTTCTAATCAGTGTTGGGCTTAAGCCGATTCATACCGGTTCTGTAGAACTGATACCTAAATTAGGTATCGGCAGGGCCGTGCTTAGGGGAGGGGGGGGGGGGGAGGACTGGGCAGCCCAGGGCCGCTAAAATTTAGGGCCGCCATTTTTATTCCTCATCGCAACACTTTTCTAAATGTTACGGGTTTTTTTTAAGTAATCCCTCATTTTTCGCGGTTTCTATAATTCAACTTATAAAAAAATAAGTTTCGATTTTTTAAAAAGAATCGTAGAAAAAATCTTGATTGACAAACTATCCTTTTGGTTCGAAAAATTTCTCGGTTAGAAAAGCATGATTTATAACGGTTAACAACCGTTATTTATAAAGATTTTCCAGTAGCAGGGAAATTTTCTTTCCATTTAAACTAGCTGAGGATATTTATAAGGCCAGATGTGAGACATTACAACACGAATAACTTATTTGCTAATTTATTTAGAAAGTTTAATTGGCATAAAGTGGCAAAATTGCTGTCGATTTTTCGTATTCAGAATATTTAGCTGTTATTAGTTCACAAAATGGCTAGGGATTTTACTGCAAAGGATAATCTGCACTGAGCATTCCTGGAAAAATCAATTAATTTTGAATTTATTTATGAAGATTTTCCAGTGTTAGTGAAGTTTTCTTTCCATTTAAAATAGCTGAATATATATAAGGCTAGATGTCAGATACTGCAACACAAACTACTTATTTGCTAATTTATTTCGAAAGTTTATTTGGCATTGATTTGCAAAATGGCTGTGAATTTCTCGTATTTAGAAAATTTAATTGGCATTAATTTGCAAAATGGCTGTGGATTTTTCTGCAAAGGATAATAGGTCTGGAGCTTTCTTGTAAAAAATCAATTAATTTGGAGTTTATTTATTAAAATTTTCCTGTATTAGGGAGGTTTTATTTCCATTTAAAATAGCTGAGGATATTTATAAGACTATATGTGAGACGCTTCAACACAAACTACTTATTTGTAATTTATTTAGAAAGTTAAATTAGAATTAATTCGCAAAATGGCTGTGGATTTTTCTGCGAAGGACAATCTGCCCGGAACATTCCTGCAAAAATAAATTAATTTTGAATTTATTTATAAAGATTTTCCAGTATTAGGGAAATTTTCTTTCCATTTAAAATATCTGAGGATATTTATAAGGCCAGATGTATTTATACAAAACATATTTATCAAACATATTTATACAAAAATCGTAAGAGATAATTCTATAGACAAAATAATGTAGAAGAAAATATTCAAATTGAATCTAATAGGACATATTAAAGAATGTAGTACAGTTAATATAGTACAGTTTGAGGAGCATAGTATCTTTTATTGTATTTTAATATTTTTTTGGATAATGTCCAATCGTCTGCAGCATTAGCAAGATAAAAAATTGTCTATTTAGTTGTTATGCACGTGACGATAAATTTATTTAAAGTACCAGTAAAAGAAATCACGTGATCAGCATTTAATAAATTAAATTCTAAAATTTAATCTTTAAAAATTCACCAAAAATCAGAAAATCGAGGTAAAGGTTCGAAAAATATTTCATTTTAAAGGAATTTTTATGATCTTCCCTGTGATATAAATTTCTTAACCCTCAAATTAATATTTTAAATGCAAACTTAAAAAATGTTACTAAACAGCTTAAAAATTTAATTTTAATCTATCTAAGAAGAATTTTTCAAAAATCTTTCTTAGTGCACCCCTACACTATAAGAAGAATCGCCATGCAAAATTTTAGCCCTTTAGGTCTACCGGTTTGGTCTGTGCGTTGCATGTCAGTGAGTCAGTCAGTTACGGAACTGTTTTATATATATAGATATTTTAATTTTGTTTAAGGTACCTCTAATTAAATATATCTTTTCAGGCTTTAATAGCAACTGACAGTTACCGGGCTGATTTTGACCTTGGTGGAGCTATTAAGTATGTGGTGCGAGAACTAAGCAGTCTCGACATTCAAGACATTTATTACGTCCTTCCGTTGCTGAACTCCAAGAGTTTGGTGAACGTAAGCTCAGAGCACTGTGTACAGCCTGTTGTAACAGGTAATGCATGCGGTTTTGATATAACGGCTTCATAATCTTTCATACTGTTTGTTTAAAAAAACTACATTAAACTACCTGAAAACTCGCACTTCGCTACGGAGTACATTCAAATTAAATACAACGGTCAATGTATGCAATTAATGACAATATATATATATATATATATATATATATATATATATATATAATAAATACGACGATCAATGTATACAATTGATGTAAAAAAAAAAAAAGAATATATTTATAAAAAAATCGTAAGGGATATTTTTATAGACAAAATAATGTAGAAGTAAATATTCAAATTAAATGTAATAGGACATACTAAAGAATATAGTACGGTTAATATAGTACAGTTTGAGGAACATAATATCTTATATTGTATTTTAATATTTTTTTGGATAATGTCCAATCGTCTGCCGCATTAGCAAGAAAAAAAATATTTTTTGTCTATTTAGTTGCTATGCACGTGACGATAAATTTATTTAAAGTACCAGAAAAAGAAATCACGTGATCAGCATTTAATAAATTAAATTCTAAAAATTAATCTTTAAAAATTCACCAACTTCAGAAAATAGAGGTAAAGATTCAAAAAAGATTTCATTTTAAAGGAATTTTTATGATCTTTCTTGTGATATAAATTTTATAACCCTCAAATTAATATTTTAAATGCAAACTTTTAAAAAAATGTTACTAAAACAGCTTAAAAATTTAATTTAAAAAAATCTAAGAAGAATTTTTCAAAAATCTCTCTTAGTGCACCCCTACACTATAAGAAGAATCGCCATGCAAAATTTCAGCCCTTTAGGTCCAGCGGTTTGGTCTGTGCGTTGTATGTCAATCAGTCATTCAGTGAACGAGTCAGTTACGAAACTGTTTTATATACAGTGATTTCCGCTTATAAGAATCACGTTTGTTATTACTGTTTTTGATTCTTATAAGCGGTTGATTCTTATAACCGAAATTTAGGTTTTTGGACAGGAACACACACACATATATATACATATATTAGATGATTTACCATAAAATACTCTTTAATTTACATTAACTATCTTTTATTAAAATTATTTTTTATAGTTTTAAAAATAAAACTTAATTTTTAGACCTATAAGTAGATACACGAGATTATAGTAAGAGAAGAAAAAAATACAATATTTGTTACAAGTTACAACATACCTGCTTAACAGTTTTAACATTTCAACTACAGGAAGGGACCAAGAAAAAGTTTTCTACGGTAGTTTGACGTAATGAAGTTTTCAGAAGGCTGTTTATATCTCTTTCAATACTTATAGTCTCAGACGAAGATTTACTCGGACGGGTAAAGTTGCCCCCGGGTCAAGCTAATAGGACAGTGTTGTGGTAAAGCGTTTAAGGGGAAACTATTATGTTACGTCTAATAAAGAAAGGGGAGAATTTTACGACTATATTCCATCCCATCTTATCAATCTTTCTTTAAAAAAAAAGAAAGAACGTGCCTTTTGAGGGTTTAAGTAGCTTTTTTGGAAAAATGAAAGGAAAGCGAAGAGTGTAAACTGATTCTTATAACCGGTGGATTGATTCTTCAAAGCGAAAATTTTAACATGGAAATAATTCATTTGTTTTTGTTTTCGCGATATTGATTCTTATAAACGGTTGATTCTTATAACCAGTGATCACTATAAGCGGTGGTTACTGTATATAGACTATACACTTCCTAACTTAAATATCAAAATATCACACGGTATTAGAAATGTAGTAACTACTAGGGATTGCAGGACCGGACTAAATATTTGAAACTTAGTTCGGTTCTCAAGGTTTTCCAGAATTGGATACCCGGGTATTACCCTGGTTTGAATGGTACATAAACCACATAACATTTGCCGTAAATACAGAGTCATCGAAAAGGGTGCCCGTGATTTCATTTGTGCACACCGGGAACAAAAATCGACAGATCGGATTTTGAGTAACAGCAGATCGTTTGTTAACTCTGGGAGTTTTAACTATCCACGTCATGGTAACCGTGACTGCGCTGGGGGACATGCGCCGATGCTGTGACGTCACGCTTACTCCTACATAGGTTTCGACATTGAATAAGAAGGGACCATCCAATGTTTTGGCCACCGAGAAGCCCCGATTTGACCCCTCTAGACTTTTTTTTTCTATGGGATTAGCTTAAGGGAACGGTGAACATTAAAATTTACTTTTTTTACTTTTCATCATAGAGATACGAAATTTTGTACATATACACATTTCACTATAAATAAATAGAATACCTTAAAAGAAATTTGCAATCTCATTATAATTTTAAGATTTAAAAAAAAAATTTAATGAAATTGATAAACAAAATTTTAAAATGCTCCTTGCAACTTAATTTTTGAGATATTTCCTCGATTTTGCATTTTAATCTCTTTAAACTGTATAACAAACAAATCTGGGTATCAATTATTTAATCCCTTGAATATTTAATTTTTGAGAGATTTTTTTCTGAATTCCATCCCGATTTTCATCAAAATTTTGCCTTTTGAAAAGTTATAAATCAAATTTAATTACCTTAATGAAGTCGAATTGTAAAATGCATACCTAGTTTTTTTGTAAACAGCATCAGGATTCTTCCTTATCAATTTCATGAATTTTGAAGAAAAAATAAGTAGCATGGAGCATTTAAAATATCTAAAAACCTTGAAAAATCTGGTTTGAGAAATATAGATTTAAAATTTATTACTACACTTACCCATTATAAATTACTTTGTAGAAGCTTCATAAATGATTTTTTTACTTGAAAAAAATTATTTTGGTACTAATAATCTACAGAAATATATATATATTATTTACAATAACACAATAAGTATTACAATGACGAGATTTGCTGAAATAAAGGTCCACCGTTCCCTTAAAAACATTGTGTTCTCTGAGAAGATTTGGAACTTATGCCATTTATCGGACAGAATCTCTGCTGCAATAGTGATTGCGACTCTTGCTATGTATCTCCACCTGGATGGAGATCGACTATCGCCTAGATGTAATGCCGCGCGACGAGCGGTGCTCATATCGAAACCTACTAGGTAAATGTCCAAAACTTGATTCGTTTCTGTATCTTTTGGTGAAAAAATAAACACCCTGAGTTCTAATAGTCCCTGAGTTCTACAAGTTTTACAAGTATCTTGTAAAACTTGACATTACTTGTAATATCAATATATTTCGATGTGTGCACCTTTTGTAGCACGACAGAAGTCTAAACGGTAATCCAGTTCTCTCCAAGTGTTTCGTATCAGGAGTGGATGAATTGAAGAAGCGTATCATTCAAGTAATTGGTCTAATAACTTAGAGAGTCTGATAACTTGGAATCTAATAACTTGAGTAATTCGTTACTTGGAGAGAACTGTCTAAACGGTAATCCAGTTCTCTCCAAGTGTTTCGTATCAGGAGTGGATGAATTGAAGAAGCGTATCATTCAAGTAATTGGTCTAATAACTTAGAGAGTCTGATAACTTGGTAATAACTTGAGTAATTCGTCACTTGGAGAGAACTGTCTAAACGGTAATTCAGTTCTCTCCAAGTGTTTCGTATCAGGAGTGGATGAATTGAAGAAGCGTATCATTCAAGTAATTGGTCTAATAACTTAGAGAGTCTGATAACTTGGAATCTAATAACTTGAGTAATTCGTCACTTGGAGAGAACTGGATTACCGTTTAGACGTTTGTCGTGCTACAAAAGGTGCACACATCGAAATCTATTGATATTAAAACTTGGGGAGATGTTATTTCTATTTAAATATTTTTTTAAAATTCTAATAGGTACTTTCCGTAAAATTAAGCCATAACTTTTGGATACTTTTATCCCGGACACCCTGTATATAAATCTGAGTACATTTTTATTTTAACTGAGATTCAAAAGATTCTCTCAGCTCATTTTCAAATGTAGCATTCATATTTTCCAAACTGGTCATCATAAATTCAATAACAGAACTTTCTGTTAACAAACTGACATCTTTCCGACACAGAACTTCAGCGGTCAAGTTAATTGAAAACAGAGCTGAAACAGCTTCGGCTAACGATTTCTTTTTCTGTAAATGTACATATTTTATTTCTAAATCAATTAATGCCTTTTTGACACATGATTTAATTTCAAAAAAGCGGCCTAACATTCTGGTTTTTCAACTTCATTGCTGTCACTTATTATCCTTCGGAGTCTATAAACCACTTTTAGTACAGCTAACCTTATGCAAAAAAAAGTTGTTGGTGTGAACAAATTTGTCACCCTATCTTTTGCATGACAGCAGTTTCGTCAGTAACTATGAATGCAATATTTGAATCAAGACACAAACCAAAATTATTTAGTTTCGGTTTCAGTAACTCAATACACTTTTCAGTTGGTAAACTTCAATGTATTTGATCTAATCTAAGGTTCCAAAACTCTTTTTAGAGTCGACCATCAATATTTAAGTACCAGAGATTATTAACTGACGTTCATTCGTCAAACGAAAGATTGAATTTTATCGGAAGACTGAGCCGTATTTTTAACTCGGTTCGGGTAGAGTTTGTAAGCTCATTAAAGAGCCTAATGACATATTTCCCACCGCAACCCTCAGAAAATGAGCTCTGAAACCTGAAACTACCGAAGTCTAGATAGCTTTTTTTCCTCTGTGAAGGTTTTATGTTTTTACTTTCAAATTAACCACTAGATTAGAAATTCTTCGAATTGTAAAAGTTCCTTAGAAAGCCTTGCAACGCTATCTCCATGACATATGACCTCCTTTCCTTCGTTATGTTATCTCGATTGTGTATACACAATCTTCATGGGATTTGTTAGCAATTCTAACTTTTTTCTGCTTCCAGTGAACTTTCACTTTGGGTAAGAGTGCTGTTTATTTTATTTAGTAAATTCCTTTTCTTCTCTCAATAAAAATTAATTATTGTTGCAATTTATGCCTACCTTGTAATTAAACTCTGTTCCAAACATAGCCGGTACGTCATCACTTAGAAATGGAATGTTTTTATATCTTTTGGTACACGTACAAAAGAAAGTTCAAGATAGGAATTTATGTTTTCAAAGTAATACTGAAAAAAATGTCTCTGTGTTTCCAGAACTAGAAATGCTGAAAGCTCTCCGAGAAAGCCAGGATGAACGTATTCAGACTCGCGTTTCTGTGTATGTCGGCGACGAAATAGACTTTGTTCGAAAGTGGCAAATTAAAGTACCTGCAAATTACAATTTCTACCAAGTCATGGAGACTATTGGAGCACTGGAGCCATTTTACAAGTGAGTGTTCTATGACAGCTAAGAATGGTTTTTGTTGTTTAAAGCTTCGGAGGATCGACATACTTAAAACAGGTAGTAAAGTTTCAAGAATAAAAAAATTTCAAATAACTATGACTTTGCTTGAGATCAAGGACCGCCATTTCACTTTAAGCCTTCACTGGTCGCGCGGCGTCTCACAGACGCCAAATGCAAAAATTGGTCAAAATTGAGGTGGCACTTGGCTAAGTCGAACTCCGAGCCTTGCGGTGCCATTATAAACCGGAGCCGCACCACTAAGCCCGCAGGTCTATATGGACCTGGTATGGAATACATTCCAGCTTAGGGGCATAAAGCAACAACATATCGGGCATTTTTTTTTCTGTATATATTTCGAGATATTTCGATAGATGACTGACAGTTTAACTTCGGAGTAGAGAGGGGATATCGATATGAGTATCGATATGAGTATCGATGATAATATCAGCCGTTGATATCGATATTAATAATACATCGACACAAAAATATCGATATTTCAAAATACTGACATTTCAAAATTTAAACGATATTTCAAAATATCGATAACACATTTTCCTTTCAATATGCAGTCAATCGCATTCGGAGGAATGGTTGTATAGTAAAATAACATATATATATGGTAATAGTACGATTAAAAAAAAGATCGTAATTTATTTTAATAATGAAATAACATTTCAATAAACAATATTTTATCAAATTAAAAAATTTCTATTTAGAGAAAGAAAGAAATCCTTGTTTGGGTGAAGCAATGGCAACACTGAGTGTATGTAAACAAATTGGAAGGAGTCTTTTATTTAACAATGTATTATAGTATTTTTTTATCCATTTGTTTTGACAGTTGAATATAGACCCTCATTGATTAATTTTACAATTTTTCTGTATAATTTTCTTGAATCACTCATTTATTTTTTCGTAATTTATTTTAATAACGAAATAACATTTCAATAAACAATATTTTATTAAATTAAAAAGTTTCTATTTAGAGGAAGAAAGAAATCCTAGTTTGGGTGAAGCAATGACAACACTGAGTGTATGTAAACAAATTGGAAGGAGACTTTTATTTAAAAATGTATTATAGTTCTTTTTTTATCCATTTGTTTCGAGACTTGAATATTGACCCTCATTGATTAACTTTACAATTTTGATGTATAAATTTTTTGAATCACTCACTTATTTTTTTGTAATTTGTTTTATTAAGGAAATAACATTTCAATAAACAGTATATTATCAAATTAAAAAGTTTCTCTTCAGAGAAAGAAAGAAATCCTAGTTTGGGTGAAGCAATGGCAACACTGACTGTATGTAAACAAATTGGAAGGAGACTTTTACTTAACAATGTATTATAGTTTTTTTTTAATCCATTTGTTTCGACAGTTGAATATAGACCCTCAATGTTTAATTTTACAATTTTTTCTGTATAAATTTCTTAAATCCCTCATGCATTTTTTCCCTTTGATTTTGAGATTTTTCAACCGAAATTTTTATAAATTATAGTTATTTCAAATAAATTCTTTTGAAAATGTGTAACCGATAATATCGGGTATGTAATATCGATATTCCCATATTATCAGAAATCAAACATCGATTTTATAATATCTAATATCGAAGGGGAAATATCGATATTTTGAAATATCGATATCAATATCCCATCCCTGCTTCGGAGTTCCTCAGTTTAACGATCATCAATAGTTTTGATTAGTTTATAGTTTGGGTATAAATAGTTAGTAGAATTTTCCGAACATAATGTGTAGATAATCATTCGAATCTTCTAATCTTAATGCTTAAATAGTCGTAAATAAGTTATGATATAGTTCACTTAATTAATTTTTCATGATTGTTCATTTTATTTTTACTGTTGTATTGTATGCTGTTATCGTGCCTCGATAGCAGCTTTAATTAGAAATTTCAGTTAAGACAGGGGAAAACGTTTGATTTCAGAGGAATCCATTTAAACATGATTCTAGTCAGTAGTTTTTTTACATATGAGGCTGTGAAAGGCAAAGTGGTGTAAATCAGTAAGTAAAGTGGTGTAAGTCAAAAGTGTTTTACTGCAAAAACTACAAAAAATTCCACTATAAATTGAACAAATTATAATTCCTAATAATTATTATAATATTGCAAATAATAATTATTTGCTATTCCACTATAAATTGAACATGGAGATTACATTTTTGCTCTCAAATAAAAAAAGTTGAAAATGTGACTCACCACTTTGCCTTTCACCGCCTCATATTTTAACGTTTATATATGTTTTTTCCGTTTTCTGTACATGTGGGGTTCACTATATAGTACATACAGTTAGTCGTGTATACAGTGTATATGCACTGTATATACAGCTGAGATTTCTTCATTCAAATATATAAATGAAATGAAATTTTTAATTTGGTGTAAGATATTAAATTCTTTTATATTATATTCCGAATCTTCTAATCTTTCATTTCCGTTATGCTTCAACTATAATATCAATCTAAACAACACAGGGTGTCTCAAAAAACCTTGACACATTTTAAAAATGTAATAAAAAAAATGTATACAATGTAAGAACTGGAAATTCACAGATGTGTTACCGAATATATTAGAGTTTATTTCTGTGTCAAAAAAGTTCAACAGAGGGCGCTAGTTGTTCAGTGAAACTGCAAGTTGTAAAATGGCTAAAGTTGTAAATGGCTATTTTCCTGTCCCACAAATTTCTTATTTTCATCCCAAAATCATTTGGCAACAAGACGATGCATCACCTCATTGGGGTATGATTGTACGAGACTTTTTAAATGAAGAATTTCCAAACAGGTGTATTGGACGAGATGGTCCCATTCAATGGCCGCTTCGATCTCCAGGCATTACACGTCTTGACTAATTTCTTTGGGGATTTGTCAAAGACAAAGTTATATATATATATATATATATATATATATATATATATATATATATATATATATATATATATATATATATATATATATATATGCTTTTTTGAAGATACAGATTGATTATTGATAAACGATTTGTGTTCTGATTTGAAAATGGTTGACAAAATATAAGAACTTTGTAGCAAAATAGTTATTTATTTAACAATAGATATATGTTTGCAATATATGCAACAAGTGGTTTCATACTCACTAACAAGTGTTCCTATGTGAAGATAAAAACTACAATTATAAAAGTACACAAAGACCATGTTAATAGTTTTAGGATCGAGTCGCGACCCACCTGTAAGCATTCCGCGACCCACCGGCTGGGAATCGCTGCTCTAATATATAAGGTAACACGTATGCAAATTTCTAGTTCCTACTATGAGTACTTTTTTATATAAATTTTTAAAAGGTATCAAGTTTTTTTGGAGACATCCTGTATTAACTATGAACACTTTTATGGAACTTTCGGTCGATTCATATTTGGTTGTCAGCGAAGAATGTGCAGGGATATTTGTGTGGTTAGGGGTGCAGGGATATTTCCATATGTGGGGTCGAAAGCACCATCTATGGAAAGAGGACTCTAATCGTCACGGTTTATGATTCCCCGGATAGCAGTGTAAAAGATATCAGATCTATCTTTCTGACTCGTTTGTTTGTGTATATGTCGTAGGCGAATTGACAAATCCGGCTTATTGCAAAGAGCCCCGTCATTTTGCAACGCTCCCGGCTAATTGGAAAATGGTCGACAACTTTCTCCTTAGCCTGATATTTTTCAGGCTTATTGCAATCAGCCCATGCACCTTTGGCTAGTTAAATTCGCAATAGTTTGCCCAAGCAGCCTGGTTTTATCCAGGCTTATTGCAATAAGCCCAACGCAATAAAAAAATTGCTCATAAAGGGCAGAGATAAATGTAAGATATTACTATTGAAGTCCCCTTATTTTATATTAAAAAATCAAAAGAAAAAAACAGAAGAAAATTGCAGTATTAAAGCCTCGTTGGTTAATAAGATTAAATAAAATTGATAGCATTCAAATTTAAGTGTTAGTTAACCTTTAGCTTACGGGGCCCATTTATTCGGCTCCCTCTCTCTCTGTATATATATATATGTATAAATATATATGTATAAATATATAAAAAAATACATATATATATAATATATATATATATATGTATATATATAAATATATATATATAAGTATATATATATATATATATATATGTATATGTATATATATAAATATATAAATATATATATATATGTATACATATATATATATATATATATATATATATATATATATATATATTTATATATATATATATATATATATATATATATATATATATATATATATATATATATATATATATATATATATATATATATATATATTATTCATTCATTCATTCTTGGGTTCGTATTCTTGGGATACATGCTATCCCACCCCGTAAGGAAAAGGTTAATAGTTTGGGGTATAAATAATTATTCGAATACAGTAAGACCTCGTTTATCCGGCCCTCGTTGATCTGTATCTCCGGATAATCTGGATAAGATTTGTAGACATTATTTTTATTTAATGTTCACATTAGATAATAATTTTTAACTATGATAGAAGGAACGTAACTACGAGTATGCCAAATATTCACTTTTTTACCATGTTTTTATTAATTCGCTTTCTTGTTTGTTTGTTTGTGTGTGTGTGTGTGTGTTTGTCAAGTGCAAATCTTGCAATCGATTTTTAACTAACTTCCCGACTAGCTAGACATTTGAAACTTTTAGAATAGCTCAGAACACCATGGCAGTGCATTCTTTTAATACTTTTAGCCGAAAAAATCCGCAAGGTGGTGCTTCGATCGAATTCAATGCTTGCACTTTTGCTTAACGGCTTTTGGCGATTTTGAAAAGAGAATACATATGGATTTAGTTTGTTTGCAAAAATATTGTGCGAAAAATTTTTAAAAATTTATAAAAATTAAAGTTAATAAAGTCTGTGGATAGTGGAAACGACTAAAAAGTGATTAAAATTAAATAAAAGAGAGTGAAAAAGAATAATTAAGTGAAGGTTTGTGCAATTAAGAGAGAATTGTCAAGTTATATGATTCAACAGAAAATTTAAAAACGTGGTATACAAAAAGTTCTTTTTATCTTATAATTATTAGTTTGATTCAATGTACATTTCCTGCATAGATTGTACAATAAATTATGGTAATAAAATGCTTTTTGTTGACTTAAGAAAGCTTTACTAGACTTACCAATTCTTTGTTAAGAAATGATGTGAAAGTTCTTTTTATATTTGTTAATGTCTTGTTAACAATACTATGCAGTTTTTTTTACAAAACATTTTTTTATCGTAATAAACGGTAAGTTTGATTAGTTACGGATTTTGTTTTGCTTAATACTCATATTACACGGATTATTCGGATTGCCTTTGGTCCCAGTTAGTCCGGATAAATGAGGTTTTAATGTATTCTGTACATAATGTGTAAATAATCATCAGAATCTTCTGCACTTAAGGCTGCTATGTACTAAGAAAAAAATCGCATTTCCCTTTTCCTCTTCTTGCAGACTCTTGTGGTGGGAGGAGTCCAGTTGACAGTTCGAGAATTCCACCCCCCCTTAGGATTGACATTTTGAGGGATTGTAATGGCTCTCTCTATATAGGGGGGTTAAGCGCTGTCCCCAAATTTTTTATTTAAAATATATTTTTGCCAACTATTTCCAAGTACATAAATGCTGATAATCAAATAAAATTGGTATTGTCAGATAGCCTGAACTTTTCTGCAAATCGCTACAGGACTCATTTTATAAATTTCGTCCACCGAAGGAATTTATGAGCGTTTAAAGCACACTATACCAGATTTTCCCCGAATAATTTAAATTTTAAAATATTAATTGCCTTTTTTAAAAAAACGAAAAATGTACACAAATGTAAAATTTCTTTCTCTATGACGGAGTACAATTTTTTAAAAAAAAATTTTGAATCCAAGTCGGCAAACCGTGGACACATTTTCTTCTCCATAGGTTAACATTGAGGTGAAGGAATCCAATGGGGTTAGTACATAGCAGCCTTAAGGCTTGTAAGGTATACATAAGATTCGATTCACAAGAATCGAACCTTTGAGTGAATGAATTAAAGAAACTGCTTGAGATATGCTAATTCCGGCATACGCGCTTGGTATAAATACCATGCAGCTTGATTAATAGAAAAAGGGTAATGAAAAGGTTGTTAAGGTTGAAGAAAGGTTGTTAAAGTTGATAGATAAGCGAGAGGGAGCTACGAGGTAAACAGCTTCAGGTGTTAACCGGCGCTAGTGCTTAGGGGGCCCAAAGTGTACGTGGCAGAACTGCTGGTTTGACTCTCTGCTGGTTTGTGAGTATTAATATATATTCCGTACAAGTAGTACGTATGCTTATTGCTGTAAAAGCAAATTCTATATGTGCAACGAATTCAATAAACATTGTTTCATGTATAAACTGTGTTTGTATCAAATTCATTTAGAGTGCCACTTCAAATTATATACACCCAAGTCTGGGTAGAAGTGAGCTATTCTCTATAGGCTGCTGTGTACTAACCCTATTGGATACGCTCATCTCAATGTTAACCTATGGGAAAAATGTGTGCAAGTATTGCCGACTTGGTTTTAAAGATTTTTTTAAATTGCACTTTGTAATAGAGAGAGAAATTTTACTTCTTGGGGCATTTTTCGTTTTCTTTTATTTAACCTTTTCCTTACGGGGTGGGATAACATGTATCCCAAGAATACGGGCCCAAGAATGAATATATATATATATATATATATATATATATATATATAATCCCCTCAATGTCCGTTCTTACAAAGGGGTTACGAAATTTCCCGTTCTAAACAGGGAATCGGAACAATGGACCCCGTAGGCTAAAGGTTAATGCAAATAATATTTTAAAATTTAAATTATTCGGGAAAAAAATCTGGTTTAGTGTGCTTTAAACGCTCCTAAATTCCTTCGGTGGACGAGATTTATAAAAAGAATCCTGTTGCAATGTGCAGAAAAGTTCAAGCTATCTGAAAATCTCATTTTTATTGGATTATCAGCATTTATGTAGCTGTAAATAGTAGGCACATTTTTTTCCCACAGGTTAACGTTGAGGTGAGCGAATCCGGTAGGGTTAGTACAGAACAGCCTTAATGCAAAATTTAGGCATAAAGAGTTATTAAAAAGTTGTGATATGGTGCACTTGCATCATCGTTCCATGGTTGTTTTTTATTGCTGTATTGTATGCTTCCATCATGCCTCGATAGCAGCTCAAATTAGAAGTTTTAGTAAAGAGAGAGGAAAACGTTTTATTCCAGAAGAATTCAACTAAACATGATGCCAGACTGATGTTTTGCATATATTTTAGTGTTTATATATATATATATATATATATATATATATATATATATATATATATATATATATATATATATTTAACCTTTTCTGTTCTTATAGGGTTCACTACAGTGTATCTGAAGACAAGAAACCTTACGTAGTAAAATTGTCTGGACTTTTTGATGACGCAGAGGACGGAATGTTTTGGTTTATTTATACCCAAAATCTGAAGAATGGCACTGAACCAAGACTATTGGAAAAAAGTAAGTGTGGACGTTTTGTTATACAAATTTTAAACTTCATATATTTTTATTCGTGCAGTTTGTAAGGTCTACCTAATGATCGATTAACAATAATCGATCACTGTATTTGCATAAATCCAAAGAAGCTACAAAAAAAAATTTGTAAATTCAGCATAAACCATTACTATAAATACCGCGTAGCCAGATTGCGGAAGAGACTGGTTTGTTTGGAGCTGTTTATGCGAGTTGCCTTCAGTGGCTCATAGCTAGATCGCTTCTAAGCCTAAGCGAGTTTTTTGCTACTCTGGCATAAAGAGTTTGTTGCGTTAGTAATAGCGGATTACCGTGCAGCATCACTGGTCTGACTTTATATATATTGTGAGTACTTGAACTTCATTTCCTTGCATAGTGTTTATAGCATTTTTGTACCAGTCTTTACTCAGTATTGTTTTTACACTGCACGTTATATGTGTCAAGGGAATAATAAACTTTGTTATTTATCTATTGCAAAAAGTGTCATTTCTACTTTATTAGAGGGTGACTTCGATATACATATATTCTAGAAAGGGTAGAAGTCAGATATCTCTGTAGGTTTTATCTGGGTTGCTTTTATACATTGCTGGGGCTGGAGTCTGATTTTCTCTGGGTAGCTCTTATAGGTTGCAAGGACTGGTGCCTGGTCTACCAGGGATTGTTTTTACAAGTTGCAAGGATGGGTGCCTGTATTTCTCTGTGTTGCTTTTATGTGTTACAAGAACGTGTGCCTATTTTTCTATGGGTTTTGTTTATAGTTTCCAAGGGCTGATGTCTGTGTTTCAGTGGAATACTTTTACATATTGCAAGAACTAGTATCTTGCGGTCTGACACAACACAAGCCTTGTAAATCGAGACTTTCGAGTTTCATTGTAGTTATTATTCGGTTTATACATTTATGAAACCAAAAGAAAAAGAATAAAAACTTCAGTGTATCTGCAAAAAACAATCTTACGATATTCTATCAGATTTTTAGATGTGGAAAGTTGGTTTTTGTCTCAGACAGCGTTCCTATAATGATTTCTATGCTCAATTCTCTGACGCTTAGTTGCAGTTATGAGGACCATGTTAAAAAAAACCTCTAGTTTAGTGAAAATGAGATTTTTCTGAAAACTTGGCGAAAGTTTTACAGGGACATTTCAGTTGCTTTCCCAGGTTCATACAGGAGGTTCATTGGTTCATACAGGAGGACTGTATGAACCAATAGCTGTGTTATAGTTCTCAGCCATATTTGTTTTCGCTGCAAAAGCCATTGTGGTTATTCACTGTAAAGGACCAAACTAACTTCTCCTTCCTGCACTTCTCTTTTCTTGATCATCAAACTTAAATAAGGGTTTCTTGCATATCTTTTGCAGTTTTTATAGATGTCCTCCAGTAGTAAACAAAACTACTCCCTCCACCCCCTCCCCACATCTTTTCTGGTAGGTCGAAGTTAAGGATGTTTTGCGTAGATTTTTTTGTTGTTGTTGTTTGGGGATAGATTTTGTTATAATGTGGTATTCAAGGTAATTAACAAAACTAACTCCTACCCTCTTTTTTTTAAACTTAAGATGCTCTTGGTCTTACTTCATAAAAGGGAAACACAACAATATTAGTTTCTAACTGAGTTTTGTTAGAAATGAGAGTGTGGTGCCGTCCATCGCCAGTAATCTATTACAGCGGCGCCGATTGAAGGCCGTACTCGCGAACGCTGTTTCCGAGTTGCATGCGCCAAACAGAATGCGCCGGCATCCTTACTCGGCAATACGCAAATTAGAGGTGCGCCCATCGGACCATCGGACCATCGGAACAAGTGTTTAACTGTGTTTCCTAGGCCAGAGCCTTCTAACACAGATATTTCGTGATTGTGCCATCGGAGAGCAGAAATATCACAGAAAATAAAAAGAAAGTTCGATGAGAATCAATAAAAGTTCAGGAAATTGCAACACAAGAAGTGAAGCAGTGGATCTTCTGGTCAGAACTTTGGATGGTGAAAGGAACAGTTCTGATTGGATGTCTCCTGGATCTTCAAGTAATTCGCTGATAAGGGTGGAGTTTACGGCTGTCTGTAAGCTGGAAATCAATTGGCTAGTGTAGCGAGAATAGAGAAAAGAGATTGGATAGAAAGATAAGGTCTGGGATCCGTGAGTTCAATAACTACAAAAATGAGCAAAGCCAAAATGGATTTGCTCAGAGACAGATAAATAAGTTAATAGAAAGTTTAAGGATAGGAAATAGATATTTATTTTACTTTATAAAATTTTATAGTTGTTTTTTGCCTTGGCAAGCCAAGTATTGTTTTTATATTTTTTATATTTTTATTTAAATGACGAGGACAAACAAAAAATTAAGACGGAAGACTCAGGATGGCTCGAGGCCTTTTCCTGTTAGTGGGGTCAGCGTGATCATAGTTTGCAAGATTAGAAAGGAGTTCACTGTCAATAGAATTGTGAAAGTTTATAGCTTGATTTTTGAGGTAATTTCGAATAGTGGGGATATTTAATTCCCTGTAAATACAAGTATTTCTGAAATACCAATCCGCATTAACGATTTGTCGAATGGTACTGCTCTGAGCAGATGCGAGTTTTTTAATATGGGTGTCTGCACAATATGACCACGCTGGCCCTCCATAAGTTAAGATAGGACGAAGATAGGAGTTGTAAATGAGCATTTTATTGACTAAGCTTAATTTGCTATTCCGAGAGATTAGTGGGTAAATTAATCTTCTGGCTGCTCGGAATTTGTCCCTGACATGTAAGATATGTTGTTTCCAAGTGATGTTTTTATCTAAAACTATACCGAGGTATTTGACTGTATCAGACCAGGGGATTTTTGTGTTACCTATTTGTATTTGGTGACTGTTGAATGTCTTTTTACGTTTAGATGTAAACATGACAGCGACGCATTTTTCAGAATTAATTTTAATTTTCCATTTGTCGAGCCAATTTTGAATGGAGGACATGTGGGTGTTGATGTATTTTACAGCGTATTTAAAATTTTTGTTAGTAGCATAAAGGGCAGTGTCGTCGGCGAAAATAGCAATGTTTGTGTTAATATTTTGAGGGATATCGTTGACAAATAGATTAAAAAGAATTGGGGATAATACTCCTCCTTGTGGTACGCCTGAATTAATTTTAAATTTACTGGAGAGATGGCCATTAATTCTTACTTGAAAGGTACGATTTTTGAGATAGGAGATGAGAATGTGGATGATTTGGGGTGGGAAGTTATAATTAATGAGTTTGTGGATGAGACCGTCGATCCAAAGTTTATCAAAAGCTAGTGAGATGTCAAGAAAGAGAGCAGCTGTGGAGGATTTATTTTTCTTAGCACTGGCGAGGTTTTCGGCTAGACGATAGACTTGATGAGGGGCTGAAAGAGATTTTCTGAAGCCAAATTGGTAAGGGATAATGATTTGGTTATCGTCGAGATGCTCATTAATTTTCTTAGCGATGAATTTTTCAGTTAATTTACTAAGGGAATTAAGAAGGTTGATAGGGCGGTAACTGGAGGGAGATGAATGAGGTTTATTAGGTTTTAAGATTGGGACAATTATTGAGTTCTTCCAGCTGTGGGGAAAGTTCAAATTTAAAAATAGAGATGATAAGAATGGTAATTTTGAATATATATTTAAAAGGGAGGTTTTGAGCATCGTATTATTAATGTTATCTTCTCCGGGAGACTTTCTATTGGGAAGTTTTTTAATGTATTCTTTAATATCGGCTGGGACAATAAAGGGGGTGGGGCTTTCGTGAGGGGTGTTAAGAAAGAGATTAATACTATTTTTGACTATGTTTTCAGTGCTAGAGTGAGAGATTTGATTAAGGGTGAAGTTTTTAGCGAAGTTTTTGCCTATTACTTGGGATTTTTCCATATCAGTGAGAACGTTTTCGTTAGTTTCGGGGTCAATAAGAGGGGGAATGGAACGGAATGGATTTTTGAAACGCCTGGCGGCTCTCCAAATGGAATTGTCAGTAGTGTCCAGTGATTCTAAGTAATTATTCCAATTAGTATTAGATTGATCTCGAAGGTAAAATCTGAGGTCTTCTTGAGTTTTGTTCATAATAGTTTTGTTAGCATTTGTTCTATTGTGCTGCCATGTTTTGCGTGCTTTGTTTTTGTTGTTTATGAGAATTTTAAGGTGTTGGTCATGGATGGTTTTAACACGAGGGGGGATTAATTTAGTACTTTTAATTAAACTTTCGTTGATGTCGGTAGTAATGCTAGAGACTAGGTTTTCCAGATCGTTGATGTTATTGACAATGGGGGGAATGTATTTAATATTATTTAGTTCATTTTTGAAATTATCCCAGTTAATTTGCTTAGTATGATTTATGATGAGAGGGTTAGTGTCAAGAGGGATACGAATTTCGACTGGGTTATGGTCAGAAGTTAGTTCACAATGGGAAGTTATGGAGAAGTCATGAGGGAAACCTTTAACAAGGGCAAAATCAATGATACTTTCAGAGTTATAGGAGAAGTGGGTCGGGGAAGTGGGGGCGATAATGTCGAAATTTGTTTTGCTAGTAAAGTTATAAATTAAGTTTCCATAAACATTATTAATTTTACAATTCCATAATTTATGTTGAGCATTTAGGTCACCAAAGATAAGGGTATTAAGATTGAGGGAGTTTAAAGCGTTAAGGTCTTCATTAACATGATTATAATTTTGCATAGGAGGAATATAGGTTGAGATGATGGTATAGAAAGGGAGGTTATTTAATTTAATGTTGATAGCGGTGGCGTTAATACATTTAAGGGGGGGGGGAGAATGTTTAAGTGATGAGGGAGGGTATTTTTAATCAAGATAGCAGTACCTCTCATGGGGTGGATTGGATTAATATAATCATTTCTGTAGGTAGTGTAATTGTAGACTTTGAGATTATCCGCTGGTCTGAGGTGTGTTTCCTGAATTAAAATGATATCGGGGTTGCTCTCATTTACAAACTCCTTGAACTCACGGATTTTAGCACTAATACCATTTGCGTTCCATGCGAAAACAGACAGAGAAAGGGGGGCCATTAACCGGTGTTTTGAACACACTTAAAGAGCGAGTGGAAGAAGCTATAAAGCTTTTCCTCCGCGGTTGCATTTAATTTTATATTTTCTCTAGCAATACGTAAGTTATTTAATATTGAAGTAAAGTCTGTTATATTTAGTTCTTTCGTTATTTCGTTTATAATTGTATTAATTTCCTGAATTTGTTTTAATAGGGAAAATCCATTAGGTGAGGAAGAGTTGTCATTCGAGGTTGTAGGGAGATTGTAATTGATTTGGTCGTTAGATTGGGTTGGGGGTGAAAATTCGGACATATTGATGTTAGTTTTAGTCATTTGGGCAAAGGAGATATTAGGAGTTACAAGTTTAGTTGATTTTAGGGCTTCTTTGGCTTCATTTTCTGCTTGTTTCTTAGCGGCTATGTTAGGGGGGAATTTAGGGCAGCCTCTCCAGTTAGCTGGGTGATTTCCTTGGCAGTTGCAGCATTTTGCTGCTTCTACCTGTTTACTTTCAGGTTTAGTATTTTTGCATTCGCTGGTGAGGTGATTTCCAGCACATTTCACGCATCTTGGGTCCATTAGACAGAATTTACTATGGTGGTGGAAGTGTTGACATTTAAAACATTGGGCTGTCTTGTATGGGGAATTGTAGTATTCGACTGAAATTTTGATGTAGAAAAGGGAATTTAGTTCAAATATAGTTTTAGCCTGGTCAGTTGGGGTGAGTTGAACTTGAAATAGGGGGAGAAAGGAGCCGTCTTTTCTAGTTAGCTGGGCTACTTTTATGACAGTAAAACCAAGTTCAGTTAATTTTTCTTGAATTTCGTCAGTAGTAAATTCCTTTGGCAACCCGCGAATGACAACTTTTATAGGGCGGACAATACCTAGTGGGAGAATGAAACCTTTGATTTTATTTTCTTCTAAGTATTTTGTTATAGATCTGTGATCTTCTTCAGTGGATGGGTCTAATCTGATAAATTCTCCGCCTATTTTCGCATGGAACTTTCTTATATCATTAGGTCCAGCAATTGCTGTTAGAATTTGTCTGTAATTTTCAGTTTTGACTATGGTTATATGTTTGATTTTTGGTTTGGCTATGGTGATTCTTGGGCTATTTTCATTATTTTCATTTAAGTTAGTTTCTTTAAGAGAATTATATTTATTTTTAGTTGCAGTAGCTAAACCTTCAATAGCTATTGGTTTTTTGGCCGTTAATCTGGCAGCTGGTACAATGAATCCATCGTTAGAGCTTGAAGTGCTGGCAACGCCAGTGGAATTTGCTGGGTGAGTTAGTTTTGCGCGCTTTGACTTGTTAGTTAGAGAAGGAAGGTTAGAGTTTGGGTTAATGATAGCATACATTTTGCCAATATGATCTCCGAGCTTACCTAACTTGAAGACTTCGAAGACATAGGGGTGTACAAGTTCCAGGCTTTCATAAAGTTCCGGGCTAATGGCTCCTTCGATTAATCTCTGGAGGATCAGTCGATCTTTCTCATTCAGTTCGGTTAAGTCAGGCATTGGGGTGGTTTATCGGGATCCAACATAGGAGGACTTTCGTCCACGCTTATCTCCATTCCGTCAGTAGTCGCCATGCACAGAAGAAAAAAGACGTCTGCTCTCAGCGAAAAACAACAGGAAACTCTAGAGGTGCGCGCCGCACGGTCTGGTTAATAAAAGACCCGGCGCGCTCCTCTTTCTCGAGAAGATTCTGGAGACGACCAATCAGAACACACCATTTCTCCCATCGATGAACATTCGCTCTCCGTTGCCATCTTCTCACACTGCGAACGCACATTCGCGAAAGAGAGAGCGAAGTGTAGGGGAAAGCAGTGATTTATTGGTCCCGTCGCCGAGAGGAGGTTTTATTGCGTCCCTCGTGCCTTTGATCATTCGTACTCAGACCGCCCCGGGGAGGGGTTTTAAGACGAATGATCAAAGCGACGAAATACTTCTCCCATGTTGGGGGGGGGGGACTAATAGACACCAAAATGTGTCAAGTGGCGACGGGGGGAGCTGATTCGCTTGTGTGTAGATGCGCTTTTAAATCTCTGCGTTAGAAGGCGTTGGCCTAGGGAACGCACTTGAACACAACTCCCTATGGTCCTATGGTCTTTCTTGAGCAGTTCATTCGCCGAGCTAGTCACTGTTGCCTGGTTCCCTTCCTGTCTGGCCGAGCCGTTCCTGCCTCTGTTCGCCGTGCTGTAACCGCCTGTTCGCCATGCTGCACCAGTTCCTGCCTCGCCGAGTCGTATTCGCCTGCTGCTGACGGCCTAGCTGTGCCTGCCTGCCTACCTGCTCGTCGAGCTTATTCCCCAAAAATTGTTAATGTTATCTATTTACATTTGTTACAGTTAACGTTCAATTTTACTGATTAAGGGAACGGTGGACCTTTATTTCAGCAAATCTCGTCATTGTAATACTGATTGTGTTATTGTAAATAATATATATATTTCTGTAGATTATTAGTACCAAAATAATTTTTTTCAAGTAAAAAATCATGTATGAAGCTTCTACAAAGTAATTTATAATGGGTAAGTGTAGTAATAAATTTTAAATCTGTATTTCTCAAACCAGATTTTTCAAGGTTTTTAGATTTTTTAAATGCTCCATGCTGCTTAATTTTTCTTCAAAATTCGTGAAATTGATAAGGAAGATTCCTGATGCTGTTTACAAAAAAACTGGGTATGCATTTTACAATTCGACTTCATTAAGGTAATTAAATTTGATTTATAACTTTTCAAAAGGCAAAATTTTGATGAAAATCGGGACGGAATTCAGAAAAAAATCTCTCAAAAATTAACTATTCAAGGGATTAAATAATTGATACCCAGATTTGTTTATTATACAGTTTAAAGAGATTAAAATGCAAAATCGAGGAAATATCTCAAAAATTAAGTAGCAAGGAGCATTTTAAAATTTTGTTTATAAATTTCAAAATTTTTAAAAAATCTTAAAATTATAATGAGATTGGAAATTTCCTTTAAGGTATTCTATTTATTTATAGTGAAATGTGTATATGTACAAAATTCCGTATCTCTATTATGAAAAGTAAAAAAAGAAAATTTTAATGCTCACCGTTCCCTTAAAGTTTGCTTTGATTTTACCTTTTTGTCTACCAGTAAGCACATACCAGGAGTATAAAATCCGCAAGCATACTAAATCACTCTTTAAGAGCATCTTATAAGCACCTACTTTTGCGGAAATTTTAATCACGATTTCAATTCTATCGTCTTTTAGGCCCCGTAGACATACCGGTGGACGAAGATGAAGAACGAATCCTGTGGTACAGATCTGGAGAGTGGGCTGATCCTCGCTAGCTGTAACGTCTGTCTTGAGACTTATTATTCATTAATAAAAGTTTCAAATGATGCATTTCTTTGTTAAAGTAAAATTTCAGAACACTTTTTGGCGAACTTTCGCATGTGTGTAATATTTTTATATTTTCAAATAAAGTTGTTTCAAAATGGAAATGAAGTTTAGTGGTACGTTTCTGAACTAATTTCTTACTTTACAGAGAGAGAGAAAAAGATGCTCGAAATTGAATACTCCTTATATTGTTATGGGTTAGCCCAGTTGGAAAAACGCAGATCTCGGAGTTAGGGGGAGCTAAGTTATAGAGTAAATAGCTCACTTCTACCCAGACTTGGGTGTATATAATTTGAAGTGGCACTCTAAATGAATTTCATACAAACACAGTTTATACATGAAACAATGTTTATTGAATTCGTTGCACATTTGGAATTTGCTTTTACAGCAATAAGCATACGTACTACTTGTACGGAATATATATATTAACATTCAATAGAAATACACATTGCCAATACTCACAAACCAGCAGAGAGTCAAACCAGCAGTACTGCCACGTAAACTTTGGGCCCCCTAAGCACTAGCGCAGGATAACACCTGAAACTGCTTACCTCGTAGCTCTCTCTCGCTTATCTATCAACTTTAACAACACCTCCTTCAACCCTAACAACCTTTTTTTTATTAATGACGCTGCATGGTATTTATACTAAGCGCGTATGCAAAAAATTAGCATATCTCAAGCAGCTTCTTTAATTCATTCACTCAAAAGTTCGATTCTTGTGAATCGAATCTTGTGTATACCTTACAAAGTTTTATCCCTAATCTTGGGAAATGTTCGTTAAGGCTGCTGTGTACTAACCCTATTGGATTCGCTGACTTCAATGTTAACATATGGAGAAATTTTTTCGAAGGATTGTTGACTTTAAAGGTATTTTTCTTTTAGATCGTACTCTGTAATAGAGAAAGAAATTTTACGCCATGGGGCATATTTCGTTTTTTTTAATGCAAATAATATTTTAAAATTTAAATTATTCGGAAAAAAAATCTGGTGTAGTGTGTTTTAAATGCTCCTTAATTCCTTCGGTGGACAAAATTTACAAAATGAATCGTGTTGCAAGAAAATCGTGTGCAGAAAAGTTCATGTTATCTGAAAATACCATTTTTATTGGATTATCAGCATTCACGTAGCTGTCAATAGTAGACACATTTTCTCCATATAGGTTAACATTGAGGTGAGCTAATCCAGTAGGGTTAGTACACAGCAGCCTTAAGCCCATACATATCACGTGGGTGAGTTTCACACAATGCTCCGCACTCTTTCAAACGAGTCTTTTGCACTGAAGTGGGTTTAAGTACCTGGGTGATAAAGTCGTGCTTCAAGTGCGGTATTTTCGGTTTAGCATCCAAGAAGTTGGATAAATGTCCCGATCAAGAGCGAGCTAAAAACAACAACGTACTTCAAGATGGTGACAGTACAGAAATTGGTACAATCGTTATCAACTTTTTTTTGTGTGTGTGCGTGTGTGTGTGTGCAGAAAACTATATTGAAAAAGTACGATTATTGAAAAAACACACGCATTTGATTTAAATATCTATTTTTACAAGGTCTTGTTCCTCCGTTGGCATCGAAACTGTTGACACGATTTGTGATTGGTTTGACGTATCACGTGGTGTTTAGCAGTCTCCGTCAAAGTCGAACTTAGACCTTGTTCAGATTACATCCGTCAATGTCAACGTTACTCTCAAGGAAACATTTTTAACCAATTGGAGACCTTGACAATTTCGTGGCTAATCGTTGGGAAGTCTGTGATTGGCTAAAAATATTTCATAGCGTGTTCGACGCTCTGGTAGCAGTGGGAACAAAGTCTATTAGTCAACTTCGTTGGATGACGTCATTGCGTTGAGCTCTATAATTGGTTGAAATTTTTTCGCTGACGCTCCGCTCCGCTTCGGAAGCAATATGACAGGCTGAAGACAGGATTTAAGAAGATGCATTTGCTAATCTTAGATAAGGAAAATGTGGTCAGACAATTAATTCCCCACGGTTTATCATTGGGATTGAAATCCTGCAATATTATTAACAGATGCGCACGCGGCCTTAACATCTGAACCACATCTAAGCCTGAGAGAAAAGAAATCACACATTTACAACACAGTCAAGGAATTCCCAAATATAAATTTATACTGTAATTCACTAAATAATCCTTCTTGTTGTTGTATAACTTCAATCACTCGTGATCCCACACAATTCAAATTTACGCAGCGTGGGAGTAGTGTCTTAAAGACCTCCATGCGAATTTTTTCCAAATATTTCGGGATTCCTGTTTTGGCATGATTGACTATATCTTTTTAAGCACTCGTGTTGTTAGAAGTTTGTCGAGTCACTCAATTTTTTTATATTTCTAGGGGCTCTTGTAAATTTAGTTCTTACTTAATTTAATTGAGCAACCAAGGAGAAAACATTTGTCCTTTGTCTCCTAACATAAGATATCATCTTTTCACGAGTCTGAAATGCGTATCGCGATATTGCAGTGCTTTACTATATTTATTCCATTTATCCTTTTTTTTTACCCTTTAAATGATGTTTAAATGATACTGAATACTTTTCCATGCTTATTTATACAGTGTGCTTTCGGTTATCCGGATTAATGGAGGGATGGAGTAGCACGAATAATCGAAAAACACAGATAAATCCAAATTCGATTCAATTTTATCTTATAGTCAAAATATAATAGTACACTTGCTTTCCTTCTCAAATTAATTTATGTATGTAACCGTATTTTTTTTTTGTTTTTTGCTTTACCTAATCTGCGATGTTTTTTGGCATCACCTCGAATTACCCTAACAGCTAAGGTATCACTGTATTCGTAATTCCATGGACTCATATAATCTATAAAAGTTCTGACACACGGTAGCGTTGAGCTATGTTTGATCAGATCACCAGGCTCTTCTTTACTCTATTCATCTTCAACTTCGTCCCGACGTTGAATCGTAGAATCATTCTTGATATCAGTGTCATGGTATGTTCAAACCCTGGTTCACGTACATTACTTTCTAGCCACTCTGGAAGATTTTCTTCTAGAAACAAACAAAAAAAAAATCTTTCGATAAACAGAAAACTGATTTTTTTTCAAATCTTTTTTTATATATGTATATCGTAAGAAATTTGCATGCAATTTTCAATAAATTATGTAAGCATTCTTTTGGATAAAGATTTCAGTTTTTTTTCTGCACGGATAATCTGCAAACCGGATAATCCGCACACTTAAAATCGAGAGTGCACTGTATTTGAATAACGTTACTGATTTTTCGGAAAGACTTTTATCTTTTCTCGATACGACAAACATCTCTTTTAGATTACAAACAGCATTTTTAAATTTATTCGAACTGCATGATTATAGAAATTGCTTGGCCCTGGATGATTTTTACTCTTCCTTCACTTACCAGATTTCCTTCTCAGACCTCAGGCAATTTCCATTAGCACTCTGACATCCGATTATTGGTTTCCAGGGAAGATTAAATTGCATTAGCTTAGGTAA
Source organism: Dolomedes plantarius (assembly GCA_907164885.2). Lineage (NCBI taxonomy): Eukaryota > Metazoa > Arthropoda > Arachnida > Araneae > Dolomedidae > Dolomedes > Dolomedes plantarius. The sequence continues at coordinate 53,040,442 of OU015503.1, forward strand.
TTGAATTAAGATAAACCAATTAAGAGTGGCGCAGCTATAGATTATATAAAATCACGGCGTGATATTCGGGCTTGCGAAATCAGATTAACTGAAAGTTAACTTTTACGGATTTTTCGTATAAAGGGTGACATTATTTGACTTATAATTTTATTAATACTCTAATCCGCCCCTCGCAAAATTTCATTTTCCGTACGTTACTCATTTAAAAAATGGATTGATTTCTTATGTTTGTCATTAGTTCAGAAACAAGCTTCTAAAGTTCACCTAGATTTGTGTATCTAGAAATCGCGTTTCAATATAATTAATTTTAAATCGCGTTTTTCAATTTAAAATTGATTAATTTCTATGTTTATTATTACTTCAAAAATAAGTCTCTAAAGCTCATGACTTTGTATTTTTAATTTCTGGAAAATACGTTTGAATCCTTCCACAATTATGTCCGTCTATGTCAAAGGAATTTAAAAGTATCTTTTGCGGCTTTGGAGAAAATCCAAGTAAATAATGCTCTAAATGTAAGAAGGATGCAATTGCTTTAATAACATTTATCTCTTCATGCTTTTTATCTAAAATTGACAAATTCACACTCACACACAACCATATTTTATATATATATATATACTAGCATTATTGCCCGGCGTTGCCCGGGTAGATATATAGATATAAAATTTTTCATGCATTCCATCAAAAAAATACTGGGCTGCACCCCGCTCTTCATATTCATCTGGCCAGTTGTGTTTATTTGGGGAGCCAGAGCCAAAGGTCATTCCCAACCCTCTTCCACCCGCGCATTGGGATTTGCCCCCCCCGTCAACCCCCCCCCCCCAAACCATCTCTCTTAACGCAGCTGGTAGTGGTGAAGGGGCTCCACAGGTGGTCGCGCACCTCTTAGAGGCACAAAAATCATTAAAAAATTACTTTAAAAAAAACTAATTGAGCCCCAAATTTCGTTTTTCCTGATTTAAGTTTCTCGGGTCCTAAACATTAACTGTGCCGAATTTGGTCCCGGTGGGTGAAACAGTCTATGATTCTATAGCGGACAAACAAACAGACGAGCTCTTTTATATATATATAGATATATATGTATGTGTGTGTGTGTGTGTGTGTGTGTGTGTGTTTGTTTGTTTGTTTGTTTGTTTGTTTGTGTTTGTGTTTGTTTGTGTTTGTGTATGTATGTATGTGTGTGTGTGTGTTTGTTTGTTTGTTTGTGTTTGTGTTTGTGTTTGTTTGTGTTTGTGTATGTATGTATGTATGTTTGTGTGTGTGTGTTTGTGTATGTATGTATGTATGTATGTTTATGTATGTATGTATGTATGTTTCTGTGTGTGTGTGTTTGTGTATGTATGTATGTATGTTTCTGTGTGTATGTGTGTGTGTGTATGTATGCATGTATGTGTATGTATGTATGTGTGTATGTATGTAATTATGTATGTATATGTGTGCATATATGTATATATAAACCGTAAAACATTGAGTACAATAAGCACTTTTTTTCCCATTTTAGTCCTTAAAAATGTGGATGCGTATTATACTCGTGTACAAAAAAACGTAGTTTTAAACATTGAATAAACGAACGTACAACAGCTATAAGACATTGTCGCAACACGAGTGTGCGCGCATCTGCACTCCGTGATTCATCTACCCGTTTACTAAGCAGGTGTTCCATTTAAATAAACGGAACCCACAGTTCGTATCGCACTTTTAGTTACAAAAGTTCGAGCTAAAATTGAGAAAGGATCATACGTACGACCTTTCACATATTGAAAACGCCGATTAAACGCCCCTGATGACCCTCGATATGCCCTATAACAGGACTGTAGACGTGAAAGTTTAAAAAAAAACTGTGTCAATTCGAACAAATGGACACGAGAAGTCTTACTTCGCTGTAATGCTGGCATGTTCCGCATATGGAGGAAAGTTGCCGCAGTATATCATTTTTAGAATTAAAACTGTTCCAAAACTACAATTTCCAAAGGGTGCACACATTCGTGTCTATGAGAAGAGCTGGATGGATGAAGCATTGACCACTGATTGGTAGAAATGCGTTTGGGGGCATCGTCCGGGTGGTGCACGAAAATCGCCCTCCATGTTGGTGCTCGATTCGCTTCGGTGTCAACGGATGCCTTCTATCCAGAAGGAAATGCGTCAAATAAAGTCAGATCTGGTTATTATTCCAGGTGGCATGACCCGTCTACTTCAACCTTTTGACGTTTCTGTCAATAAGCCGATGAAGGAAGCTCTCTGTCGTAAAAGGAATGCATGGTTAAGCGACGGTAATCACACATATACGGTAGGTGGCCGTATGTGTCAACCGTCTCTCTTAGACAGTGCAGAATGGTTACTTTCGACATGGAATGAATTAGATCCGTCTTTTATTAAACAAGGCTTCCTCAAATGTTGCACATCGAATAATTTCGACGGCAGTGAGGACGAGATATTATGGTAGAATGGGCATGTGTCATCAAATGAGGATGATGATGGCGAAATATGCAGAGGCTGTTCGCACATTTTTTACACGATTTTGGTAAGCGGTAATAAAAAATAGTTTGCTGCAAAAGAAATAATTGCAATTGTACTATGTTTTTAAAAGTCAAAATTATCGTCTGCGGCTTGAAAATTTTGTTTTTATACAAAATGGCGTTTTTAACAAAACAGTGGTTCGAAGGCTACATTTATGCTCTTTCCGAAGAGAAATATGCATACTCCGTTATCCAAAAACGATGTTAGAGTCATGGTTTTGCGATATCTAAAGCGTCGATAGGTAATATCGTCAACAAGAAAGGAAAAAAACGTCAAATTGGAGCCTCAAGTGGGACAAAAATTCCAAACAAGTATCCAAGGAAAAAATGGACATCTTCGACTATTGCAAAGGTACGTTGTTTAATGTTAAAAGAAAATCCCCCTAGTCAAAGGACAATTGCAAAATCATTAAAATGCTCGGTGTCCACTGTAAACAAAATGATACACGTTGATTTAAATCTTAAGAAAGCGAAAAAACGCAATGTGCATCGTCTTCTTCCAAATCATATCGCTGAACGCAGGACACGCTGCAGAATTCTATATGAGAAACACTTATCCAAAGAAAAATGGAAAACAATTGTCACAATAGATGAATCATGGGTGTATTTAAATGGTTGCAACAAAAAAAGAGCTATTTATTATCATAAAAGGGGAGAAAAAAATTTAAGTACATGGTTCAAAGAATCGAAAGAAAGTTTTTCTAAGGGATTCATGATTGTTCCTGGTTTTTCTTATAATGGCAAGTTAAAAATAAAGAGAGTGGAAAAAATGTCAAGATTAACTCCAAATACTATCAGGAACATATTTTATCGCCAATTTTTCTGAATGAAATACCATCACTTTATCCACAGTGCCATCAATCTGTGAGACTCCATCAGGATAAAGCTAGCAGTCACACATCAAAATCCACTGTAAATTTCCTAAAAGAAATGGAACAAAAAACTGGTATCAAGGCCATATCCTTCACTGATAACCCTAGTAAATCTCCTGATGTATCACCTATGGATTTTTGTGCTTCCGGACTTTTAAAATCTGCATTATCCGAACGTCGTCCCAAAACCCTTAACTCTGGAAATCTGTTCAGGAGGAATGGGATAGAATACCTCTTCTGACACTTCAAAAGGCATTATTATCCTGGAAATTGCGGCGTCGAAAGATAGTTCAGAATAAGGGATGTCAAATAGAACATTTAAAACACAAGAATTTTATGTAATTTAGTTTTGTGAATACAATATACATCGTCTATAAAATGTGTGAACAGCCTCTGTATTGGCGATATATGATGGCGATATATACGACGGCATCAATAATTATAACATGGACGCAACAACAATAGATGAGCTGTATTATCGTAAAAGTGATTAAGACTGATAATTTGACAGTATTGTTTCTTTTGAATTAAAAATTTAAGTTTTTTTCTACCGAATTTGACGTTTCCGTTTCTATTTATTACAAGTTTTATTTATGTTTATAAATATTTGTGAAATTTTAAAATAAAATATTGAAAAGTTATGAGTGCGTATTATAGTCGAATGTTAATTTTTACCGAAAATTTCGCGCAAAATCAGGCATGCGTATTATACACGTGTGCGTATTATAGTCAAGATTTTACGGTATGTGTATATGTGTGTATACAGAGGCTGTTCACACATTTTTAGACGATGTATATTGTATTCACAAAACTAAATTACATAAAATTCTTGTGTTTTAAATGTTCTATTTGACATCCCTTATTCTGAACTATCTTTCGACACCGCAATTTCCAGGATAATAATGCCTTTTGAAGTGTCAGAAGAGGTATTTTATCCCATTCCTCCTGAACAGCTTTCCAGAGTCCTGTAAGTGTTTTGGGACGACGTTTGAATAATGCAGATTTTAAAACTCCGAAAGCACAAAATTCCATAGGTGATACATCGGGAGATTTAGTAGGGATATCAGTGAAGGGTATGGCCTTGATACCAGTTTTTTGTTCCATTTCTTTTAGGAAATTTACAGTGGATTTTGATGTGTGACTGCTAGCTTTGTCCTGATGGAGTCTCACAGATTGATGGCACTGTGGGTAAAGCGATGGTATTTCATTCAGAAAAATTGGCGATAAAATATATTCCTGATAGTATTTGGAGTTAATCTTGACATTTTTTTCCACTCTCTTTATTTTTAACTTGCCATTATAAGAAAAACCAGCAACAATCATGAATCCATTAGAAAAACTTTCTTTCGATTCTTTGAACCATGTATTTAAATTTTTTCTCCCCTTTAATGATAATAAATGGCTCATTTTTTGTTGCAATCATTTAAATACACCCATGATTCATCTATTATGACAATTGTTTTCCATTTTTCTTTGGATAAGTGTTTCTCATATAGAATTCTGCAGCGTGTCCTGCGTTCAGCGATATGATTTGGAAGAAGACGATGCACATTGCGTTTTTTCCGCTTTCTTAAGATTTAAATCAACGTTTATCATTTTGTTTACAGTGGATACCGAGCATTTTAATGATTTTGCAACTGTCCTTTGACTAGGGGTTTTTTCTTTTAACATTAAACAACGTACCTTTGCAATAGTCGAAGATGTCTGTTTTTTCCTTGGATACTTGTTTGGAATTTTTGTCCCACTTGAGGCTCCAATTTGACGTTTTTTTCCTTTCTTGTTGACGATATTACCTATCGACGCTTTAGATATCACAAAACCATGACTCTCACATCGTTTTTGGATAACGGAGTATGCATATTTCTCTTCGGAAAGATCATAAATGTAGCCTTCGAACCACTGCTTTGTTAAAAACGCCATTTTGAATAAAAACAAAACTTTCAAGCCGTAGACGATAATTTTGACTTTTAAAAACATAGTACAATTGCAATTATTTCTTTTGCAGTAAACGATTTTTATTACCGCTTACCAAAATCGTCTAAAAAATGTGCGATCAGCCTCTGTATATGCATATTCAGATATAAGATTGCAAAGCTCACCACCTAGTCATTTATATACCTGTTGTGTTTGAATCCATCCATAATTCTGTCCGTCGATATCAAAGGAATTTGGAAGGTTGTTTATGCGGTATGAGAAAATTCCTGCAAATAATTCTCTGAATGTATGAAGGACGCTGTAACCTCAGAAACATTAATTCTTCTCACTCTTTTTACTTTGAATTGATTAATTCTGTGATTTACATGTTCACATTTACATTCAAATATGGGATTGCAGAGCTAATCGCTTTTTCATTTACACTTCTGAAAATTTAGTTTGAATCCAGCCATAATTCTGTGCGTCAGTGTCACGGGAATTTGAAAAATTGCATGTACCGTATTGGAGAAAACTTCAATAAATGGTGCTCAAAGCGTATGAAGGATGCCTTCGCTTCAATCCCATATTAACTGATCTCCCGATGTTTTTAATCTTAAATTGATTGATTAACATTACACTTTGAAGCAAGATTGATTGAAGTAAGATTGCAGAGCTCACGCAACCTTTGTCATTTATATTTTTGACAGTTGCATTTGAAAATTGCATGCGTCCATAATTCTAATCCATCGATGTCGAAGGAATTTGAAAATATTAATATGCAGTATATGAAAAACTGCATTATATAATGCTCTATACGTATCAGAAATGTTGATACGTCAATATCTTTAATTTTTATGTCACTTCTTTTTAAATTAATTGATTTTTTTAAAGCATATTAAAAGTTCAGAGAAGATTGAAATTTCGTTACTTTGTCACTTGAATTTCAGAAAATTAAATGCATTGATGGTTTTGTCCATCGATTGTAACGAAATCCCAAAGATTGCTTATTTTGTATTGAAGAAAAATCATTTCACTCTTTCGACATATCATAGATTTCTTATCCTCAGTAACATTAATTATTATCATCTTGTTCACGAAAAAACAAAACACATTAATTAGAAATTTCCTGTTTTCATGCAATAAGCTGATGTGAGAAAATTCCTAACGATGTTAGTCATCTATCTAACTTTGATATCCGTTACCACACTTATGTTGTTGTTTTTAATGCCCCTGGTTGGAAGTTCCATACCAGGACCATATAGGCTTCGGGCTGATGTGTGCGACTCCGGTTTATATAGCACCACAAGGGTCGGAGTCCGTCTAAGCTAGTCCCTACTTCAATTTTGACATAGCGGCCCCAGGGTCGACATCTGGGGGGATCGTACCCTCTCCCACCCCTCCCAGACGGAATTTCCAGTATACGGTTTTAACGTGCCGATATCTGGCCTAGTCACAGGGAGTATTTAACCCTTTCATGGGTAACAACCTCCACCGTTTGCACGGTGCACCTTTTTTTCTCGATTTTTTTATAACCTAAAAAATCTTGAAAATTTTTCAATTAAAGGTTGTAAAAGGATTTCACTTCTTTAAACTGATAACAGATGGCAGCACTAGCCATTTTTCTGCTCATTTAACTGGGATGCATTGAATACATGTGAAAGAAAGATGAGAAAAATGGCGGTCCAAAAACGAACCACCGTTTTTGGACCACCGTTTTTCCACCGTTTTTGGAACCCGAGCACCCTCAACACCGAAAGCCAGCGTGCTAACACAAGGCTACCTCGAGCCTCACACTTATGTTTCAAATTTCTTTGTCGTTCAAACGTTGAAACTTGAATATAACTACTTGCCTTATGAATTTAAAATAAAATATAGACTCTGACATAGCTTTTGGTATTTTAAATTTCTTAGGTATTCAGACTGATAACAGAAAGTGCTTATACGACGATTGGTAGAAAATGTATCTATTAAAGCCGTATTGTGTGACATATACTCCTCTAACATACAAGCATCGGAATATAGATTTAATTACTTTCAAGCAAATTATGGTTTTATTTAAGTTTTGAAAATAAAATCATAATTTGCTCTTAATTTTGGTATTTCTAATCTTTAAGAAATCAGATAAATGACAGAAAATGCATAAACAATGTTAAGTTTGTAGCTAATGGGCTTGTCTTTTACATTGCTTTTGATTTATGTCCTTCAACGGTAATAAATTCCGTCTGAATTTAGAGCAGTGATAGTCAACCTCATCCCTAACGCCCACTATAGTGGGCGATTCAAGCTTTCATGGTGGGCGGTGAGAATTTTTGTCCGTTGTTACAAAATTTGTTCTTCCCCATATATCGAATACACTGCTAACACATTCGCGAGTTTGACTTTTTAAAATATGCATTTGCAATTTGCTTTTGAATTCCATCTCTAAACTTCTCGAAGTATACTCGTGGACTAGGAAGCAACGAATTACCACCGTAGCCATCCGTAGCTATTTATGTATATATATATATATATATATATATATATATATATACATAAAGTATAAATAAAAAGATAAATTTAAGAACATATTTTTTGTAAGCCCTCCCCTCTGAAATTTACTTCACTTGCGCTACAATGAGTCACTCCGGATATGCACCGGTGGGCGGTAAAGAAACTTTGCCATCAACAAAGATACAGTGGGCGGTAGGTATTGAAAAGTTGACGACCCCTGATTTAGAGTATCACCTACGTATGATCAGCATACTCAGCGTACCTCAGAGTATTCGATAGCCCAAACTAAACCAAGATATAAAAAATAGAATGAATGAAGTGGGAAATGAACAAAATCAGTAGAAAAGATCATAAAAATGCTTTTCTTGCATTTTTGCTTTTTCTGGGGTGGCATGTGCCATCTCATTTTTACAGAAGAATCAAGTGGGAATGCCCTCGTTAATCGCTTATCATGTGTGCCTCCTGCTTGTACTCGCGTCATTGCTTTTTGTTGATAGAGGAAAACCTTTTTATGACTTTGAAATTCAAATCGAGGAAAAATTAATCCATAAGTAAACTTATGGATTAATAACTACACCTCCTTATTAAATTATTATAATTTTCCTCCACTTAAAATTCTAGGTTTGTTTCTTCGCAGTGAACGTAAATGCATCAGTTTTCATCTGCCTTCTTTTCTTTCCTCCTGAATCCATGTTAATCTAGCTCTGAAGAAAACTATATAAAAGTGTAAGTGAAATTAGATATGGTGTTGTTGTTGTTGTTGTTGTTTCTTATCCCCCCCCCCAGGACGAGGGGCTTGGGGGTTGAGGGATGCGGCTCCGGTTTACAATAGCACCACAAGGATCGAAATCCGATTTTAGCCAGGTGCCTTCTCAATTCTGTTAGAGCACCCCCAGGGATGACATCTGGGGGAGGTTCGTACCTTCTCCTACCCTCTCTGATCTCATAGAAGGACTTTCCATTTTGAAGATTTAACGTGTCCAGATCCGGCCTAAACACGAAGGTATTTAATAGCAACCTAGGGAACAAACTTAAAGGGATATTAAGAAATTAATGGCGTCTCTAGTGCTACTCTCTGCCAGTAAGGTGACAAAAAAAGATAACCTGGTACGGCAGTTTCATGACGTCATCGCTTTCAGGAGTAACTTGAACTTGCGCACCTGTGTTCGTTTTTGGGATGCCATTGGCAGAGCATAGTTGCCAAAGACTAAAAAAAAAGTTTTAGCGAAGAACTTTCATGAAATCTTCAGCGGTATGATGTCGTATAGCGGAGACCGCACCGCCCCGTTCTCCTCGAGATTGTAAAAAACTTGGAAATTCGAGTGCCCTTGAGACTCTGCCACACCCTACGCGTGAGGGGCACATGGGATCGTTCCGAAAGCTCCATGTAGCGGGAAAATCGGTAATTTCGAAAATCTGACTTCACTGCTTTCACGGTTAATTCGGAATGGGCATCGATGGCGTATTTTTGGGTTTCTGAGCAAAAGTCTTTGATAGTTATAGAGCTTTAGAATGAATTAACCCGAGGGTCTCTGTCGTGGTACTATTTGCCAATGGGTGGCCGATAAAACGATAAACACGCACGGTGGTTCCGCTGATATCATCGCTTTCACGAGTAACTTGAAACCTGTGCCTTTGTGTTCATTTTTGTGATGCAAATGCCAGAGAATAGTTTCCTAGAACAAAAAAAAAAGCTTTAGGAAGAACTTTCATGAAGACTTCAGCGGTATGACGTCATACGGTGGGATCGTATCGCTGCTGTGTATCGCTTTATAAATTAAATATTATAATTTTAATATACAGAGAATCAAATAAGTTTATAATATTTTTCTCCACCTATTGTTTAAGTTTGATGAGTGTCATCAGATTAATTTTCGCGCGGATTAATTGTGGTTGCATTCATGAAAGTTGAGCAAATTGTAAATCATGTTTTGTACGATAAATGTAACATACAGTTATTTAAATTGTTTTAGTATTTGATTGACCGACAATTTTCAATTTATTTTAATTCTTTTTCATGTTGATTGACTGACTCAAGGCAAAGTTTTTTTTAAATTAAGCTTTGTTTAGTTTTTTTTATTATTTACCCCTTATAATTTTAAGTTTTTATACGCTTAATTTTTTTTCTCTTTTTGTATATATATTTTAAATTATCGCGTACTGGATTCAAACACAGAAGTGCTTCACAAAAATCTTAAACAAAATGGTGCTGAGAGTTTATTCAGTGTCATTCAAGAAAAGAGACGATTTTAACTCACTTTTGCGAAAGGAATGCACTGATAAGCGGACCCCTGGGGAGGACTAGGTCCCGTCTGTGAGGGGTCATGAGCCCTGGAGATGTGTTCGGCGAATAAGAACAGAGATGATGAAATCGAAGGGGGAACCGTAGATTGGACTAAAAATAATTATAAAAAGGATGGACAAAACAAAATGGCTAACTCGTGGACGGACTCTCTCGCTGGCTGACTCTCTATCTGATCCTCACTTTTGCCACAGTGCCATCCGAAAACTGATTATGAAGATTTGAACAAAGACCCCGGAGCTGGAGTAGTGACTCTCCCGATGTACTAAGACGATTGAACATGGAAATGGCCTCGAGTCTATTAAGATATCCCCTAAGATATGTTTCCTTTTTTTTAATGCTTTTTAGCCATGGCATAATTTAATATTTTTTTGTTATTTAAGTTTTTTTTGTCAGCCAATCACTTCTTTTTATTGTGGCCATTTTTTTTTCTCTTACCGATGTTCAAGGTGATTCTTAATAATTTCTATACGAGAGATATTATCTATGTTATTATAATTACAAGTAGAATGACGTTGTTATTAAATAGTATTTCTATGATGAATTTATAATGAAGATGTGCAAGTGAACTCTTAATAATTTTAATATGAGGGATATTATTTAATGCTATAATTATTACAAGTAGAATGAGTCATTATATGTTTTTGTATGTTGAATTTACTATGAAGTTAAAGCAATGAGGGAAAATCTTTACTAAATTCTATTTCTTTAAGTAAAGTGAAAGGAATTTTATTAATTTGTGTTAAAAGAAATTAATAAAATTTTTTGTTAGTTCCCTCAGTTAAAATTGTGTCTGTCATGTTTTGTGAGTAATCATTTGTGAATTTCTGTTAGCCATAGAATCTAGGTTATTGTTTTAGTTTGGAGAAATAATACACAACGTAATGCTTACCACTATGATACTTACATAAATATTTAAATTCATATACTATTAAATGAAATGAAATGAGTAACTAAGAGAAATTAATTACTCATCCAGTTTTAATGATAAGAAATAAGTTAAAGTAATTAATACTCTTTGTTTTAAATAAATAATATGTAACAAAAGTTTTAAATACAACAATCGCCCCGTTCTCCTCGGGATTTTAAAAAACTGGCAAATTCGAGTCTTTGAGGCTCTGCGACACCCGACGACTGAGGGGTACGGGGGATCGTCCCGGAAGCTCCGTGTTTGTTGGATCGGTTGCGGGAAAATCGGTATTTCGATAACCTGACGTCACTGCTTTCTCTATTAATTTGGAATCGGTGCCAATGGCGTATTTTTGGGTTTCTGGGCAGAGTTCTTTGGAAGTAATAGAGCTTTAGCATTAATTAGAGGTGTCTCTAGTGCTACTTTTTGCCAATAAGGTGCCGGAAATACGATAAACTGGTATGGCGGTTTCGCTGACGTCATCGCTTTCTCGAGTATCTTCAAACCTGCACCTCCGTGTTTGTTATAAGGCTGAATTTTGCCGATCATAGTTCTCTAGGATTAACGATAAAATTAAAGATAGTTAACATAATCTTCTTATAAAATTAATTTGCTTTTCATTTATTTGCGTTTTTCACTTCAAAAAAGAATTTAAAAATATGATAATCCTCTATGTTTTAGAATCCCTAAAAGATACGTACCACGAACTATTTTCTAAAACGGTGATATTCAGTGAAAATACATTTTAGCTTTTAATATATATATATATATATATATATATATATATATATATATATATATATATATATATATATATATATATATAACCTATTTAATACTTAACTTTTAATGTTTTTAGTTCCTGGCTGAAAGTAGTTTTAGAGCTCATACTGGTTTTTCACTTTCAACTTTGTCTTATGTATATATATATTTCTAAAAATAAAAAATAAAATAAAAATCTAAAGTAAAAATAAAAATAAGATAAATAACTCTTAGTAATAATAATAAAAAACTAAATTAATACAGGATTAATAGTTCTAAAACACAGTATCCCTAGTAGGTCAGTTTCTGTGTTTCCATAATCTCCATGGTAGCAAGTTTTGTGACGTCAGTCATCTTGCGGTTACTTATTCTTAACTTCCACTCTGTCTAGCACCAGTCTTGGTGTTCTATGGTTGAGTAACTCTATATTCAATTCTACAGTAATTCATGGACTGTAAGGTGTCTGAGTATGTTTAATGCATAGATCATACTTATCTGAAACAGTCCATTGGTTTTTAGACAGTATTGACACCGCTGAAGATGAGATATTGTCTAAAACCTCTTTCAATCTTATCTTTTCATGTTTTTGGTTCCTGGCTGTAGTAGCTTTAGTGCTCATACTGGTTTTTCTCTTTCAACTTTCTATTATATATATATATATATATATATATATATATATATATATATATATATATATATATATATATATATATATATATATTTAGCTCATCCTCTCCAGACTATGCTAAAAAACTTAAAAATATTTTAATTCATATTTATGATTAGGAATTTTAATATCTATTCAACGTAAGGAATTTCATGTCACCTGAATTCATTTTATAAATTTATATCTGTGACTTTTTAATATTTATTGAACAAATGTTTTCGAATCTTTCTTTATATGGCGTTCATTGCTATTTTTCTGCCCACTATTTTATGAGTCAAGTATTATAAGTGCTATGTCTATTTTATTATTTTAGCATTTTCTTCCGAATAGAAAGATAAAAATTAAGGCTGATGTGTACTTACCCTATTGAACTTGCTCAACCTCAATGTTAACCTATGGATAAAATATGCCAACTATATTTACAGCTACATAAATGCTGACAATCCAATAAAAATGGTATTTTCAAATAGCATGAACTTTCTGCACCTTGCAAAACGATTCATTTTATAAATTTCGTTCGCCAAAGGAATTTATGAGCGTTTAAAACACTCTGTACAAAATTTTCCCCCGAATAATTTAAATTTTAAAACGTTGTTTGAATTTTTTTAAGCGAGAAAAGCCCCAAGGTGTAAAATTTCTTTCTGTATTACGGAGTACAATTAAAAAAAATAATAAAAAAAAAAAAATAAAAAAAATATATATATATATATATATATATATATATATATATATATATATATATATATATATATATATATATATATACCCAAATCGGCAATCCTTGGTCTCGATAGGTTAAGATTGAGGTGAGCGAATCCAATAGGGTAAGTACACAGCAGCCTTAAGTGCACATTAGGAAAAAAAATCGAGGTGAGGAAAAAGCAAAGTTAGGGGCATTTTCCTCCATTTGACAGGGATATGTCAAACGCAAATGTTTTAAATCCTATATCGTCGGCGTGAGTGAGCAATTTATCACGTATAAATTAACATATTTTAAAATGTAGCAAATATTTTGTAAAGTTTAGAAGTAAACCCTACGAAAATAGGCATCAAGTCTAAGAAAATTTCAAAATCAATTTCGAATCAATTTTTTTGTTATTTTCGGCAACACAGTTCATAAATATGAGACGCCACAGTTTCGTTCTCCATTAGGAGAAACTGAAAGCTCCAAAATTATTAAACATCAGATGAAATTAACGCAATGCCTTGCATAGGAAGCACTTACAATGCGCAAGAAATAATTTTATTAACTCCCATACATTAACAACAAGCAAGCTCTTAATGAAAGTAAAAATTCAACCAAAATCTGTGAGGACTTGCATCTTAATCCCATTCATTCCTCCCCCCGGCAGTTACTGTTCTAACAAATAATCTATTTATGACGGTAAGCGATAATGCCCCAGCCGGGAAAAACATTCTACGCTATCGCCATCTATCGACCGGCTCACGAGATAAATCGATATCCCACGCCATAAGCTTCGAGTTTTATCGGTTGCAATATTACGCGAGGGAAATATGCTTTCCTGGTTTCCCGCAAAAAGTATTGGACGCAGTATATACTCTCATAGCTATCGAATTTTGCTTCCTTTTTTCGAAGGAATGCCAGTGATCAGTTCTGTTAGAGAAAAAATTGAGTTTTTCTTTAACAGGGATTTAATTGATTAATTCTGTTACTGATTAGATATCCGGAAGTGAAACTGCTCTGCATTCAAAAAATGACTGAATAGTAACTTTATGTTTATTAAACTATATATATAATTTTAAAAAAAGCCTTCTGGTAGGAAAAATATAAATATTAAAATAATTGAATGACCATTTATAAAAATCTACACAGAATGATAACAACCCAGGAATATCTTCCAAGAATTGGACTCTTTCTCCTATTTTACCATCTCACGTCCAGGACACATTTAAATTTTTTTTATTTTTTATTTATCGAGTTAAAATTTGATTTTTTTATGTGATGGTTAACCATATAATTTCTAAACAAAATCACCTCATAAAACTTCTCATAAAGTTTTTTAAAAATTTAAAAAGTTAAAATTTTAAAAAAGTGGGGTAATTTAAAATTGTTATAACTCGAAATATTATTTGTCGAATTTCAAAATTTTTTCATATAATTAAACAGAAATATATATAAATTTTAATTTTGATTTAGCGTTTTTTAAAATATTAATTAAAAAAAATTTAAATATTTAGAGTAAAAATTTCAAAAAAAAAATATGTAACTTATTTTTAAAAATCATATTTTAAAAAGTAAATACTTTTTTCAAATTTACTGAATCAAAATTAAAGTAAAATAATAGAAAAAAGACATATTCCATGTTTAAACCAATTATCTTTAACGGTTCTTGACTTACAACAATTTAAAGACGAGAAATGGTGAAAAAAACCATCATGAAGAAAAAAACGCATTTACAGGTTTAAATAAAAATTGGCTGATATTAGAATGTTGCAAAAAAAATGAATATCTCCTGTTCTAATTAAGATAGGAACATGATTTAAGCACCATTTTAAGCGGAAAAACACAGCATTTTTTAATGCAATAAATTTATATTCAAGAATTTGAAGAATTTTGTGTACTGGATCCTCCTAAGTGACTAAATTCCCCGAGAAATGATTTGAAATGGGGAACGAGGTATATATAAAATATATATAAAATAAAAGATGTAATGACGAGGCGTAACATTTTTTTTTCGAAAAAGTCATTTATGATTTTCTCACTAGGTCTGATTTACTGTCATATGGCACTAACCCTTTCTTTTTCCTGTTGTAAATTTTTTCTTCTTGTCTTGTACATATAGCACAATAGTAGTATCTAGCATTATGTCCAGTCAATGATATTAAATTACTCTTATGCTTTCTGTACATTATAATGAATGCAAACACATTTATAGCATTTAAATACATTACTTATTTTCCAATATGTTTTTATAAAATTTTCCATTACAATTTTAATCACACACACACATATATATATATATATATATATACAGTGGAACCTCCATATATCGAACTTCCCTATATCGAAATTTTCTATATATCGAACTCTTAGCAAATCTCCATGTTCATTACAAAGAAAAATTGTTTCTATATATCGAAAAAATCTCTATATATCGAAATTTTTTTAAGACAAATTAGGAGATTTTATTCCACTTTAGAATAAAATCTCCCAATTTTTGGCATTTGAAACAATACGTCGTGGACTTCATTTCGCGGAAAATGTCCCTGATGAAGTTTTTAGTAGACTGAATAAATACGAACATTTCTTTGAATTTTCCCCAACACTATCTTGTTCAGCAAGATATTCGTAGTTTTTAAAAAAAAATGTAACTGTGATCATTGTAACCCCTGTCTGTATTATTGTTTTTTTAAAGATATGTAGTGCTCAATAAATCTTTCATATATCAATTCATATTTTTGTTATTAACTTTCCTTTAATAGGATTCGGATATAAATTAGAAACGGAGTTTCATATACGAATATTAGCTTTAATTTTTTTTTAAGGAGAATTATGATAAAATTAAGCTCAATTCTATATATCGAAATTTCTATATATAGAATTTTTTTCCGGTAATTTGCTACTTCGATATATGGAGGTTCGACTGTATATATACGCCTATATGAACATTTTTGGACAATCAGGTTCTTCCTACGCTCTGGCAATTTTATGGAATGGACGAATGTTACTTCCAGGACGACAACGCTCCATGTCCTGTTGCAGCCTCTGTCAAGCAGTGGTATCAAGATATGGATGTAAAACGTCTTCCCTGGCCTGATCAGAGTCCCGACCTAAACCCCATAGAACATTTGTTGGACGAGTTAGAGCGACGCTTACGGATCAGGAAACCACGTCCGAAATCTACAGCTGAGCTGGCGACATTCTTGCGACAGGAATGGACACAAATACCCATAGCTTGTATCAAAACCTTGTTGAAAGTATGCCAGAAGGGTTGCTAGTGTAATTGCAGCATGTGGGAGACCATCCCTCTATTAAATATTGTATTCTTTCCCTTATGCCATCAGATCTTGCTGTCCAGTCCATTTCTGAAAGGTAGTGTATATACACTATCTACCAATAGGTATTTGGGCATCCATGCAAATGACGATATCTAAGGTCCCAATATACGTCACGCCCTCCGTTAAAAATCGTGTACGAAACAACATTGGCATTAGTCGCATGCAAGATGCCACGAAGTGCAGAGTTATCTGATTTCGAGAAAGGTGCAATCGTCGGGTATCACAGAAATGGCCGATCCTTAAGGTACATAATAGGGCGCTGAATTACCCAAAATCGACAGTGGTCTATGAGATTCAGAAGTGAAATTGTCGGTGATTGTCGGAATGTGCCCCGAGTCGGCAGACCTATGAAACTGGGAGATAGAGACCGACGGCAGCTGTCCAGAGAAATTCAGAAGAACCACACCCAACCGATGGCACACATACGCCAGGAGTTTCAACAGGCATCCGGGAGTGTTGTTCAGATGAATACCATCCGTAAGGAAGCACATCTGCTTGGTTTTCATGGTCGTGCTGCCGCCCCTAAGCCTTTGATCACCAAGTCCAACCGCGGTGCTCGGTTAATGTGGTGCAAAGCACATCGAAAGTGGACCGCAGATCAGTGGAAACGGGTTCTCTGGAGCTACGAATCAAGCTTCAACGTCTACCGTTCGGATGGCAGGGTCTGGATCTGGCGTCTACACGGCGATTGCCTCCTGCAAGTATGCAGTGTGCCCACAGTAAAGTTCAGTGGACGTGGAATTATGGTCTGAGGGTTTTTTTTTTGGTATGGACTCGGACCCTTGGTCCGAATTCATGGTAAGCTCAACGCCGACGCCAACTGCACTATTTTGGATGACAGTGTGCCTATGTTACTCCCAGGACGACAACGCCAGCTGTCATGTTGCGAGGTCCACCATAGACTTGTAGGCTGACAATGGGGTTAACCGAATGGACTGGCCAGTCCAGAGCCCTGACCTGAACTCTATCGAGAACCTCTTTGACGAGTTGGATCGCCGAATAAAGGTGTGCAACAACCGTCCAAAATCGGTGAAGGAACTTACATGTCTTCTCCAAGCCGAGTGGAAGAAAATACCACTAGCCGTCAGTCAAGGACTTCTGGAAAGCATGCCCCGGAGAGTTGAGGCTGCAATATCCTCTCGGGGAGGCTCTACCAACGATTAAATATGAATAATTTTTTTTCTATGTCTGGTATCTAAATACTTTTTGGTAGATAGTGTATATATATAAATGTATAACATATAGATATAGATATAATACCAGAGCCCGACATTGACCCAATGGGGCCCTGGGCAAATCAGACTTTGGGGGCCCCCTCCAAGGACAGATCCAGAGGGGAGAGCATGCCCCCCCTCTCCCGGACCAGATTTCCACATGAACATGTGGGACACTCACCCAGGTTTCTCATAAGTTGGGACCGGAAATTTAAAAAAAATTCGACCAACAAATCAAAAATTTAAAAAATATTTACAATAATAATAAGAAGATGAGTTAATTTATTAATTTAATTTTTAATGTTAATAAATAAATTAATGATATTTTCTTTTGAAATTCAAAATAGATCAGTCTGAAGTTATTACACCCCCCCCCCAAAAAAAAAATGAAATAAATAAAGGAGAAACTCTTATGGATGTAAGTATGCTTTTGCTACAGTGGGTGCACTGTGCCCCACCCAGGAATTTTTTCTGTATCTCCGACTGCCGCTATTTACTGTATAAACCAAAAAACCACATTTTCAAAAATATGTAAAATTTAATATTAAATTAGGTGGGCCCCATAATTTTGGGGCCTCTGGGCAAGTGCCCCACTTGCCCATGCGGAAATCTGGGCCTGTATAATACAACTGTGAGATTTCGTAATCAACAACTGCTGTTCAATGAAAATTTCGTTAGGAATCTTTACACCATGTGTTCTACAGCGAAGATTTGTTTCCCCTTCACCACAATATATCCGGTCATTTTTCTTGGATAACAAGGGCTATCCTATGGGAATTTTGGTGGGTAACTTTACCCCATCCATCCTATAACCCTAATATTTCTCCTGTAGACTTTTTATTTGAAAAAAAAAGGCTGTAAAATCTCGTTCTAAAACAGTTAACAAATTTATTTCCAGGATTAAATTTTTGAAAAATTTGAAACATTCAGATTCTCCAGATATAATGCGTAATATTAATTTTTCAATCTCTTCATGTTTTATTAAAATGTTAATAACATGAAAAAAATTAATGAAATAATTTCATTAAATTGATATTGTTGTGACTCTGATATTTTGTAATTGAGCACACGAAAAAAAAAATCAAAATCAATGCTTTTTTTCAATATCAGCTTCGAAAGTAAATATGCCCTGTTTGGAAAGAGTATCAATTCCCGAAATTTTGTTTTTGATGAGCAGCTTGACCAAGATAGAGGATTTGTCTTGAAACAACAACCTGGGAATTTGATACTTATCTTTAATAAAGGATACTCTGATTTCGCCCATTGGATTCAGCTTCGTTTCAAGCAGGTGTAACTTCTCAGACATCGAAAGTTTTATAATCAGTATTAAGCCTTTAAAAAGTATTTATCATCGTTACCTGATTTACGAATATATTAGCGCATCTATATTTCCAATCTTAGCAAATTTATACAAACGTGGATATTTTTATAATAACATATTTAGGAAAATTTAGGTAATTTTATAGTATGGGGCTTAATAGATAATGACTATTACAGTTAATAATTATAAATTTTTATCCAACATTTTCTTAAGATCTAAAAATGAGGAATTACTGCTCCATAAATCTGATAAAATATAAGGCTTACAAAAGAAGCAATTATAGCACAATAAAATTAAAACGAAATTCAAAATGAATGTACAATTACGTTAGGGAAATAATAAATTCATCTATTGCATGATAATGCTTCAAACATGTTACATAACATACTTATTTATAACCTCTAAGAAAAAAATTGTATAAAGTCAATAAATAAAACTCTTCCTTGCTTTTCAATATTCAGAAGATTTATTTTATTTCTTGGATGGCCATTTTCTCTCGAAAAGACTTAATCTTCGACATCTAACAAATTCGTCTGTGTTTATACTTGTCTGATTAATTCGTCCATTTACCTAAAGAATGAATAATAATCTTTAATTTCAAGTATCACTTAGATAATTGCAAAATTTAAGTGAAGGTTCCAAACTCTGTTATCGATATATCAAGAGAAAAAAGAAAAAATCGCCATGTTGACGGAAATTTCACGTGGAAAGCTCGTGCATTCAGAATTTCTTCCCAACTGAAAATGCATCTCAGGTCAAGTAAGAAAGTAGCGCCATCTATCGAGGAAAATCTTTATAAGATTTACTAAATACGCATTTAAAATCATAAACTAAATTAAACCTCTGCGTTTGGAGATTTATATAAAACTTACAGTTATTGCAGATATATTTAAAAGAAATGTAAACAAGTATTCAGTACATTTTTAAATAAACGGGAAAAATCTCAGAGTAAAACTGTAATACGAACCAAAGCACTGTTATCTAACTGCCTAGGTCAAAAACCCTTCGTATTTAGATGGCATTTTGTCATTTTCCATATACTGTAAAGTAAGTGAGAAGACAGCAGCAACATTAGACGCACTGAGGCAGTACAATTTTAGGGAGATTGTGGGAAATTGCATGGACCGAAACGAATTAATTACTTAAGCGGGAAATTTCCAGCTACCAGCAACCACACTTGCGATAAGAGATGTCTCACTGGCAAGAAACCGCAATGGATCTAGTGCATCTTTAGTTGGTACTGATTACGTTTCGTTGTTTCCCAGAGCTATTACTTCCAATATATAAATATGTTAAAAGCATTTATAATGCATAATATGTATTAAAAGTTATACTTTCTTCGTGGTAGGGAAAGAAATTTAACTAGATTTTTTGCAGATTAATAAAATGCAGTTTAAATATATGATTGTGGGGCTAAAGTCTCATGAAAACGTGCATGAACAATATAACAACTGATTTAGTTTTAAAATACTTATTTAGGATGGCTTATTTTTCCAAAACTTAACTGTTAAAGGAGGAGAGGAAAAATAGTACAAATTCTAAATTACTTTGGTGCTGTTGATAAGGGGGATTTTTAAAATTTATTTTATAACTTATTCCAGAAGTATTTCAACAATCTGAAATATTTCGGACAATTTTATTTTGTTACATTTTAACTTACAAATGATTACTAATATATAGAGTCTAAGAGTTGAAGTATATATTGAATTTACAAAAATTACTAGGAAAAAACCCCGCTGGATGACGGTATTTAGGTAAAACATCCAATGCATGAATTTAAAATTAATTACTTGTAAAATATTAGATTACATTTGTTCCTTTTTCGTTTTTTTTTTCAAGATGGCAAGTTTATCAGCTGAAATTCCATCGCATTATCTGAAATTCCACCTGAAATTTGTCATCAGTTTTCCGAAAAATTGTTTTTGTTATCCATAAATAAAAGAAATTAAAAATGTTTTATATTTCTTTTAATTATGGATAACAAATAATTATATTCTTCTTACGGTATGATACCGTCAATATGATATCAGACATAAGACACAAAAAAGTAACTCAAGTGTTTGAATAATACATACTGCCAAATTAACAAATTTCTTAATCATTTTTCTGCAGTCAAGATCTTCTTTGATGCATGGTAGAAAGCATGACTAGTTTGACAGCATGATAGTTTAAATATACATTACAAAGCAAATAACGCGAAAATCAAATTGAAAATAATTCATTTTCTTTTGTTATATACTACGAAATTTATATTTAATCATCCCAACTGAAAAAATGATTAACGGAAGTAAATTCTATTTTATTTTTATTTTTGTCAACTGAAATGAAATAAAGCAGCTTCAGCACAGTTGTCATTATATGAGGATATTTTTCCCATTTGGACCTTAAAGACCAAGCATGATTCACCGCTAAGCGAAATCCAATATCCCCAGCCCTAGAAACTCTATATTCCCTGCCATCCCCAAGATCCAATGATCACCTCCCTGAAAACCTCCACACGCGCGCTTGACCTATGACTTCCAAGGATTCAACCTCTACACTGTCCTATTTATTCCAGCCACTCACGTAAAAGAACGTCCCATCCCTACTTTCTCCCTACCGCAGACGAGAAATGAGAATAGCCCGAGGTCTTTCCCCCCTCAATCCCCATCCCGCCTCGCCGGCTCCAGCTGAGAATGAATAACACTTCTAAACGCCCCCCTCCCCATTTCCACCGACTCACTGGAGTCGCCAATCCTTTCTTTTTATTGAACTACTACTTGGAACGGCGGCTTTTGAACCCGTTACACCGCCAACGTTCGTGAGAAGAAGGGTTATTTTTTTTTTCTTTTCTCTCTCGAGGTTACTTGTCTGGAAAATTTTCCAAGTCAAAAAAGCCTATTATCGGCTCTTATCGGATTCAACTATGTTTTATCCGCAGACGCTGGAAAAGATACACAGTTGATAGGAAATGTGTTACAAAGTGAATGTAGGATTCCGACGATAATATAAGCGTCTTCTTCCCTAATGAATTCGCGTTCATAAATGATGAGATAGAGAGAAAACCTCTACAAATGTAACTGAATGTCTAATTAATTAAAGAGTCTGGAGCCGAGTAAATTGTGTTACTGTTCTTAATAAGCGATGTTTTATTATGTCCTCTTTAATCATAGAGTGCAAGCTGCATATTTAATTGTATTACTGTGCTCTATTAATTCCCAAAAATAAAAATATTCTTTAAATTATATATTAATATACGCAGGAAAAAATTGATGTTAATCAATTTTTACACATATTGTAATAATCTAATTAAACGTTGTATAAGTGTATATATATGTATACTTTTATAACGTTTAATTAGATTATTACAATATGTGTAAAAATTGATTAACATAAATTTTTCCCTGCGTGTATATATATATATATATATATATATATATATATATATATATATATATATATATATATATATACAAGTGTTTGTGTGTAGAGTGTGTTTTTAAGAAAATAATAAAATCTTCAGCAAATATATGTGGCTGGAAACATCAAAGAATATCTCATGAGAAAGAATAATTAATTGGCTTATGACTTGGGAATTCCTATTACACAATAATTTTCTTGTCTACTTAATGTAATTTTCTTTATCTTTTCAAAAGGGTGGTACTAAGATTAAAACTATATTTTTATTGTCTGATATCCGATATTATAATCCATATCTGTCATTTTAAAGGAATGAAAGAAGATATAGGATTTTTTATTCTTTCACAACTAATTCCATTGGTTTCTTTCTTTAATTTCTTACATGGTAAAATGCAGGGTAAGAAATTTCCATGTGCTATCCTGATACCATATAATGCGACGTACTAGTGATAACGTTTAAAAATTTGAGAGCTAAGATCGTAACTGAGAAGTTTCTGTGGACACCAACAGATGGCGTTACTTACTTCATATTAGATACGAAAAGTTGTGTTGCTGAATAACGTTACATGCTTAGAGGCCCAAAAAAATATAATAATAATAATAATAATTATAATAATTACCTATGTATTGAAAATATTCTCATTTACGTCTTGATAAGTCAAAGAAAATCTTATAGCAACATTTTGTAGGCTATTTCACAATCAATATCATTTCGTTTTAGAGGTTAAAAGCTCTTCGATACTGAACTGATTGCATAACTAGCTCAAACAGTCAAATCTAAATCAGCTCTTGCTGGAATTTTTGCATTAACACATGCAGAAGATTAATAAAACTATAGAATAGAAATACGGTTGAGGAGAAAAAAAAAATTAAATACCTGACAAACAAACGCGTGGCCTTGAAGATAGAAGCTTCTATCTTCATGGCCACGGATAGAAATATATTTTTAAATAAATAGTAAATGTTTTATATCCCGTTTCATAATAGTTATTTATTGGTCGTTAAATTTTCTTTTATCGAGAGTAACTGTCAATGAGAGAGCTAATTGTGAGCTTAAAAAGTCGCTGATAGATCAAGTGATTAAAAAATTTATAAATAAAATGTTTATAATTCTGGAAGACAAATTATTTTTTTAATCTTTTCTACGTTCAAAAATGGTAAAGATTTGTAAATAGAGCAATTGGTTCCGCATATATGTAAAAAACAAAACAACTTTTAAGTTCTGAATTTAAATTTTTATGAAACAAAATTTCAAAAATTTTATGCACTTTATGTTGTTTATTGTTAGATATATAAAGATACATTTGAGAGAAGAAATCCATTGCGAGATGTGTGCCAATGATATAAACAAAATTTCAAATTGTTCAAGTTTTTAATCTACACATCATGCCTTTATACTATAAAGACGCAGTTGATAGAAGAAAGTCATTACGAAATGTGTGCCAAAGAAATAAAGAAAAATTTCAAATTGTTCACTTAAATTTAGATCAAGGTGCTGCTGTTATCACTTTGAAAGATTAGCGTTTCTATCAAGGTCTCTAAAATTTTGAATGAAACAAATAATGTAGCAATGTCCTTGGCGACATTTAACAGAGGAAATAAAATTAATTAATTTAATTAATAACATCTTAAGACGTATTTAAAATATCGAGCATGTATTTTCCTGTCCTAATGATCTTTATAGAAAGACTCATTTGGAATAAAAAAACATTATGAAATAAAAAATATAATTTAAAATTATTGAAGTATTTATCTAAACGTTATTATCTGCATAAATAAAGACGCGAGAGAAAACAATCATTTTGAAATGTGTGCCAATGAAATAAAAAAATAAAAAATATCAGACTGTTGAAGTATCTTTTGTACATATAATTATCTTTATGTGAAGACACACCTGAGAGAATGAAGTCATAACGGAAAGTGTGCCAATAAAAAATAAAAAAATAAATAAAATAAAACTTCAAATCCTTCGTGTATTTTTTGTACACTTTATAATCTTTATATTAAGACACACTTGATAGAAAAAAGTCTTTTCGAAATGTGTGCCAATGAAATTTTTTTTAAAAATGAGATCTTTTAAGTATTTTCTGTACATATAATGATCTTTATGCAAAGAAACATTTGAGAGAAAGAAGTCATAACGGAAAGTGTGCCAATAATAAAATAAAATAAAACTTCAAATTTTTTGTACACTTAATGATTTTTATATTAAGACACATTTCAGAGAAAAAAGTCATTTCGAAATGTGTGCCAATGAAAAAAAATAAAATTTTAAAATGTACAAGTATATTTTTAAAACGTACAAGAAGTCAGTGCAGAAAGTGTGCCGATAAAATAAATAAAACTACAAATCTTTCGTGTATTGTTTGTACACTTAATGATCTTTATATTAAGACGCATTTGAGAGAAAAAGTCATTTCGAAATGTGTGCCAATGAAAATAATAATTCTTCAAAATATATAAGTATTTTTTGTACGAATAATAATCTTTATATAAATACACATTTGAGAGGGAAAAAATCACTGCGAAACGTAAGGCATTAAAATAAGTAAAATTTTTAATTGTTCAATTATATTTTGTACACATAATGGTCTTAATATAAAGATGCATTTGAAAGAAATAAGTCAGTACGAAAAGTGTGCCAATGAAATAAATAATTCATTGTACATTTTTTGTACATCTAATGATGTTTATACAAAGAGAAAAAAGAGAAAAAAGTCATTTCGAAATTTGAGAGAAAAAAGTCATTTCGAAACGCGTGCCAATGAAATAAATAAAATTTCAAATCATTCAAGGCTTTTATGTTCACATAATAATCTGTATATAAAGACATGTTTGGGAGAAAAAAGTCACTGCGAACGTAAGTCACTAAAATAAGTAAAATTTCAAATTGTTCAAGTATTTTTTATACAGATAATGGTCGTAACATAAAGACACATTTGACAGAAATAAGTCCTCACGAAGAGCGTTCCAGTGAAATAAATAATTCATTGTACATTTTTTGTAGACATAATGAGGTTTATATTAACACACGTTTCAGAGAATAAAGTCATTTCGACATGTGGATCAATGAAATAATTAAAATTTCAAATTACTCAAAGATTTTTTTGTTTATTTAATGCTTATTCAATGATCTGTATATAAAGACACTTTTGGGTGAAAAAGTCGTTAAGAAATGTGCGTAAATGAATTAAATAAAATTTTGTATTAAGACCCACCTTAATTGATAGCATGTGAGGAACGGAATCCAAAAATGACACTATCCAATAAAAATGCTATTTTCAAGCTATCTGAAAACACCATTTTTATTGGATTATCGGCATTTATGTAGTTGTCAATAGTAGACACATTTTCTCCATAGGTTAAAGTTGAGATGAACGAATCCAGTAGGGTCAGTACACAACAGCCATTTAAGGAAGTCCGAAACACAAAATTCGCTACAGAAAAATCGCGTCTCATCTATCTTACACAGGGGTGTCCAACCTTTTGGTTTCCTTGGGCCACATTGAAAGAATACGAATTGTCTTGGGCTACACAAAAATATACCTAACATTAAAAATAGTTGATACGAACTGTCTTGGGCCACACAAAAATATACCTAACATTAAAAATAGTTGATACGAATTGTCTTGGGCCACACAAAAATATACCTAACATTAAAAATAGTTGATACGAACTGTCTTGGTCCACACAAAAATATACCTAACATTAAAAATAGTTGATACGAACTGTCTTGGGCTACACAAAAATATACCTAACATTAAAAATAGTTGATACGAACTGTCTTGGGCCACACAAAAATATACCTAACATTAAAAATAGTTGATACGAACTGTCTTGGGCTACACAAAAATATACCTAACATTAAAAATAGTTGATACGAACTGTCTTGGGCCACACAAAAATATACCTAACATTAAAAATAGTTGATACGAACTGTCTTGGGCCACACAAAAATATACCTAACATTAAAAATAGTTGAATACTGGCATTGAATTGCCAGACATGGTCCATTTTTAAAGGCTTTTCTGCATAAATTTTCCTTGTGTATTATGCAATGGTACTTCATGAAAAGAGAGTTTTCAATAGTAATGACATGGTCTTCTATTAACCCTTCTGCGGGCGCGCCCGTGTATAAAGGGCAACATTTTCGTAATTTTGAATGGTTTGTTTTTACAGGTAAGGTTTGAATGTTCTAAGCAGTTTCTATTTATAGCTACACCCTTTCTAATGCAGATCTGATTTTCTGACCGTTGTATTCCTTTCCATTCACTGTTAGTCGTGATTTAAGCGTGGTAAACCAGCAAATATACTGGATTGCAATACGACAAAATTATGATTTGATGTAGTAGATCAAATGTGCAGCTATTACACGGTATTCCGCATATCACAAAGATGGACAATCTCATTGTTTTTTTTAGGTTTTTCGGACATAATAGGAATCGATTCGCAAGTTGTCCTTAAATACATTAAACCAGGCAGATTTGAAATAAGGCTATTGTATCTGCATTCTTTGGCCTTTAATTATAAATATATCTCAGTATTATCAACATTTTATATCAAGTCATAAAAATCAGAATTATTATTTTCAATTTGAAAAAAAAAGTTTATTATAAAAGGAATAATCAAGGTTGAAAGACAAGTTGCACTTCATGCAACGCGCGCCTGCTGGTGTTCAAAAAATTGGCGCGCCCGCTGAAGGGTTAATCCTGCAAGTCCCTCTTTTTGCCTATCTTAGCTGGGGCACCATCTGTAACTATACCAGATTTTTTGGCAAGAGAATCGTGTTTCGTGCCTAGGCCAGATATGGGCACGTTAAATCCGTAGACCGGAAAATCCTTCTATGAGGTCAGTGGGAGTAGAAGGTACGATCCCCCCAGATGTCGCCCCCGGGGCCGCTTGGTCAAAATTGTGGTGTCACCTAGCAAAGTCGGACTCCGACCCTTGTGGTATTATTATAAACTGGAGCCGCATTTTTCAGCCTGAATCCTATATGGACCTGGTCTGGGACTTCCAGCCAGGAGGTATTAGGAACAACAACATTAAGAATCGCGTCAATGTTTTCTTCACTGCTTCATATAAACTCTCTTGTTTGTCGTGTCTTTTAACGGTACTAAAGAAGCCATTTTCTTCAGTTACAATAAACTCGTCGTTTTATACGTCTAATAAAGAGGCAAATTTGAGCCGTGTCAGAAGCGTCAGTACTTTCATCCATCGACAAAGAATAAAGCTTAAAACTACAAGCTTTACTTTTTAAATGGAAGAAGGCTATAAATATTTTTTTCGCTTTTGAGCTCTCTCTCTATCTGTGCCGCACTAATACTTGCTTTGGGCCGCATGCGACTCGCGGGCCGCGGGTTGGACACCCCTGATCTTACAGCTAGAATCGACATTCACGGAACATGTGCATCGTAATATACCCATACTGGTTGTCCCGTAACTATTCAAACGTTGCAGATGTCCCGCCCGAAAATATCAGCAAAAGAGTCAGAAAGAAACATCTGCCATCTTTCGTATTGTTATTCGATGAAACAGAAAAAGTAACGGTTGGTGTCACCTCTTTCCATTGGCGGTACTTTCAACGACACAAATATCCCCACAGTCTTTGCCGAAGGCCATACTTCTAATAAAGTTTAATGAATTATTTTCAAGCTTCACGAGGAAGTGAGGTGCTGAAAACAACAAACAAGTCTCCATTGCATACAAAGCAACTCCCTCAGCTGCCACAAAGACAGACAGCGATTCTCTCGTCCCAAAATATTTGGATGGGAAAACCCTCGCAATAACCTGTTCCTTGTGAAAAGAAAGGAAAAAAAAATACCATTTTTATTTTCTTGGCTTAAACATACCTCTGAGGTTTTTGAATGAAATAACCGAAACCGCATGTTTCTATGAGGACTACGCCAAAATTTTATTTTCTTCGCTTAAAACATACCTCTGAGGTTTTTGAATGAAATAACCGAAACCGCATGTTTCTATGAGGACTACGCCAAAATTTTATTTTCTTCGCTTAAAACATACCATAGAGATTTTTGAATGAAATTCCACAAACTACACGTTTCTGTGATGACTACGCCACACTTTTATTTTCTTGGCTTCAAACATACCATAGAGATTTTTGAATGAAATTACACAAAAACTACACGTTTCTATGATGACTACGCCACATTTTTATTTTCTTTGCTTAAAACATACCATAGAGATTTTTGAATGAAATTACACAAACTACACGTTTCCGTGATGACTACGCCACATTTTTATTTTCTTGGCTTAAAACATACCATAGAGATTTTTGAATGAAATTACACAGACTACATGTTTCCGTGATGACTACGCCACATTTTTATTTTCTTGACTTAAAACATACCATAGAGATATTTGAATGAAATTACACAGACTACACGTTTCCGTGATGACTATGCCACATTTTTATTTTCTTGACTTAAAACATATCATAGAGATTTTTGAATGAAATTGCACAAAAACTATACGTTTCTATGATGACTACGCTACATTTTTATTTTCTTGGCTTAAAACATACCATAGAGCTTTTTGAATGAAATTA
The DNA here is from genome assembly GCA_907164885.2 of Dolomedes plantarius. Taxonomy (NCBI): domain Eukaryota; kingdom Metazoa; phylum Arthropoda; class Arachnida; order Araneae; family Dolomedidae; genus Dolomedes; species Dolomedes plantarius. The sequence continues at coordinate 53,069,394 of OU015503.1, forward strand.
CACAAACGCTTATTTTCACCATGATTAACCCACACTTTCATACCCTGGCTTAAATCATATCTACATCATTTTGAATAAAATACCACAAATCACACGTTTCTATCATGATTATCCCACATTTTTATTTCCATGGATTAATACCTACTATAGTGCTTTTGGTATGAAATAACACAAACCTGATGTTACTACTATGACTATCCCACTTTTTATTTTCTTGGCTAAAAGCATACTGTAGAGCTTTTTGAATGAAATAAGATAAACCAAGTGTTTCTACGCATGTTTCTAAGAGGATTACATTGCGAAATACATTTGGTATGTCTATTGCCCATTGCGCCCCCTATTGTTAATGTCATCTTTCAACCAATTTAACGAAACTTTGCATGACTGGTCATCTTTAAAAGATTATACCTAAATCTCCATGCAAGATATCTCTACGAAATTTTATGTTGCGTTTCGTTGATCTATTTTCACTAAACTGATCTGATGATTTTAAATTTTCATATTTTTAATTATTATTTTATTTCTGTTTATGTTGAATATTTTCCCACGATGCAAATATGTTTATCACATACAGTCGAACCACCATATATCGAAGTAGCAAAATGCCGGAAAAAAAATTCGATATATAGGAATTTCGATATATAGAATTGATCTTAGTTTTATCATAATTCTCCTAAAACATTAAAATTAAAGCTAATTTTCGTATACGAAACTCCATTTCCAATTTATATGCGAATCACATTAAATGAAAGTTAATAACTAAAAAATGAATTAATGTGAAAGATTTATTGAGAACTATATACCTTAAAAAAAAACAATAATCCAGACAGTGGTTACAGTGATCATAGTTACATTCTTAAAAAAAAAAAAAAACTACGAATATCTTGCTGAACAGCCAGTTTTGCGGAAAGTTCATCAAAGAAATGCTCGCATTTATTCAGTCCATTAAAAACTTCATCAGGGACATTTTCCACGAAGTACTGTTTCAAACGCCAAAAATTGGGAGATTTTATTCTAAAGTGGAATAAAATCTCCCAATATGTCGTGAAAAAAATTTCGATATACAGAGATTTTTTCGATATATAGAAACAGTTTTTCTATGTAATGGACATGGAGATTTGCTAAGAGTTCGATATATAGAAAATTTCGATATAGGGAAGTTCGATATATGGAGGTTCGACTGTATTTGCAAAACGGTCAGTTAACTTTCCTTCTACCGTTCGGACGCCACTGTGATCGATGTTAGGACATCGAATCGTGGATCTTCGATATCGTACATTTTAACTTTTTTTTTCTTTTTTCTTTTTTTACTTTCCCCTTATGGCAGCTGGAAATAATAATGTAAAGGACTTACAATTTACCGAGTTTTAGAGAAATCAGTTTCCAAGAAATTACGCGAAGCAAATGATTAAGTTTTAATTGCTGTTAACCTTAACAATATATTTAATATTGTCTTTATTTTTTTTTCTTTTTCTTTTTGAAAATACAGAGTAGTGTTAAAGTCGCTCGACATTAGCAGTTATTCGTCTCTTTGGTGACTAGAGATGTAGCAATGGGCGCAGTCAACAAATTAATTCCGGACAGAGAGTATCCCAAAGTTATGGCTTATTTTTACGGAACTACCCATTAGAATTAAAAACATATACAGTTAAATAGAAAGAACATCTCACCAAGTTTTAATATCAATAGATTTCGATGTGTGTATATTTTGTAGCCCGACAATAGTCTAAATGGTAATCCAGTTCTCTTCAAGTCATCAATTACTCTCCAAGTTATTAGACTTCAAGCTATTAGACTCTCCAAGTTATTAGACGAATTACTTGAATCATACGCTTCTTCAATTCATCCACGGTTTTATTTTTTGTTTGTACACCAAATTTTTAGCTTATACACTAATAACTCCTGATACGCTACGAAACACTTGGAGAGAACTGGATTACCGTTTAGACGTTTCTCGTGCTACAAAAAGTGCACACATCGAAATCTATTGATATTAAAACTTGGTGAGATGTTCTTTCTATTAAAATTTTTTTTTTCAAATTCTAATGGGTATTTCCGTAAAAATAAGCCATAACTTTTGGCTACTTTTACCCCGGACACCCTGTATAACAACAGAAACAACAATAGATAAAATAATCGCTTTGCACATTACTATATACGAGGGTCATTTTCAAAGTAAGAACCGTTTTGTAATGGAGTAAGAGAAACTTTAGTTATGAACGTAAATTGTATCACAAACTAAAATATGAACATTTTTTCACTTTTCAACATAGTCACCATTAACATTTAAACATTTGTCAAGTCGTGTCACCAGCTTTTGCATCCCATCATCAAAGAACTCTGCCGCCGGACAGTCAAACCAGTTAGTAACAGTTTCCTTCAACCTGTCATCATTTTCCAAGCGCTTTCCACCAAGAAATTCCTTAAGTTTTGGAAACAGATGAAAGTCTGATGGTGCTAAGTCAGGGTAATCCAGTAATTCCCATTGAAAATTGTCAAAATCGACGGTGCGGACTGCTCTCTAGCGGCGACGTTCTGCTTCACGACAAAGCTCGGCCTCACGTTGCGGCAAGAACAAAGACACAACTGGACACTTTTCATTGAGAATTAGGGCCTGTTCACATAGGAGTCCGTTGCGTAGCGTTAAGGAAAATATGACGTTGAGACGAAAATATACCAATCATAGGCCTCCAAACGATTAGCAATGAAATTTTTAACTCCTATGATTGGTTTATTTTCGTCTCAACGTCATCTTTCCCTTAACGCTACGCAACGGACTCCTATGTGAACAGGCCATTACTGGATCATCCACCATACCGCCCTGACTTAGCACCACCAGACTTTCATCTGTTTCCAAAACTTAAGGAATTTCTTGGTGGAAAGCGCTTGGAAAATGATGACAGGTTGAAAGAAACTGTTACTAACTGGTTTAACGGTCCGGCGGCAGAGTTCTTTGATGATAGGATGCAAAAGCCGGTGACACGACTTAAAAAATGTTTAAATGTTAATGGTGACTATGTTGAAGGGTGAAAAAATGTTCATATTTTAGTTTGTGATACAATTTACGTTCATAACTAAAGTTTCTTTTACTCCATTACAAAACGGTTCTTACTTAAAAAATGACCCTAGTATCTTTAAAACTTATATCTATAAAAATGACAAAATATAAAGTCGTAGTAAGTACAGGGTGTTTCAAAAAGAATCACCCGATTCGAATTGAGTATATTATGAAAAATATTGAACATAGGAACTTAAAATTAATTTTATATTACATGACTAATCATAAAGTTTTTTTACAAACCAAATTAAAGGTGCTCAATATGCCCACCTTTGGATGCACGACATACGTCTATGTGGTAGGCAAATTCGTTCCACACTTTTGCGAGCATGTCTGCATGCACTGCTTCCCCGTTTGTTATGCGTGCATAGACAACCCATGTCTTGGAATTGTTTATACCATCGCCTAATGATCTGAGGCAGGAACTTAAATATACCAGGGTTTTGTCGACGAAAATCATGCTGAACAGTTCTTACGGACTCACACTTCGCAAAGCGTAGAACACAAAATGATTTCTGTTGTGCAGTCGCCATCTTTACAAATATTGAAGTGGCAGGCGAAGGAAGAGTGTTAGCGCTACTTGTCGGCAACTGCTTGAAACTCGAGATTTCCCTCTTTCTGCCTATACGTTATTCGATCAAAACGGATTAAAAGAGAGATAGTTATGATATTTTTAAATCGGATGATTCTTTTTGAAACACCCTGTATATTAAAATAAACATTTGTCTAGCGACTTATGCCCAATCCGATATTAAGGGTGGGGAATGTCTCAGAGTACCCTAGCCCAGGGACTTACAGTGTCATAATTTGGCCTTGTAGAAACGGAATGTTTTAGTTTGATGCAAAGTAATTTCATCTCAGTTGAAAACTGATAAGAAACTCAAAACAGTTATTCGTTACTGAATATTACTACTTTCTGCATATATTTCATACGTTGTAAATTATTATCTGTATGTCCATCTTTTGCATCTTATCTGATCGTGTATGTAGGATTATCAAATTCCTGCAAAACAAAATTATTGAGATTTTTCACGGTATTTTCAATTTGAAAGAACTTATAAGCATAAATATATAACTCAGCCATTACTGAAAATTATTTTTTTGCATGTATTTCAAACGTTTAAAATTATTATTTATCTATCCATCATTTACATCTTATCTGATCTCGTATTTAGAATTATCATACTCCTACAAACAAAGTTATTCAGATTTTCCTCATATTTTCAATTTGAAAGAACTTATAAGCATAAATTTACAAGTCAGCCGTTACTGAAAATTATTTTCTGCATGTATTTCATATGTTTCAAATTATTATTTATCTATCCATCATTTACATCTTATCTGATCGCGTGTTTAGAATTATCATACTTCTGCAAACAAAGTTATTCACATTTTTTCATGGTATTTTCAATTTGAAAGAACTTATAAGCATAAATTTATAAGTCAGCCGTTACTGAAAATTATTTTCTGCATCTATTTCATATGTTTTAATTTATTATTTATCTATTCATCATTTACATCTTATCTGATTGCGTATTTAGAATTATCATACTCCTGCAAACAAAGTTATTCAGATTTTTCATGGTATTTTCAACTTGAATTAACCTATAAGCATAAATTTATTTCCCTAGCATATTCTAATTTCAACCGACAACATATACGATTAATGAAAACTTCGAACCGTAACTGAAAATTGTTTTTTTTTTTTTCGCTGTCAAATGTTGCAAGCCTTACAATCTCTTCCCCTTGCTTACGCTCTTCAACTTTCAAGAGAGCATCCTTATTAATTATTGCTTAGCAACTCTAATGTCAGCATAATTTTTTTTATTTACATTTTTTTAGTCGATTATGAGGAAAAAAAATGTGCGAAAGCCAATTTTTGAGGGGTATTTTTTTCCAGCTATCTAAACTATTTTTTTTTTCTGTGTGTGTGTGTGTGTGCGCCCGTTAATTCCGAAATTTTTGTTTCACATTGTACGCAACCATGCGAGTAGGTTTTGCGATCATAAGGCATGTTATTATTTCATGTAATCATCCATATCATTTTCCCCCTCAGAATCCAGAATGCAATTGTTCCTGACATTCAGATGTCTGTCAGACGACAGAAGTACACCTGACCAGGGCTCGCCGAGAGAAAAATGTAATAAACATAGATAGCATGAAAAAAAAAAACAAATTGTAATTAAAAACCCCACCTTTTTAAAATAAATTTATTTTATTAAAATTAATAATAATAAAAAAGTACAAATAAGGTAATACACACTACATTTTCTAAAATTACTTAAAGTTAATTCAAAATTACCGTATTTTTCGGACCATAAGACACACTCTTTTATATAAAAAAAAATCGACTTATATATATATATATATATGTAAAAACATAACTGAACTGTCAAAATATAGTTCAGAAGTACGGGGAAAGGGGGTTTAAAATAATAAGAATCTAACAATCCATTTATAAAGCGCGCGTATTTTTCTGTGGGGAAAATCATCCTTTAAAAGCGACTTTGAGCGGAAAGCGAATAATTCTAGGAGAGAGGATTTATTTTTAGAAGTGTACGATTTTGGGCGCGAAGTTAAAAATGCACGATCAGGAATAATGAGGGTCCAGATGCCCAAGGATGAGGTCTGCACATGCGCGTGCAGCAGGAGCTCGGGGAAATTAAGTTTTGGGGGTAGATTGAGTGGGAATCTCATTGAGAGCGGATGCTCGCGGCAGTCGTGGCCGAGAAGATTATAAAATGGCGAAGCCATTTTATAATCTTCTCTAATCTTCATTTTATAATCTGATCAACCTGGAGAGTGGTCAACTTACGAAGGTCAATAAGATGGAGTTAGTACAAGTTTGGACTATTTCTTTAAAAGGCCTACCACTCGCCCAATTCAACAATGGACGTGACTGCATAAAATTGATGTTAACACGGGAGCAAAAAAAGCTCCGTGTCATATATATATATATATATATATATATATATATATATATATATATATATATATATATATATATATATATATATATATATCACATCCTTTTATCCCTTGACTGAGTCGATAAAATGAGGAACAAGAATACTTGGGAACTAACTCTGGGGGTCCGCGTCAAGTTGACCACCTGACCGAAACATATGCTGTATGGCACCCCAAGCCCACGGTCAAGAAAGCGGAGATGGGCACCACCGGCTTTAGTTCACATCCAGACTGTTGTGAGACATAAGTTTAATTTATATATATATATATATATATATATATATATATATATATATATATATATATATATATATATTGTAACGTCACGTGTTTTGTGCGGTTCCCACGAAGAGCCTTCCACAGCTGCAAGACTTAAAAAACACAAGCCGTGCGTACCCCTGCATTCTAAAATTCTGTGGGAGATTAAAGGGCTTTAACGTACGGTTTCACCGATGTTTTATATATATATATATATATATATATATCAAACCAGCGGTTAGGTGATTAAAGTTGCGTCTGCAGTTTATAAGTAGATGTTCTAGAGATCCAACCCCGGTCTCTGGAAGCACATGAAAACGTTTTTCTATCGCTAAGAGTCGCAGTTCGCCAAGTTTGTATAGTGGGTAAGTACCCAATAATCTTTTATCAACGAAGTCAAGCAGAAAAAAAAAATTGTCCCTGTGAACGAGAGGGCAAATACACTGCTGGCCACTGTAAATGCAACACCCTGAAGGAAACATGCAAATAACATGAAATTTACAACATGCATTAACGGAGGTGAGATATGCAAATGATTAGAATTTCAGCGCAGACGCACATCACGCGCGCCTGTGGCGCCACTTCAAAGCGCTATTTAAGCCTTGGAGATTTCGACGATTTCAAGCTCGGCAATTGTGTTTTTCTTGTGGTATTTTCCAAAAAACGATCAATTATGCCTCTTCGAAAACAGCGATCATCTTTTGATCAAGTATCCGAGTTCGACAGAGGAAGGATAGTGGCCTACCGAGATTGGGGATTATCTTTCAGGGAAATCGGTAGTCGTGTTGGATGAAACCAAACAACTGTAAAGCGGATATGTGATCGTTGGATGCAGGAGGGTACGAGGGAACGGCGTGTTCGATCGCATCCACCTCAGCGCACCACTTCACGTGAAAACAGGCAAATTGTGCGCATGGCAGTGACGGATCGCTCAGTCACATCACGAACCATAGCACAGCACATGCAGTCTTTAACGCATCATCCAGTGTCTGCGCGTACCATTCGACGCCGTTTATAGCAGAGTGGTCTGTCCGCAAGACGTCCATTGCTTTGTCTACCCTTGACGCAGAACCACAGACGTCTCCGCCGCCAATGGTGCGATGACAGAAGGATGTGGACGGCAGAATGGAATGAAATTGTCTTTACTGACGAGTCACGCTTCTGTCTGCAACACCACGATGGTCGCATTCGAGTCTGGAGACACCGTGAAGAGAGGATGCTGAACAGCTGCGTTATGCACCGCCACACTGGTCCTGCACCGGGTATTATGGTATGGGGCGGTATTGGATATCACTCTCGCACACCTCTAGTACGCATTGCCGGTACTTTAAACAGCCAGCTCTACATCTCCGAGGTGTTGGAGCCAGTTGTCCTTCCTTACCTTCAGGGCTTGCCCACAGCCATATTTCAACAGGATAATGCGCGACCACACGTGGCACGCATTGTCCAACGGTTCTTCGTCAATCGCCAGATTGAATTGCTTCCCTGGCCGCCTCGCTCTCCGGATCTTTCACCGATAGAAAACATGTGGTCCATGGTTGCTCTACGATTGACCCAGATTCCATCCCCAGCTGCCACAGCAGATCAACTTTGGCAACGTGTGGAAGCTGCTTGGTCTGCTGTACCCCAAGACCTCATCCAAAGTCTCTTTGAATCAATGCCGAGGCGTGTGGCAGCGGTGATATCCAACAATGGCGGCTACTCTGGCTACTGATTTTGGCAGGAACCACACTTCACAGAAGTCTATAAATTTAATCATTTGATAGTTGGTCAACATGTTGTCTACAAAATAAATTTTGTTGTGATATCTCTTGTCTTTCTTGGTGTTGCAATTTGGGTGGCCAGCAGTGTAATATGGCATCATAGTTTTGCAAACAATGCGATTTGCTGTCAAGTTGCTTCATTGAAACTAGACAAATCTTTTGCCCTATGTTGAGAAACCAGAAGAAACCGCACCTATATATGAGTCGTCTGTGATCGAAGTTCAAAAGTTTCTCATCACCAAGCAGTCCGCTTGGCTGTTTAGTTGGACCACTTGTGGCAATCAGGTAAAGTTGAAAAATTAGATTCAAAGACAAAAGTCAAAGTTCAATAAGCAACGCCTTCCGTAAGTTAGTTCCGTAAGTCTTTTGTCATACCGAAAATGAAATGAAATTAGCTCGATTTCTAGCAATGGGGCACTAGGGTTTTTAAATTTGAATTAGCCGAGAGAAAAATGGTGTATACCGTGTTTTTAACGTGCGTAATTTCCTTTGGTAGACGAAATTTCTAAGATGAATAAGATAGCAGAGTGAAAAAATTGGAGTGCAATTGGAGTGCAAATTCGTCAAATTAAAAAATGCAAGAGTGCAATTAAAAAATAAATTTTTTAATCCAAGTAGACAATCCATGGAAATTTTACCCCTTAAACATTAAGCTGAGCTAATTGAATAGGGCTTCTACCAGCAACCTTAACCAGGAATGATTATTAAAAGTTCCAGGAAAGTTCCAAGAATAACTGAACCTGCAGTGTAAAGAAGGAAACAAGCGGCAAAAAAAAAAAAATTGAAATTCTTTTTTCTTCTTCTTCTTCTTCTTCTTTGCGCCATACTGTCACATATAGATGCTCCTTGTAAGCTGCAAAAGGCACTGGAATAGCGGGTAAATGTAAAGAGTCTTATATAAAAGTTAAATGAAGAAAAAATAAAACATAAGAAAATTTTTTTAAAGTTTTTTCTTAAATTTCCCGCAAAAACAGTTTTTGGATTCGTTCCTTTCTTCAGACTGACGATTCAATTAATAAAAACTTATTGTTTAAATTTTGACGCCTATCGCTGTTCTAATACATTCTAAAACAAAAAAAAAATTGACGATTGATATAATAAGGAGGCCTTTTGATACAGATTGTTCGGGTATTCCTCGACTTACGACCGCTCGCACTTTCGACCGAAGTTTTTGAATTAAAAAAATTATATTTTTCTCAAAAATACTGTTCCTCGAATGTACAGTACAAACCTATATGTATTACATAAGTATTAAAATAATTACAAGATAAAAATAACTTTTTATATACCATGTTTTTAATTTTTCTGTTGAATCCTATAAACTTGACAATTCTATGTATTAATAAATACTTTTTTAAATTTGTCTGATGAATTATCCCATGAACTTGAAAGAAAATGAAATTAATTGGAAATTAACTTGCGTTTAACTTTTCGTTCCCATTCTGGCCGACAGACGGCTGCACTAGTCTACAAAACAAAATTAACTGGAAATAACTGAAAATTAATTTAATTCTGCTTAAAGATGGCTAAAAGTATTTAAAAAATGCATTGTCATCGTGTTCTGAGCTATTCTAAAAGTTTCAAATGTCTAGCTAGTCGGGAAGTTAGTTAAAAATCGATTGCAAGATTTGTACTGGACAAACACACACGCAAACAAACACACAAACAAGAAAGCAAGTTAATAAAAACATGGTAATAATAAAAATATGATGCAATATTTTGCAATGCTGCAAAAATTTATGACGCAATAATGAAAATGTAGGATGCAATAGTTTCGATAGCCACACAATAAATCAAATAAACCTTCATTGGCTTCAGAAATGGCTTCAGCTTTTCATTATATTAATATAGGACTACAACAATTAGAAGCAATAGATCCAAATGAATAACAATTCACAAGTGTAAAATCGTCGTATTCAGGAAAATCTGGCTTGCTACCAGACAATTTACAAGGAAAAGAAGACGCAAACTGTTCAAACTACCTTGTATAACTTTGTCAAAAAAAAACTTGCAACGTATCTTCTGATGCAAATTCTGAACCAATGGATTGTACTAACATAATAAGTATTGATGACGAAGAATAATTTATGTCTTCTAAATGTAGTGCATTTTAAATTACGTATGAAAGTAAAAAATATTTGTATGTTCATATACAAACAAAAAAAAAATGTTTGAAACTCAACTTATGACCAACTCAACTTATGACCAATGTCTCAGTCCCTATGTCGGTCGTAAGTCGAGGAATATTTGTACTGTTCAAAATTCTCTTCGTCATATGTACACAGCAACGTTTTGAGAAAATTGATAAATATGTGAAAGTGTGGTAAAAATGGTCTTCTTTGCTATTCCTTCTTTAGAGCCGATATTCTAACCACTGAATTCCCATTCTAGGCTGGTGACTGTTCTCACCAGCAGACGATCTCTGTGCTGTGCTAAGCGTTGAACTCGGAAATTAAATTAAGGTGACTGCCTACGTTCGGAGCCATGTTTTTAAAAAATCATATTTTAAAGGATTTTTTGGTCTTTTATGGCAAAATAGCACTTAATTAACAAACTAGTTGGTACCCGTCAAAACATGACGGCTAGATAGTAAATAAATGTACTAATACACAAATTATACTCAACACATCATTACCAAAATCATAATAATGCGCAGAAACAAATTAATGCGTTTAAGAGACCTCGTGCTTAGTGAGTATCTGAAGCCAGATTTAAAAATGTCACTGAGTATGCGCAGAAAGCAAATTTTTAATTGTAAATTATCGCTCATTAAACAGCGCGAAATAAGCAATTTCCATCAGGTTAAATCTTATATTTCACAAACATAATTATCATAAAAATAAAAATGGCAGAGAGAGATCTTGAGAGACTCCTCGGCATTCAAACATGTCACTGAGCATGCGCAGAAACAGTGAGTTCCTGAAGCCAGATTCAAACATGCCACTGAGCATGCGCAGAAATCAAATTTTAACTGTAAATTATAGCTCATTAATAAAAATTGCAGTTACAAAAACAAAATTTGACAAATCTACGTATTACAATCGTTCGTTTAAGACCAAAATGAAGTAAATGGATGCAGTAGTTTTCTCTCACGGACTGCCCAAAATGTCGGCTTAGTAACTTAAATATATAGATAATAGCACTGGATAGCACTTAATTAAAAAATAGCACTTAATTAAATAATACCACTTAATTAAAAAATAAACAAAAACTTACCTGTAAATACCATAATTTCTTATAAATTGGTCAATTTGAAGTAATTTTTAATGAAATTTAGCTAAAACGCCTGTCACTCTGCACAAAATTCTAATGCTACTATTTTAAATTCCTTCTCACACATGATACATATGACAGTTATCTTCAAAATGACCCACAATCTAAAAGAAATTTTAAAATGCAAAAATAATACAGACAATTTTATGTTCGAATATGAAAATTTTCCCTGAATCGTCATTCCCTTCGTTATAAAAACAGCCCGAAATAAAAAATTATTTATTATACATTAATTATTGTGCGTCATTTCATTAAGAATAGCATCTAAACCATTTTCTAAAAAAAAATTCAAATTATATGCATTATTATGTGAAATATCATGATAACGGTAGAGATTTGTGCTAAAAAACATATTTCTGAGAATAACGCATTTAAAGTTGTTTGTCACTTCAATTTTGTAGCCGAGGATGTTTTTTAAAATAGCTATAACTCTGCTTCTAATTGATGTAGAATGAAAATCTAAACGGTTTTGAAAAGAGGAAAGATTGAACTACACGATTCTTGCAAAAAATGAAATTGACCGAAGTAGTCAAAAAATGACATTTTCAACGTAGGCAGTCACTTTAAACGTTGAAATCCCCGCACACGTGTTAAGTGCGAAATCCGAAGTCAAGAAGATATCTTTACCATTGTAGAGTATTACATTTCAACCTCTCCGTTAATAATAAATTCTTCTATCTCGGCCTGAGAGTCATCAAGGAAACCGGACCACTCAGGTGGCAAAATGCTGACGGCATTTTCCTTTATTCATCAGATAAACTTGTTCCACAGAACGTTAGGAGGCCTCGGTCATTTTTCTTGATTAAGTCTGTCGTTACAAACCGAGTGAGCTGACAACAAGTTAGCATCGCAATTATGAATGAAAGGGGAGCGCCGGAGGAGACTCCAGGTGCTTTTCATTCGTGAACTATCAGTTCTTAAGCAGCAAGCATCCTGGAGGCACCGCGTGCCTGCACAAAAGACTCGTGCGGCACCCCCTTCTCGTTGTCCTAGGCCGACAAGTGGCTTTGAAGACAAACTAAAAAGGCGGCCGTTTAGGTCCAGGAAAATATTTCATTATCGCCTCTGGAAACCCAGTTCAGTTGCTCACTTGTTTCTAGAATGTTCGAACTTTCCGGAAAGTGATGCAATATCCGGTGGAGGCTCTCCTATAAAAGAGTGGGGACCCCTTGGCCGTGGCTTGCGTCTTTTTTGTTCCTGACCAGTGGCGGACCCAGTGTGAGAGCAGCTGGGTGGCCGCCCTAAGAGGTACAAAGTCTCTTGTGACTGTTTACAGACGATTAAGTTCCTGTAGGAGTAAACATACTCCGCTAAATTTGTTCGGAGACCAGTCTTCGTGGAAGTAGCCTTTGCTACCGAATTTTCCAGTGAGGAGTCCCTTCTCCTTATATTCTGTTTTTCATCGCTACCGGGTACGTGCAGTGGTCACCACCGTTGATATTGTTAGGAGCCCCTTTTCCCATCAGGACGCAGTGCCGTTTCATCATCATTGAAGCAGAGTCAGTTTCTGCTAGCCTAGCGGACTGCTTTGTTCTTACTCCGCCCCACGCCGACTAAATCGAGTGTGATATTTCTTAAGATTACCGAAGTTTCATCTTGCATCCGTGCAGTGTACATATTTCATCATCATCAATTTTCTCAATAAATTGCATTTGTTTGTTTAAGTAACGATTGATGTATACCTAGTGTGTTTAGTTCATCTACTGGTTGCAACTACGAACCTCAGTTCGCTACACCATGACACGAAGCAAATATACCGAGTGTCACGACGTGCCTCATTTTTTTCGTTCTGCCGTGGAATCCTCAGGCAGTAATGATATGCCGAATCCATCAAAACGTCTGAACAAATACTGAATAATTAAGTTTGTTATGTTTGACTTATGCGACGTGTGTGTGATGGAATGATTTGTTGTTGAAACAGTTCCAGGTGAAGATCGGGAACGAAACGGAATAGCGGGTTTGAGGGAATTAGGTAATCACGAGTGATGAAAATATTTACTATAGTGTTCTGTACTAAATATTTTGCAGCACACATGAGATAAGGTAAGTTGGGGTAACTGGGCCATAGCTTTGCAACTTTTTTATACACTATACTTTTAACACATTAAAATTATACTAATATGTATAATTTTCAAAATTCTTTGTACTACATGTATTTTAGTAAGTCTTAGGGAGTATGTTTCAGCTATGATATTGGTTTTTATTATATACAAGGGTTGTAAATAAAGTAGTGGCAACGTAGACTAGAAAGTCGTAGAACATCAGGCATACGCAAACAGGATATCGGAGGAGTGAGGTGGAGCTGTTGTCGATGTGTAAAGTGCATAAAACCGTCCATCCAGTAGAAGGGGTAAATGCTGCGTGACGTTGAAGTGAACAGTTTCTACCGCTCTAAATAAGGTTTACAAAAACAAAAACAAAAACAAAAAAATCAGCGCTCAGGGATTAAAATCGAGGTTGCCCGTGGTTACAGCACCATCTGCGCCCGGCTATACGGCGCAAACGTCCACGTTTATTGCGGGACAATCTCCCTATCGTGTTGCATGACAATGCTCGTTGTCATGTTGCACGAGCTGTAAATGATCTTTTGCGACGGTGGTCTTGGGAGGTGTTGGAACACTCTTCGAGCTCACCTGACATGAGTCCTTGTAACTACGACCCCTTTCCTATGCTGAAAGAACCCCTTCGTGGCATCCGATTTCCTGACTGTGATCCGAGCATTAGGGCGCTCAGTCGCTGACATCAACACACAACACCTTGCTAACGGTATCCTACGGCCTCCTGCCATCTGGCAAAAGGTATAAGACTTTGCTGGTGATTATTTTGAAGGAATGTAATGTAATTTTGCTTGTACGTTCATTAAAAAATGTTTTCCGGGTATGTTGCCATTACTTTATTTACAACCCTCGTATATGTTGTTGTTGTTGTTACATATGGCTTTATTCCGGAAATTAATCCATACAGATCAGGCAGCCCCACAACATTACAAAGGATCAGGAAAAAAAACAGCAATATAAACTAGAAACCAACAATAAAAAACTAGAAACAAAATAAACTAGAAAAATATGCACAATCAAAAAGTTCAGTCACAAAGAGAGTTCATACTTGTCCTTGCATCCCAATACAATTTGCTGAGTCTTCGTTTCTCTGGGAGATTCTGTTAAGTCCATGGCAAGTTAGGAGATGATCCGAATTCATAACGCCTGCCCTGCAGATCGGGCAAACATTGGTTGGAAATATACCCATTTTGAACAGATGTTCTGCCAAGCAGTCGTGTCCAGTCTGTAGTCTGAAATTTGCTACTGCTTCCTTGCGGCGTTTGTGGCAATACGATTTCCATTATTATATATGTATTGTATATAAATATTGTATATATTTTTAAATACAGGTGGGCCCAGTTCCCCTGATAATTGGGGTAAGTGGACCAATCAGGTCTATTTCTCATAATAAACAACAGAATCTGTGACTGGGTAAATGGATCCAAAACTTGTATATCTAGAAAGAAAAAAAATGTATCCCCATTTAAAAATAATTTTTCAAAGCAATTACCAATGTTGCAAGTTAGATTGTTGCGAACACCGGAAAAATTAACACACAAAGTGATAAAAAAACACAATGTAATTTATTATAAACACATTTTCAAAAGTAAAAACACACTTTCTAGCTTAGTTAGTAGCTGTAACGGCCTTTTCTATTGAAAAATTAAATATTAATTTGAGTTTAACAAGCCCTGAGTTAGTTAATGAGCTAATGGACGAATTAATGTGTCACTTGCAAAAAAAAGTTTTTTTGTAATAACTTAACCAGTATTAAGCTTAAGTGGAAAAGAACACAAATGGGTGACTTAAATACTTAACTTATGCTAGTTAAACTTACCCATACTCAAATAAACAACCTTTTAACTGTGGAACACTGAAAATTACACCTTTGTTCATGGGGATTGAGGATTTAATCAATCTTAAAATATCTTCTTCATACCACAGAATGTTCTCCTCTTCTGGCCATCGCCAGTAAGTTAAACCAGCACTCTTCATGTGTTTTATTTTCACTTGGTCTCTATTTAAATCTACAAATTTTCTCTTCATTATACGATGAAGGTTGGATATATACAATTCATTATACAATATACAATAACATCATTATACAATAACTTCATTATACAATAACATAGTCCTTTGATAACAGTTATACCAGGTGCAACTTTTTCTGATTCACGGTCCGCAATGCTCATACCTGTTGAGTCATCATCATCAGAGCCTGAATTCACTACAGGTTTCACCTTTTTAAAATTGCAGAGGCCAGAAGTTGAAGGCAATAGGTTTTCTAAATCTACTGAAGCCAGTGGTTTAAATTCAATCTTACTTTTCTTTTCCTGGCTTTTTTCCTCGCATTGCATCTTCAATTTGCTGTTTCTCTCTTTCTTTTTACTTTCAAGTTTGTCTTTAATTTTTTTCTTCAAAATGTCACCTTTTTTCTGTTTTTTAGGAGTTTTTCTTCTATTTTTTAATTTTTTCTTGTAAAGCCAAATCTTCCAACCTCTTTTATTCCTGTCTGTTTTCTATGTAAATATGACGCAAATCTTGGGTGAGTTGTAAAATTAAAAAAAAGTACATGTTTGAACTCTCACAAGCTTTAAAAATATAAATTTCTTCGACAACATTCTATCTATAAGGGCCTTTGTCTTGACTTTATTGCAACTTATTTACATAACTTAATTAGTTAAGCTACTTAGGTAAGGTTAGTAGTAGTTAATATAAGCATAAATGGATCAGTGTGGGGTAACTGGGCCATACCTGGACCCAGTTCCCCTGAAGGTAGGGCCCAGTTACCCCAAATCGCTAAATCTGATGGGGCAACTGGATCATAACCCTCCACAGATCTTTAACATGCAGGATAGGTTAAAACAATACACAGAAGGTTATTTTGACGTTAACTGAGCTAAAAATTCTTACATTCAATTTTTAAGAGATAAAAATAGACTTATCAAAAATTATTGAATTCACCCTTGTAGAAAGATGTTTTGTGATGACAAATACAAAAAAAAAAAACATTAGCCCCCGTAAAACATTCTTCAACCAAGCGGAAGACCAAAGGGCTGTTATTTTGTTGATTTCTGCTTACCAGTGTTTCCACAACAGAGTGGAATTCCTCCCTGATATTATGTAAAGGAAAAATCTGGGAGGGAATGGCCAAGTTACCCCGTGGGCCCAGTTACTCCAACTTACCTTATAAGATATATGCAAAATTAAAAAAGTACGGAAATGAGAAATGTTAGCTTTCAGTGCTGTACTAAAATCTCGGTTATCCGTCTTACTTAAGGCTGCTATGTACTAACTCCATTGGATTCGCTCACCTCAAGATTAACTTATAGAGAAAATGTGTCAAAGGATTGCTGACTCAGATTTAAAGACTTTTTTAAATTGTACTCTGTAATAGAGAAATAAATATTACACTTTGGGAAAAAAAACTGATATAGTGTGTTTTGAACGCTCCTAAATTTCGCTGGTGGACGAAATTCATAAAATTAATCCTGTTTCAAGGTGCAGACAAGTTCAGGCTATCGGAAAATATCCTTTGCATTGGATTATCAGCATTTATGTAGCTGTCAACAGTACACACATTTTCTCCATAGGTTAACATGGAGGTGAGCGAATTCCAATAGGGTTAGTACACAACAGCCTAATGCTTACTCCACACCAACGGCGACGGAGACGAAAATCACGTATCTTCGTTGTTGCGCTTGCGTATTACAAACAAATTTTCACTCCCCCGATTCGTCCCCGTCTCTGGTCTCTGCGGTTTCAAGTCTTGGAAAAAGTTCAACTTTTATCTCTGCCGCGATGCTTGACATGGCAGCAGAGACAAGCGACTCTTTCAGAATAGAAATAGAAAATCATGCGCATGCGCAAATAGATTGTCTCTTCTCCCCGTCTCCTAGAGGTGTGAAGGCTTTTGTGAAAGCCACAGAGAGAGGTGGCAAAATGTGTCTGTCTTTCGTTGCTGTCGCCGTTGGTGTGGAGTAGGCATTAATGCACGCGTGCAAAGGAAACAAGGAAAATATGGATAATCCAAAAATGGCCTTGTATACCCTAAAAAATAAACTTCCCAGACGTTTTAAATGCTCTATATTGACAAGACGAATTTTTTCTTAATTCTATATCTACACAAAACGTCGTATAACAGATTGTTACCCCAAAAATACCTCTTAAAAATATTTGTAAGCGTAACACATTATCCACGGGACTGTGAATTATTAATATTTTATTAACATTAGAAACAATTTAAAATTACTGTCAAATTCAAAAGATTTATGATAATTTTGAAAGGTTTAGACGTTTTGATGATCCAGTGACACGGATCTCTAGTTTAGTGGAGAGAATAAACTCAGTCATGTACCGTCAAGATGATTTTTTAAAAATATTTTTTCTATGCCAGTCCTCGATAATAGATTGTTGTACCTGAAAACAATATCATCACTGGAACAATAGCCAATTGTGGGGCCCTGGCCTTCTCAAGGGGTTTCTTCCCCTTGAGAAGGCCAACTGTTTCCAGCTGCTGCTACAGTTACAGTTAGAGATAGTAGAATTCTTACAGCTACAACAGCATTTGGAAATAGGCTTTCAGGGTTTAATTCTCATTCAGGAAATTTAGTCTCAAACTCAGGAGTCTACATAAAAAAAGTCTAAATTTTAGCTTATATTTGTATATTTTTTATAAACTTCTTAAGTTCATTAGACTAAACTATTGATGTTTTTTTCGCTATTCGCTAAAATTTTCGTATTTTCACTATGTCTCATTTTAGCGCTTAGTTTAATTTGGCGTCTGAGGAGGTTGCCTGGACGCCTTACCTCAGGTACCGCTCTGCCTGAAGGTGGCTTGAGAGCAACAAATGGAAGAGAAAGCATGAACAAACTATCAAAAAAATAAATGAGCAAGGATTCATCGAGGTTTCAAGTGTATTTTTCCTATACCTGTCAGGTGCCTTAGAAAAGCAATAAAGAAAAGAGAAAGCATAAGGAAACTATCAAAAGATAAATGAGCAAGGATTCATCGAGGTTACAAGTGCATTTTTCCTATACCTGTGAGGTGCCTTATAAAAGCAATAAATGAAACTATCAAAAGATAAATGAGCAAGGATTCATCGAGGTTACAAGTGTATTTCTTCTATGACTGCGTGGTGCCTTAGAAAAGCAATAAATGAAAGAGAAAGCATAAGCAAACTATCAAAAGATAAATAAGCAAGGTTTCAACGAGGTTACAAGTGTATTTTTCCTATACCTGTGGGAGGCCTTAGAAAAGCAATAAATGACAGAGAAAGCATAAGGAAACTATCAAAAGATAAATGAACAAGGATTCATCGTGGTTACAAGTGTATTTTTCCTATGCCTGTGAGGTGCCTTAGAAAAGCAATAAAGGAAAGAGAAAGCATAAGAAAATTATCAAAAGATAAATGAGCAAGGATTCATCGAGGTTACAAATGTATTTTCCTATATCTGTGAGTCGTCTTAGAAAAGCAATAAA
This sequence comes from Dolomedes plantarius, assembly GCA_907164885.2. NCBI lineage: Eukaryota > Metazoa > Arthropoda > Arachnida > Araneae > Dolomedidae > Dolomedes > Dolomedes plantarius. The sequence goes on from OU015503.1 coordinate 53,088,234, forward strand.
TGAAAGAGAAAGCATAAGCGAACTATCAAGAGATAAATGAGCAAAGATTCATCGAGGTTGCAAGTCTTAAGTTCCTATACCTGTAAGATGCTTGAGGAAATCTAAAAATGGAAAATTAAGTACAAACACACCAGACCATCAAAAGCAAAAGGAACTAGGATTCATCGAGGTTGCCAGCGTAATATTCCATTATCTGTAAGGTGCCTGAGAAAAGAAAAAAAAATGGAAGAGAAGGCATAAGCAAACCAAACCAACAAAAGCTGTATGAGCAAGGACATTTCGTGATTACAAGTGTAACGTCCTTGTATCTACGCATTATTTCTGAGAGAAAAACGTGGAGGAGAAAGCATGAAGAAACCAGACCGTGAAAGTTGAATGAGCAGGAATACGTCGTGGTTACATATATATTCCTTGTAACGGCGATATCCTATATTTGTGTCTGAGGAAAAAATGAAGCAGAAATCAAACGCAAAGCAGAATAGATGAATGAGCAAGGATATGCGCTGTGGTTACTAATATGATATTCCAATACCCGTTAAGCGCCTAAAAGGAGAAAAAAAAATGGAAAAGGAAGCATGAGCAAACTGCATCATCAAAAGCTGAGCGAGCAGTGATACGTAGTGGTTACATTAAAAGGATCCCAAACATGAGCGTGAGATGGAAAAGGGGGGAGGAAGTGGAAGAGAAAATATTAAGGCTACTGTGTACTAACCCTATTGGATTCGCTCACTTCAATGTTAACCTATGGAGAAAATGTGTCCAAGGATTGCCGACTTGTATTTAAAGATTATTTTTTTAAAGATTGTACTCCGTACTAGAGAAGGAAATTTCACACCTTCGTGCATTTTTCGTTTTTTTTAATGTAAATAATATTTTGAAATTTAAATTATTTTGTGGGAAAATCTGGTCTAGTGTGTTTTAAACACTACTAAATTCCTTTGGTGGACACAATTTATAAAAGGAATCCTGTTACAAGGTGCAGAAATGTTCGGGCTATCTGAAAACACCATTTTTAATGGATTATATCAGCATTTATGTAACTGTCAATAGCATACACATTTTCTCCATAGGTTAACAGTGAGGTGAGTGAATCCTATAGGGTTAGCACACAACGGCCTTAATGATTTAATGGCACAGACGTTAATATCCTGTAGCCTGTAGCCTGTACTGCCGGCAAGGGACTTGACTAAAGTAAACTGAAGATTAGATAAATTGATACGATACACGGCGGAGAAGTGTTCAGTAAGTCGTATCGCAAGGAAGTGGTCGCCATGCACATGCAGTTGACCTAGTTGAGTCTAAATATAGAATAACAGGAAGAAATGGGAAAGAAAGTTACTTATTTTAACATTGCTACCAGGAACATGCGTGAACGAAAACACAATTACCATTTTTTCATATTTTAATACCTAAAAATAAAAATGCAGTCTGAATTTTTGGCACAATGTATGAGGAAAAAGCAAGTATGCTAGAACATAAATAAATCATGATTATATGCATATTACTTATCTGCACACGTGCTGTGAATCTGTTAATGTTAAGCTGAGTGTATGGAAATGATAGAAAATTCAATTACATTCTTATAAACAATGTATATTTATTCAGAATTTTAAAAAAAACTTAAGTATTAAAGAGAGGATTTTTCATTCTTTATAATAATTCATTCTAAAACTATTTTTTTTTGTTGAAAAATAAATTATCTATAAAAAATTTAATGTTTATTAGGATAAAAAAAAATTAAGAAACTTCGGGAAAGTTAACTGTAACTGACGCTAAAAAAGGGAAATTGTTTATAATTATTTTGCATCGTTTGGCAGCAGGCTATAACTGTAGAACATATAATTTTTGGAAAGCGACTGTAGTTTTTGATGCATCTTGTATCTAGTTGAAAATATTATTCTGAAATGTATGTAACAACAGCTTTATTTATTTTTTAATGGAAATGAAATCTGTCCAAACACATTAGTACCGCTTATTTTAATCTATACAGGGTAATTCAAAACTCCATGTACAAACTTTTAGGGGAAGTAGAAAACTCAAAAGCAAAAGAGAATCACATAGGAATGTATGACCGGAAACGCAAACTTGACGCTGGAGAGCGCTGTTTACTTAATCGGATTATACCTCTTACCAACCCCACTGGATGGCCAGAAATATCGCATTTTTCTAGAGGAGGTAGAAAACTCAAAAACAAAACAGAATCACACAGGAATGTATGACCGGAAATACAAATCTGGGCAGCTAGAGGATAAACAAATATGCAGAAATCCACCCATTGTTGGCTTTTCATTTCTGCATCTTTGTTTATCCTCTAGATGAGCAGGTTTGCTCTTCTGTTCATACATTCCTATGTGATTCTGTTTTGTTTTTGAGTTTTCTACCTCCTCCAGAAAACTGATGTATTTCTGGCCACCCAGTGGGGTTGTTTAGAGGTATGGTAAGATTAAGTAAACAGAGCCTTCCAGCGTCAAGTTTGTGTTTCCGGTCACACATTCCTAAGTGATTCTGTTTTGCTTTTCAGTTTTCTACCTCCCCTAAAAGTTTATACATGGAGTTTTGAATCACCCTGTATATATATATATATATATATATATATATATATATATATATATATATATATATATACACACTGCTGGCCACCCAAATTGCAACACCAAGAAAGACAACAGATATCACAACAAAATTTATTTTGTAGATAACATGTTGACCAAGTTTCAAATGATTAAATTTATAGACTTCTGTGAAGTGTGGTTCCTGCCAAAATCAGTAGCCAGAGTAGCCGCCATTGTTGGAGATCACCGCTGCCACACGCCTCGGCATTGATTCAAAGAGACTTTGGATGAGTTCTTGGGGTACAGCAGACCAAGCAGCTTCCACACGTTGCCAAAGTTCATCTGTTGTGGCAGCTGGGGATGGAATCTGGGTCAATCGTAGAGCAACCATGGACCACATGTTTTCTATCGGTGAAAGATCCGGAGAGCGAGGCGGCCAGGGAAGCAATTCAATCTGGCGATTGACGAAGAACCGTTGGACAATGCGTGCCACGTGTGGTCGCGCATTATCCTGTTGAAATATGGCTGTGGGCAAGCCCTGAAGGTAAGGAAGGACAACTGGCTCCAACACCTCGGAGATGTAGCGCTGGCTGTTTAAAGTACCGGCAATGCGTACTAGAGGTGTGCGAGAGTGATATCCAATACCGCCCCATACCATAATACCTAGTGCAGGACCAGTGTGGCGGTGCATAACGCAGCTGTTCAGCATCCTCTCTTCACGGTGTCTCCAGACTCGAATGTGACCATCATGGTGTTGGTGACAGAAGCGTGACTCGTCAGTAAAGACAGTTTCATTCCATTCTGCCGTCCACATCCTTCTGTCATCGCACCATTGGCGGCGGAGACGTCTGTGGTTCTGCGTCAAGGGTAGACAAAGCAATGGACGTCTTGCGGACAGACCACTCTGCTGTAAACGGCGTCGAATGGTACGCGCAGACACTAGATGATGCGTTACAGACTGCATGTGCTGTGCTATGGTTCGTGATGTGACTGAGCGATCCGTCACTGCCATGCGCACAATTTGCCTGTCATCACGTGAAGTGGTGCGCTGAGGTGGATGCGATCGAACACGCCGGTCCGTCGTACCCTCCTGCATCCAACGATCACATATCCGCATTACAGTTGTTTGGTTTCGTCCAACACGACTACCGATTTCCCTGAAAGATAATCCACAATCTCGGTAGGCCACTATCCTTCCTCTGTCGAACTCGGATACTTGATCAAAAGATGATCGCTGTTTTTGACGCGGCATAATTGATCGTTTTTTTAAAAAAACCACAAGAAAACACAATTGCCGAACTTGCAATCGTCGAAATCTCCAAGCCTTAAATAGCGCTTTGAAGTGGCGCCACAGGCGCGCGTGATGTGCGTCAGCGCTGAAATTCTAATCATTTGCATATCTCACCTCCGCTAATGCATGTTGTAAATTTCATGTTATTTGCATGTTTCCTTCAGGGTGTTGCATTTACAGTGGCCAGCAGTGTGTATATATATATATATATATATATATATATATATATGTATAAGTATATATGTATGTATGTATGCATGTTTCAGCATAACTCTGGAACACCTGGAGCAATTTCAACCGAACTTGGTACACATATTACTTACACTCTGGAAAAAAATACTGTGGGGGTAAAACACTCCTAGCACCCCTAGGGAGGAAGGTATGACATATAAAAATAATCGAGAACGACTGATATTAGTGTCAAATCCATAATTTTCGCGGTCGCTGAGATGAATAAGGACATTCCGGAGGTCGTTTAAGTGCTAGTTCAGCCCTCGGGGGTTGAGAGGGGGTGAAAAGTAGAATGTCCAAAATGACTACGATAAACCAAGATGTTCCAAATACCCGGGCAACACCGGGGAAACCAACTAGTAGTATTTATACAAGTCAAAATTCTAAAGTATAAAAATTTTATAATGCTGTTATATGTTTCAGTACGCCTTGGATTCCTCTGAATAAATGGTTTTGAAATGTATATGGCGTTAGTAAGACGCATTATTTTAAGCAATAGCCTTTTATTCTTTAACTTCATTATTAAAGTATACAGGGGGAATCTGAACAAGTGGGCAAAACTTTACGGGGTGATAGAACGCATCTACAAGAGCAATATTCGTCATAGAAAGTATGGGCATAACGCAAACAGCGAGGGGCTAGGTGGCGCTGTAAATGGTACCCGCATGCCACACGTCCTCATTCGTTCCAGCGGCGGTTTTCCGTAAATGTTTGGGCAGGGATCCTCCATGACCATTTGGTTGTCCCATACCTCCTGCCACACCGTCTGGACGGCGAATCGTATCACACATTCCTACGAGAGGTGTTGCCGGCCGGAGCTGCTGCGTCCGATTCCAACCCCCATCAGGTCGAGAATGTGGTTCCAGCACGACGGTGTGCCTGCACACTTCAGCTTGGATGTGCGGAACAATTTAGATGAAACATTCCCAGGGCGATCGATTGGTCGAGGTGGTCCCGTAGCTTGGCCACCAAGATCGACGGATCTCTCGTGTTTGGACTTCTTCCTGTGGGGACATATGAAAAGCCTAATCTACGAGTGCCCCATTGAAACCAATATGGAACTAGTCGCCATGATCGCCGTTGTTGCCGGTGATATTCAGGAAATGTCTGGTGTCTTCGCAAGAGTGCGTCAGTCCCTATCCCGCAGGTGTGAAGCCTGCATTACAGCTGGCAGAAGCTCTTTTGAGCAATTTCTTTGACCATTTAAATCAATTATATTCCCGTTTATAAAATGTTTTCTTCAGTATCATTCTTGTGTTAATTATTTAAATGTGACAGTGGAAAACTACCTTTTAACTTCTCACCGTTTGCGTTCCGACTATACATTCTATGACGAATATTGCTCGTATAGCTGCGTTCTATCACCCCGTAAAGTTTTGGCCACTTGTTCAGATTCACCCTGTATATATTTTTAATATTAGGAAGAAAAATACTAGTAATTCCAGAAAATGATATTCCTAATACAAGCTGTACGCAATACCCCCATTTTTTAAAATCCCAAAATTTTCACATCATTTGAATGGAACTATTCCGCGGGCCTAAGATGTTAGAACCATTTGTAAATAGGCTTCATATAACATTTACCATTTATACAATTCTAAAGCTCTCAGTCTGTATGTCTGTGATTCAATACTGCAAAAACGGTGCATAATAGACCCATGTTTGTAAGAATAAACACCTCCCGAAACAAGTAAAAACAGAATGAAACATGTCTTGTAAAAATCGGGCAAGCGATTATGGAGTTACAGATATATTTAATAATATTTCTTAATATTCGTTATTAAGTCTAGACCAGGGATTCCCAACGGGGGACCCCTTGGGGGTCGATGGAAGTTTAAAATGGGTCTGTAGTATTCCAGGGGTCTATTGGGGGTCTATGATAAATTTTTCTGTTTTAAAATTTAATTTAATTTTTTAGGAATGTAATTATTAGATAAAGATATCCGTTTTAATATGTATAAATACAGATTTGCATAGGGCGGAGTGATCCACGCATCTAAAGTCGAACGTCATGACACTTTTATAAATGCCTCGAATGCCGTCGTCGGTTTTTATTTGTGTACCAACACTAGACAGAACAGGGGAAATCCACTGGACCTTAAACCGCACATGGGTCCTCCCGATGCAACCAATCAGAAGCAGTTTCATTTTTCTCTTGGCGATGTTTGTGCAATTACAATCTGTTTCTGAAATCTTGTTTATATTTGTGAAATTAAAAATGAAAGTAGTACAAAAATAATGAAACACAAACCTAATGAATCAGTTTTTAAAATTTTTTTGTTCATATTCTTAGTCAAATTTTTATCTTTAAGTGTTTTATGTGCAATTGTTAGTATTATAATTATGTTGTAAGCTGTATATTATAGAGAAAAATGTGAGGGGGTCCACGAAGAAAATCATTTTTTTAAAAGGGGTCTATGTAGGAAAAAGGTTGGGAATCCCTGGTCTAGACGAAAGATGATGATTTATTTCAAAATGTAGCAAAGTTAGTGCAAAGTGCATGCTTTGAAATTTTCAAATAGATTACTACCAACCAAAAATGTTTTTTTCCCCTCACGGTTTACTTGGAGCTAAAGGAGATGTAACAACCAATCTATGAGAAAAATAAGATATCTATTTCCCCATTTCGAAAAAATTAGAATACCTGAAATTCAGGCTGTGTTCAAAGTTATTCCGTGCTGTTTTCAACAGATTTCAATTCCGAGATAAAAATTAATGCAAAACTGTGGGAAAAGCACGTAACCTAGAAGAAAATAACCGTCATTCTACTGTATTTGAATCGGTGAGCATCAGCCATGATTTTGTAATTTAAAAAAAGGATAAGTCGATCCTTCCGCCTCCCATACCTTTCGGTTATAAGGCAAACATACTCTGATAACTGCCCTTACGACGGCAATCCTGCTGGACCACAACAGAACACGCAAGGGCAACCCGTCTAGCTCAATTCAACGATAAAATAGATCAAAACAGGCCATTTAGTGGCAAACGACTAGTTTAATTAAAATTAGCTAATTAACAACCGAAAAAGTCCATTCCTGGTTCCATTTGAACTTAGTCCTACATTTTTATTATTATTATTATTATTATTTATTTATTCTTATATATATATATATATATATATATATATATATATATATATATATATATATATATATACTGTAAGCCAGATTTACTCAAGTTTATTTATGATATATATTAAACAACTACTGCGTATTAGCAGTATTACGCAGAATTATAAACAATGCAAATAATATACAATACAATAATATTCAACAAATAATAATAAACTGCTGGCCATAGTAAGCATACAATATTCAATATAATTATACACAAATATTACAAGGATTAACATTATTCAAATCACTACTAACTTTTCAAATTGCATTCTTATGTACAATTAGCTCTTAAATATATTTAACTCGCAAAGAGCTATCAATTTTTTTCCTACTAAAAGCTGAATCACTAATTTCTTTTATTTATTTGTTTCTAATTTCTTAAATTCATTTACTTAATTAAATATATAATCACAATTAAAATATTTTTTCTAATAATATTAGTATTTTAATTTTAAATAAATGTAAAAGTTATTGAACTAAGTTTTAAGCAATATCCAGCACCATTTAATGGATTCTTGTAGTAAGTTCCGACGAGGCCCGAACCCGGGTACTGATACATTCCAGTCGATGGCGAACGCCCCAAGCTATCCCTTCGATATTCGTATGTACCCAAAAAATTATTAAAAAAGGATAAAGAATTTCAGCTAAAAACTACATTATTTTTCTCCTAACATGATGTATCTTTTCAAAATTAACAGTACTGACGAAAGACAGCAGGCATCCAAAGAAAGAATAAAAAAGAGTATTTTTTGATACATTTGTAAAGTGTCGGCCACATTTGACAGCAAAACATGCACTGAGGCATGCTTACAACAAGCTTTTAAAAACAGCGACAGGAATACGCTTCCATGTTGTCAGCAATGCCATCACCAACTGTTGCTTTAAAGTAGATCTACATTCTAAATTTCATTTGCTCTATTCTATTTCAAAGTTTCTCTGTAGGATCAAGATCAGACCTCTGCACAGGTTATCTATACATGACACTCATTAGCTCTAAATCATTGTATAACCAATCTTTCTTTGTAGCTGGGTGCATTATGAAGCTGGTGCCAGCAGATCTTACATCTTTATAGCTTTGCCACAGAGCTGGTAAAGAATGATTGTTTAGGATGCCAAATTAAACATCCTGGTTAGCAGCTGTGTGCATCACAATCAATGGGCTGGGCCAAATGAAATAGCAAATGGCTAGGGTTAAAAAAGACTCAGACAAGGCAATTGCTATATGCACGGCATTTTGACTTACCACCCAATGATATGATAAACCCTACAACATTTTCAAGAAGTAACAGATAAAATGACCATCTCAATTCAACAAGTGACTTATCATTTTGAAATACGTAATCTATTGCCATCGGAAGCGTCAGTAATATTAAAAGAACCATCCCGCATACTTATATTGAGTGAAAAGAGCAACAACAAAAAACATTCATTAATAAAGATAATTTAAAAGGCATTGAATTTCCCTCAAGAACTAAGTGATCTGACATCGAAACGAAGCAAAGTAATTTAGATCTGGTTATTCTAATGTTGAGAAAGATGATCCCTGATTACAACAAAGACTGTAAAGAACTGGCTACAGCGTGATAGTTATCAGAATTTGGTCGAAGTGATTGTCAGATCACTTAGATCATATAAGAATATCATTTAAAATTCCTGGAAATCTTCCGGGAACAGTCTACAGCTTCGATTCTTCCAAAAATTCAAGATCATCAAACTCTATAGAAAATTTCTGTATCCAGGAGGTCTGAGTTTGAAGAAATGGTGAAGCTGACCTCTTGATAAAGCTGTCTTTGTACCTAAAGATTGGTTAGTCACTGTAGACCATGGGTGTCCAACCTTTTGACTTGCCTGGGTCGCATTGGGGAAAGAGGAATTGTCTTGGGCAGCACATAACATACGTAATATAGTAATGCATATAAGTAACCAAAACCTCCATTATTTATCTTTTTTATTAATATACATAAAAAAATCAACATAAACATAAAACTAGCCAGATATTTCATCTCGTTTTTATGAAACTATTGCATCATAGTCTGGTTCGATGTAAATTCTTAGCAATTCTTTGTGACGCAATTCTTAGCGAGTTCTTGAAGGGCTCATGAGACATTTTTTTTATCTAATTTTGCTCTTCGTGAGCTTCATCATTTGCTCAAAATTGTACGTAGTGCCAAAAAGCGATGACTTGAATAAGGCTTGATTGTGAAGCGAGGGATATTTATCTCTAGGAACATAGGACCTATGAAATTTACGATCTTGTGGGGCCGCATTACTGAATGCCAAGGGCTGCATATGGCCCACGGAAGGGCGTAGGTCAAGCCTGCTGTAGACCATACTGTATTCTATGCGTGACGCGTTTCCGTCTCGCAGCAATTTTGATGGGAAAACCTCCGCAAGAGCATTTTCCATGCTAAATTTTAAAAAATACTATGAGGTAAATTCCTCTTAACATGCTTAGTAAAGATCTGTGAAGTCAAGTGATATACCGCTTTAATGTGAAATGCTCGTATTCGTTATACAGCGCACTTTGCTCAAAATTACATCCTGTAAGCAATAGCGCAATCGAGCCAGTCTCTTGAATAAATCATGTTCCTTCCAACCGACACAAGAATGCTGATTTCAACGTCTACCATTTTGCAACAGTGCGACTGCCCGGCATATGAAGCACAATTTTTCTATTTGCCTAGAAAATTTCAAGTTTGTTTGAATAAAAAACAAACCCTCCAGTGTACTCTGGTTGAAGAGCGCATAACATGGACGAAACCTAAAACCAAGGCTACCTGTTCTCTAGAGATGTATATTTTTGCTTTTGCTATTTTTCTAATCAAAGATTAGACAATGCCGATTTTCATATTCTGTTTGACTTCCCATATAAAAAAGCAAGTAAGTTTTAAAGCTTCGTGTAGTTCCTTTTTCTCAGGGTAATGAATTATAGATGTCTATAGCTTCAAAATTGAAATTGTTTCTCTGAAAAACTTAAAAGAAAAAAAACAAATTTTAATCGAAAAAACTGCGCCTTAAGACCTTTTTTTCAAATGCAGAAAATAGATTTCAAAAATATTCATTTGCAGATCTGCAGTTTGAGGAAACTCAAACACTGAGAGGAATTTTGCCCATGCCGATTAGAGATTTGTCAGGTCAACTGGTGTACCACTTTAAAGGGAAACAAAATTTGTTAATTTGCTTTTGATAGCTATAACCTGGGATACGTAATTTTCGTATTAACAAAATGGATGCGAATAAATGCGAAAATTGCTTTTTTATTACTTTTCAGCAAAAACTCGGCGATAAACGGCTTTTTGAAGCGAAATTAGGTAATAATAGTAATAATTTATTAATATAATTGCTTAACTAAGACCATCCACTGTCTTTAACTGAGATATCTCACTCTCGAAATTTTTGTTATTATGTACTTCTTGCTTAAAGACTTGGAGAGAACTACATTGTTAGCTTTTAACTAAGAATTTTGATACTTACCTAATCAAGTAAGTAAAATTGTGATTGTTTTTAATAAATGTGAAATTTTTGAGTTTAAATATAAATATATATATATATATATATATATATACAGGTGGTTATCAAAATAATGGAAACACCTATCAATATTAGTGGTGCTTATGAATGTGCTTCGTATTCCTTAAAATACAAGTCTGGCCACCGGTATTTTTTTTATATAATATAGTGTATGTATTATTCTACTGCCAGGTAGCACTAATGATGCTAAGGGCATCGTGCTTTTGGGGGGAACAGCGTAAAATCTCAAACCTTGCAGACCTTGTAAAAATGGCAAATTGTTGGAGCGCGTTTAAATGAGCATCTGTTACTTCAACCCCCAGGCTAATCGGTGTTTTTCGAGCGATGGTATCAAAAGTCATGATATCATACAGAGTGCACGGAAAAACATCCTTTGCCAAACAGAATGGTGGACGAAAGGGAGAGCTGAGTGAAAGAGACGGACGAGGTATTGAAGCGGATTGTGACACGAAGAAAGAAAACAACAACAACCAAACTGACCGAAGAGCTCAACCGGTATCTGTATGTTATGGTATTAACCATTAGAGATAAAAGGGAACCTCACAAACAAAGCATTTACGGAAGATTAGTTATTCCCAAGCCACTTGTAATAGATGCCAATGCAAAATATCTTCCCCAATGGTGCAACGATCACAAATTCTGGTCGAGTAATATGTTGAAAAACGGTATTTGGTCCAACGAATCGTTGGTAACATTGTTTCTCGCAACAGGACGTGCGTATGTCTGGAGAACACCTACACAAGCGTAAGATTCTGGGTGTCTCATCTCAACTGTCAATCATGGAGGTAGATCTATTGGGGTTTAGGATGACATCTAGGCCCTATTGTAACCATAAAAGGGAGATTGAATGAGAAGGACTATGTCGAAATTTTAGCTCACTAGTCCATCCTATGGTGCGAACATTGTTTCTTGCAAGAGATGGCGTTCTCCGGTATGATAATCCCCCTATTCATACAGCTAAATGTATGAAGTATTGGTTTCAAAAGCATGAAAAAGAAGTCAAATATCTTGCCTTGTACAATCCCACCGACTATAAATCATCCAACCACTGTGATCTGTATAAGCGGATAGAGCCAGGTATCGATATCCACCACAGCATCTCTACAGGAACTTTCATGATTTTTCCCTGAAGAATGATATACTAAATTCTTAACCACTATTTATAACTTGTATAATCCAATTCCAAGGGGAATCAAGTGGTATTACATGCAAAGGTGATCCTGCACCGTATTAATAAAGGTTTTCATGATGTTTCTTAGTATTATTTTGATAACCACCTATATATATATATGTGTGTGTGTGTGTGTGTGTGTAGACTTTCATGTCTACGTGGCGGCGTCTAAAGGGGGGGGGTCTAAGAAGAACACACTTGAATCATAAATCAACTATACTTGTTAAAACTTAACAATAATTGTTTATTAATGTGGATAGCCATTACGATATGCCGGAGAGCCTACTTTGACTGTCTACGGTACAATATAACAATAATCATGGGATAGCTTCGCTTCCCTTCACAGAACAAAAGATCGGGCAGCTTTCTCGCTCCCGTCAAATTCACCACAACGCAGGCCTTGACTCGCCCCGTTGGAATTATAATCTCTCCCGTGCCTCGCACGGAGTCCTAAACACAACCTTCCTCAACGAGGTCTGTCCCTCTCTCTCCCCTTGTGCACAGCGCATTTTCCACACTACTCTTCGAATCGCCTCCAAGCAGGGGTCATTCAACCCTCGAATGTCTCCTCAAAGAATGTCTCAGGAAGAGCTTGGGGCGTCTCTAGCATAGCAACAGAGAATATTACTATGGCATAAGAAATGATTTCGCATAAATCCTACATATATATATATATATATGTAATACCACGGTCGCGGGCCGACGAATGATTGCTGAGTGGTAGCTTTGGAAAATTGTTCTCGCCCTTCTACTTGAGGTTAAAAGATGACATGTCGCCCGGCCGTGCATCACAAACGTTTTTAAAACAGTTCCCGCAATTCATCTCAACCCTCTGACACACAAATCATAACACAAATTTCTCGAACTACATATTTATTAAATTCGCCGGCCGCTCCGCCGGGTTTCTCGCAGCAGACAAAATATTATAGAGTGCGCCTAAATTTAGCATTAGATAGTTTTATAAAGTCATCCCATCACGTGACACAGGTGTGACTTACTTTTTGATTGGATAAAAGTTATTTGTTGATGCTCTGATCTGATCTAATTTTTACGGACGCCGCGTTGCGTCTAATTTCGTTAAAAAGTCAGCCATCTTTAATAATATTGCCTGGGGTGACCAAAGATTGTAACAATGGGATTTTTACATAAGTTTTACTGGGACGACACTACTAAAATTTAGCCTATCTTTTAGGATTTAACACGAATGCCCAAGGGAAAATTAAGTACCTAATAAGATTAAAAAGGGGTATGTAATTTTGAATACTAAATTGAAGAATTAATAGTTTTTAAATGTTAAGAGTATTAAATTAAGAAATTACTAGCTTTTTAATATTATATATATATATATATATATATATATATATATATATATATATATATATATATATATATATATATATTTGCGAATAAATGCGAAATTTTATATATTGTAATTTTATTTTGCGAAATTTACGTACCTCTAGCTATAACTTAGTACATTGTAAATAATTCAACAGAAAAATTAGATAGTATATTATAGGAAGAAGGCACAGACAAATCTGCACTTAGCGCTAAATTATTTTAAAACTTTTTAATAAAAGATTTCGCCGTTGCAACAAATCCTCATACTGAAAAAAAAACCTAGATAACTAGTAAAATATTCAACGTAAATAATTCAACGTAAAAATAAGGTAGTATATAACAGAAGCAAGGCATTAACAGCCAAACGAAACAAACAGAAATCCTGCACTTAGAGCTAAACACACCATAAATGCAATATTCTGTAGCATTAAAAAAACATACAAAAACAAAATCTTATAACGAGGCAACCGACCGGTCTCTTCATCAGAAGGCCTAACCGAATCGGTTTCTTCAAGGGGGAACTTTCTGAATAGGCTGCAGGTCTAGCCAAAAGACTTTCCAAGGCTCCGAAATCCTCACATGGAAACAGATAGTCAAATCAATAGAAAATACAATCCTAAAATGAACACAAAGTAATAGAACAGAAATACAATAGCAGATTCACCCTACTCCGCTAAATTGTGAAATGACGGTTGTAACGAAGAGTCAGCAATTTAACCTTAAGGCCTATATGTACTAACCCCATTGGATTCCCTCACCTCAATGTTAACGTATGGAGAAAATTTGTCCACGGATTGCCGACTTGGATTCAAAGATTTTTTTTTAAAAAAAATTGTACGACTTCATAGAAAAAGAAATTTTACATTTGTGTACATTTTCTTTTTTTTTTATAAAAAATGCAATTAATATTTTAAAATTTAAATTATTCGGGGGAAAATCTGGTATAGTGTGTTTTAAACGCTCATAAATTCCTTCGGTGGACGAAATTTATAAAATGAATCCTGTAGCGCTTTGCAGAAAAGTTCAGGCTATCTGACAATACCAATTTTTTTTTATTATCAGCATTTAGGTACCTGTAAATAGTTGACAAAAATACATTTTAAATAAAAAATTTGGGGGCAGCTTAACCCCCCCTATAGAGAGAGAGCCATTACAACCCTTCAAAATGTCAATCCTAAGGGGGGTGGAATTCTCGAACTGTCAACTGGTCTCCTCCCACCACAAGAGTCTGCAAGAAGAGGAAAAGGGAAATACGATTTTTTTACTTAGTACATAGCAGCCTTAAGAATTGTAGCACCGTAGTAGAACTACAGCGCCACACCTAATTTAAATGCAAAGTAATAAGTATTGAAAGAAGATGTAAAACCAAAAAAACCCTACCTTCATTGTCCTTAACATACACCCGATTCTAAATACCATTTTTTTAATAATTTTAGGTTACCAAAGTTTTTAGAGAAATTATTCTAGCGTAGATTTTCCTCGAAATAGTCACACGCCTCGAAAAAATCATCACTGTACAGTCCGACCACAGTACGAAGAACCACGGTTGGCATAGTGCCAAGACGATTCTATTCACTCTGTAGGTAAGGCTGCTGAGGAAGGAGGGGGAAAAGTCTCGTATTCTCTCGACATTCTTTAGAATCGGTTACTAACTGCGCTTGCTTGCTTTTTCCTCGTCTGTTATTTTGATTATTATATTAAAATTACTGGATCCTATACCCAACACAACTGCTCGGAATAAGCTGTTCCGTAGTGATTGTAAACGTATAATACACAATGTAATTAAATTGTGTGATAAAGAAACACTAGAAGGAAATGTTATTGTTCCACTTTCGCAATCCCTAAAGAGAGCTAGTGAAATGACCGGGATATCGATGTCCAGTGTAAATAGAATACGCGGAGAAGCAAAGGGTGAAGAAACTCCAAAATTTGAATCTCCGAGGAAACGTCAGAAAAAAAGAACGACCGAAAACGTAGCTTTAGATAATTTTGATTGTGATGTAATCCGAAAGTATCCACTCCTATAAAACTCCTATTTTTAAATAGATTTGCTTCTTCTTTTTATTATTTTGAAATTATTATTCAAATATTCGATCAAAAATAAAGTTTTAAAAATAACTTTAAAATTGCGGACAAAAAGCAGTCTGAAATACATTCCGTATTTCATAAACAAACACATCCGAAAATATGACGTTTTCCCCTATTTCCTAAGTAGACTAGCTTTTCTCGCGCATGCGTAACAGCTTCCAGGGACCTCGCTTCCGTGGTCGGACAGTAATTACAAATGCTTTTTTATGCTATATAGTTGTGAGTGAAAGATATTATAATAAACTTTATAGTTTAAATTGCATGGAAATTAGTAAACGCAATAACCTCAAAGTTGAAATCTAATCTCTTATCATATATCCCGATTTTTATTCCGCTATCTTGAATATTAATTTTAATATCCAGATAAGCTGCATAATGATTACCTTCATTAGTTTTATTTAAAGTTAATTCCTTTGGGTAGATTTTATTTAGACATTCCAAATCGTTATAGTTGAAAATTATCAGGTCATCGATATACCTAAACCCTGAAACGTTATTTAAGTTAAGAAATTTAGTTTCGTAAGAATGTAAGAAAATGGGCCATGGAATATCTTTCGGCTAGAGCTGCACCCTATTCAGAAAGTTCCCCCTTGAGGTAACCGATTTCGTTAGACCTCCTGATGAAGAAACCTGTCGTTTGCCTCGTTATATGGTTTTGTTTTTGTATGTTCTCTTAATGCTACAGAATCTTGCATTTATGGTGCGTTTATCTCTAAGTGTAGGATTTCTGTTTATTTCGTTTGGCCGTCAATGCCTTCTTCCTGTTATAGACTATCTTATTTTTCTGTTGAATTAATTACATTTTGCTGGTTATAGTTATTTGCGTTTCATAGATATTAGATGAAAATATTTTACATATTGATGGACTCGGACGACCTATAGAAAGATCATAACATACACCTACAATGGACCACACATGGTTCGAGGTAGCCTAGTGGTAGCGCTTTGGCTTTCGGTGCTGAGGGTACTCAGATCGAATCCCGACAAGCGCCATTAAATACCTCCGTGTCTAGGCCGGGTATCGGCACGTTAAATCCGTAGACCGGAAAACCCCTGCATGAGGTCAGAAAAGTTGGGAGAGGGTACGATCCCTCCAGATGTAGCCCTTGGGGGTGCTCGGTCAAACTTGAAGTGATACTTGGCCAAATCGGACTCCGACCCTTGTGGTGCCATCATAAACCGGAGCCGCACAGTTCAGCCCAATAGCCAATATGGACATGGTTTGGAATACATTCCGACCAGAGGGCATTTGAAACAACAACATGGAGAACAAAACTGTTGTGTTGACTGTTGGCAATCACCATACAAAATCCACCACAAATTTCTCCAGTAACGGATCTGAATTAATTTTGGATAAACTTTTGTTACTTTGATATAACAACTATAGAGTTTTACTAATGGGCACTCTATTTGAATTTGATAGGGTTAGTACACAGCAGCCTATAGAGAATAGCTCACTTCTACCCAGACTTGGGTGTATATAATTTGAAGTGGCACTCTAAATGAATTTGATACAAACACAGTTTATACATGAAACAATGTTTATTGAATTCGTTGCACATATAGAATTTGCTTTCACAGCAATAAGCATACGTACTACTTGTACGGAATATATATTAACATTCAATAGAAATACACATTGTTATACTCACAAACCAGCAGAGAGTCAAACCAGCAGTTCTGCCACGTAAACTTTGGGCCCCCTAAGCACAAGCGCCGGTTAACACCTGGAACTGCTTACCTCGTAGCTCCCTCTCACTTATCTATCAACCTTAACACCTTCTTTTCAACCTCTGTATTAATCAAGCTGCTTGGTATTTATACCAAGCGCGTATGCCGAAATTAGCATATCTCAAGCAGCTTCTTTAATTCATTCACTCAAAAGTTCGATTCTTGTGAATCGAATCTTATGTATACCTTACACAACTTTAAATTAAAACACTCATTAGCACAAAGGTACTATCATTATCACTGACAGATTTGTCATTCTGCCTTTTACAATTGCGCCTAAACTTCCAATAAAACAAATGCAGCAGCGCGTTGAAAATCAGGACTAAATGGTGTTTGACTCCGTCCGGATGATCAACTTTTCCGGATTTTCGAATCCCATAGCGAACCTGATATCTACGATTCAGTAAATTCAATATAAAAATGTCAGTATGGTTTTCAATAACTATTTTATTTAAAAACTAAAAGCAAAAGATAAAACTTTTAAAGCTGAATTACTCGCTGTCCGTAATGTTTTACGTGTTTTGATCCCTCCTGAAAGTCCAAAGTTGACGCACACTCCAGTAAGCTGCCTCTCTATCTCTTCAAATCACTGATGTGTAATGTCCCCACTCCATGCGTTCTTGCCAATGATGCTCCACTTTCTATTTTTTTCTCGGTTGTTAAAAAGTTGTTTCATCTTTCTACACTCATGTCCATAAATTTAGGATAATTCAGAATCACAAGGAAATCGAACTCTAAAGTTAAAATTTCACCTGTAGAATTATCACACACATCTTCAAGAATAATATGCAAATTACAAAAAGCCACCGGATGACGCCGATAGTACGTCACAATAACCAGAGTGTAAGAGAGGGGTATAAAAAGAATTGTGGCAAAGAAGTAAAATTGTTCACAAGCGTTCTGTAAGCCGCTCAGGGCCAAAACCGAATAGTTATGACACAGAGGACACATGTGGATGATTTTTTACGTGGTAGAATTATCAGCCACGTGGAATGTGGGCGTACTCAGATGGAAGTATCCGAGGAACTTGTAATTGCCCAAAGTGTCATCCCTAGGCTTTGGCAACGATTCCAAGATAATGGAAATGTCAGTAGACGTTACAATACAGATCGCCACCGAGTTACAACGCCTAATGAAGACCTGTATTTGGCAGTAACTGCCAAAAGAAGCAGACGGAGCACAGCATCCGACCTGTCTCGTCAGCTATCTGCAGCCACGGGAACCACAGTTTAGAGGCAAACCGTGTACAGATATTTGGGAAATATTGGTCTATATGCTCGATAGACTGTCAGATGTGTTCCGCTCGCGGATACTCACTGTCGGCAGCAATTAGCCTGGAGTAGAGAACATGAAATGTGGACATCGTCACAGTGGGCTTGTGTGATGTTTTCCGACGAGTCCAGGTTTAGCTTGCAGTCTGATTCACGTCGGACTTTCATATGGAGAACGCCAGGTACTCGTTACCACCAAGACAACATCATTGAACGACACCGTTATGGTGGTGCAGGATTGTTCGTTTGGAGTGGAATTATTCTGAGTTCCTGAACAGATCGGCATGTTCAAATTGGAACCATGAACGACCACATTTATCGGGACATCATTCTGGAACAACATGTACGTTTGTTTAGGGGTGCCATGGGCGCAGAATTTGTGCTTATGGATGACAACGCCGGTCCTCACCGAGCAAACATCGTAAACGAATGCCTTCAAATTGAGGATATCACCAGTATGGAGTGGCTAGCATTCTGAACTGACTTGAATTTGATAGAGCATGTGTGGGACATGCTTGGCCGGTGAGTTGCAGCCCATCAAGCACATCCTACATATGTACTGGAAGTTGGGAGAGCATTGCTTGCTGAGTGGAGTAATTTTCCCCAAGATCAGCTCGATAATTTGATACTCAGTATGCCTAGGCGTTGTACGGACTGTATTTCATAGCATGGGAGAGATAAAATGTATTAACCATCATACCAACCATGTAATATTAAGTTTTTGTAAAGGAGATAGTTTTTACAATTGCTCCAGGGAGCAAAAATCATAGTTTTTATGAATGGTATCATACATACACCATCTTTTTTGTTCTTTATCTTTTGTTTAATAAATGGGCTTTATGAATAAGTCACGTTTGTTTTGTTTCTGAACCTTCTTTTGCCGGAGCTGGCATTATCCTTAATTTATGGACATGAGTGTAGCTCCTGCCTTTTCCATTTTGATCCGAAAAGTACAGATAAAAGTTATAGGTAAAAAAAAAGACTCAGAATAACAACCAATAGAATGTACAAAGGCAAGAACCACAACTCTGTCCCCGTAAAAGAACTGAACAACACTGACAGTCTCGTTGTCGCCGATGTAATCGCGATCGCTGCTGAAGGTCATTGGACGAAGGGCAAGGTTTATTAATGACCAAAGCCTCAAATCGCCTCTAATCACAAAGTTTTCTTCTTCCGGTTAGGAAACCCGGATTTTCGACGCTCTGGATGATTGACATCTGGACGAACGACGTTCTAATGTAATATAGTAGTGCATTAGTGATGTTTAACAGAGGAAGAATAATTACAAGATAAAAAGAACTTTTTATATACCATGTTTTTAAATTTTCTGTTGAATCATATAAACTTGACATTTCTATGTATTAATAAATACTTTTAAAACTTTTTTTGATGAATTATCCCATCAACTTGAAAGAAAATGAAGTTAATTGGAAGTTAACTTGCGTTTAACTTTTCGTTCCCGTCCCGACCGAC
This sequence comes from Dolomedes plantarius, assembly GCA_907164885.2. Lineage (NCBI taxonomy): Eukaryota > Metazoa > Arthropoda > Arachnida > Araneae > Dolomedidae > Dolomedes > Dolomedes plantarius. The sequence continues at coordinate 53,108,030 of OU015503.1, forward strand.
AGATGGCTGCACCAGTCTACAAAACAAAATTAACTTAAAATGGATTCAATTATGCTTAAAGATGGCTAAAAGTATTAAAATAATGCATTTTAATCTTGTTCTGAGCTATTCTAAGAGTTTCAAATGTCTAGCTAGTCGGGAAGTTAGTTAGAAATCGATTGCAAGATTTGTACTGGACAAACACACACACAAACAAACAAGAAAGCGAGTTCATAAAAACATGGTAAAAAATTATTGAATTTACTCAATCATCACTTTGATACTACACTGGTCACAACATCTACTTTGATACTACACTGGTGTAAGAAATTAAGAGAATTTGCAGACCTGGTCGATTATCTCTAGAACTACTGTACCGATTTTAATGAAATTTGATATGTACATACATTGATACAATACAAAACAAATAACCATTCAATAATTGTAATACACATGCATGATCGTGCGTAGCACTCGTTGGAGTTGGAAGGTATGAAACAGCGGTTGCAGAATAAAGAAAAAAATGGGTTAACAGATGAGTTAATTTTGCAGCAATCGGTTAATTTCAAATTGTAACAGTAAAAATGAGTAACCACCAACGTTTATATGATGTAATGAGGTGGCGAATTGTGGGGAGGCTAGAAGCAGGCCAATCTGAAGTCCAAATTTGTAGAGAGTTCAATTTAACGCCCAGCGTCGTGTGAAACTTATGGAAACAGTTCCAGGATACCAGATCCATCGAGAGAAAGCCGGGGCAAGGTCGTCCTAGAGCCACGACGGCTAGAGAAGATCGTCATTTGTCGATTATAGCGAGGCGTAACAGGAGTGCTACAGCTTCTCAGCTCTCTCGTGACTTGTATGCAGCCACAGGAACCCGTGTATCAAGGGTGACTGTTTCCAAAAGACTTCATGAGAGAGGGTTGTTTGGAAGAAGACCCACTGTTTGCGTCCCGATCACTTCTACGAACAGGAGAATTCATTTATCATGGTACAGAGAGCATTGAGATTGGAGTATGGATCAATGGGCGACCGTTCTCTTCACTGATGAGTCCTGGTTCAGCCTAAACACTGATTCTCGCCGTACGTTCAAATGGAGAGAACCAGGGACCCGCTACCTACCCTCCAATGTCCGCGAAATCGACCATTATGGCGGAGGAGGTTTAATGGTCTGGGCAGGCATCATGTTGGATGGCAGCACACCTCTCCATGTCTTTGAGAGAGGCACTGTGACTGGTGTGAGGTATAGGGATGAGGTCTTGAAGCCCTATGTTCGCCTTTTCAGGGGTGCTGTAGTTGGCCCTGAGTTCATTTTAATGGACTATAACGTGGGGCCACATAGAGCTCTTCTGGTCGACGAATTTCTAGAGAGTGAGGATATTCGCCGGATGGATTGGCCAGCCAGATCTCCAGACCTTAACCCTATAGAGCATGCCTGGTACGCTCTGGGGAGGGCTATTGCAACTCGCAACCCCCCTCCGAGAACCATCCAGGGAATGAAAACAGCGTTGCTGAACTAGTGGGACCAACTGCCACAGGAAATGATAAACTGCCTTATTTCAAGTATGAAATCACGCTGCGAGACCTGTATATCTGTAAGAGGTGACCATACCCCCTATTAACCCATCTATTAACCCATTTTTTTATTATTCTGCCACAGCTGTTTCATACCTTCCGACTCCAACGAGTGTTACGTACGATCATGCTTGTGTATTACAGTTATTCAATGGTTATTTGTTTTGTATTGTATCAATGTATGCACATATCAAATTTCATTAAAATTGGTACAGTAGTTCTAGAGATAATCGACCAAGTCTCCAAATTCTCTTAATTTCTTACACCAGTGTACTTAAAATATGGAACCGAATGTGTTTTTTTTAATACTCGTAACTTCAGTTGGCTGATTATAGAAACTGCAATGCTAGAAGTATATACAGGGTGATTCCAAATTCATAGTACAAACTTTAAGGGTTGGTACAGCAAACTGTGACAATAATTTACTGTATAGGAATGTATGGGCGCAAATGACGCGTTGAGGCAGAAACATAGGAAAGAGGCAGGAGAGGTGTAAGAATGGAATGACTGGTTGGTACAGTTGCCGGTAGAGAACAGTAGATGGCTTGCCGCCCATCAACATTATGCATCTGCGGCAACACGCCATTCTCAATTTTGCTGCCGTCCGTGATGGGAGACTTAACGTATGCCTAAAAATCAGACGATGCATCTCATGTACAGCAATGCAAATGGTAACGGCAGCGTTGCGCTACGAACGTGTCAGGAGCACTTTCCTCAGAGACGAATGCCGAACCGACTGTAGTTTCAGCATGATGGAGCGCCAGCCTATTTCAGCACTGTTGTGCGCAATGACCTGGATGGCACTTTTGGGGCGTGATGTATTGGGTTTGCTGGCTCCCTACGCCACCCCGATCTCCTGATTTATTGAGCCTCGATTACTTCTTGTGGGGACATCTGAGGAGTCACGTTTATGCGACTACAGTTGACTATGTTGCGTATTTCGTCGCTCAAATATCCGTTGCTGCTGCACGTGTGCGTGAAATACCTGGCATTTTTGAAACTGTACACCAATCGCTCCATCGACGCTGTCAAGCATGTATTACTGTGGGTGGACGCAATTTTGAACTCTTATTGTAAATATAGCACTTGTCAACGTCGTTGTGAATAAATTTTTCTTTCCTTTCATGTCTCTTTCCTGCGTTTGTCCCTCAACGCGTCACTTGTGCCCATACATTCCTAAACAATAAATGATTGTTACAGTGTCCTGTAACAACCGTTAAAGGTTGTACCATGAATTTGGAATCACCCTGTATAAGAATGGTGTCGAATTATTTGTTCTATTTTAACTTAGAAAATATTGAAAAAAGATTTGCATTACAAAAAAGAAATTATGCATTTTTCAAACATTAACTTTCAGATCTGGATTGTCCCAGCACCGTTACATTTTCGCTAATTACTCCCCAGTACTACTTTTTAAAATTTATATTCAGAATTGTTTTCCTGAAACTTCACAGATCCTGGCTGATAATATAAACGGATATAACGTCGTATGAGAGGAAAACTATAGAAAAAAATAACCCATTCCTTCACAGCTGCAACTGCCTGAGTTCGGAAATCCACACACACGTAGATGAAAGCTGTTCCCAAAAAACTAACCTCAGCTTTAAGGCTGTCGTGTACTAAACCTATTGGATTCGCTCATCTCAATGTTAACCTATGGAGAAAATGTGTCTTCTATTTACAGCTATATCAATGCTGATAATCCAATAAAAATGGTATTTTCAGATAGCCAGAACTTTTCTGCACCTTGCAACAGGATTCATTTTATAAATTTCGTCCACCGAAGGAATTTAGGAGCATTTAAAATTATATATTTTAAAATTATTATTATATTTAATTATTATTCATTATAGTGGAGCATTCCACTATAGCAGATTTTTCCCCGAATAATTTAAATTTGATATTTACAAGATAAAAAGAACTTTTTATATACCCTGTTTTTAAATTTTCTGTTGAATCATATAAACTTGACAATTCTATGTATTAATAAATACTTTTTAAAATTTTTTGATGAATTATCCCATCAACTTGAAAGAAAATGAAGTTAATTGGAAATTAACTTGCGTTCAACTTTTCGTTCCCGTCCCGGCCAATAGATGACTGCACCAGTCTACAAAACAAAATTAACTGAAAATAACTTAATATTAATTTAATTCTGCTTAAAGCTGGCTAAAAGTATTTAAAAAAATGCATTGCCATCGTGTTCTGAGCTATTCTAAAAGTTGCAAATGTCTAGCTAGTCGGGAAGTTAGATAAAAATCGATTGCAAGATTTGTACTGGACAAACACACAAACAAGAAAGCGAGTTAATAAAAACATGGAAAAAATATTATTTGCATTTATTTTAATAATAAAAAAAATGCCCTAGGGTGTAAAATTTCTTTCTTTATTACGGAGTTCTTTTTTTTTTTTTTTTAAATCTTTCAATCCAGGCCGGCGGTTTTTCGACATACTGCTCATTTGCTGCAACAACGTCATAACTCGAAAATCATGGTTTTTGAGTTAATACCACAGGTACAATTGCAATGGTGTAAACTTTTGACTTCAAGTGCATCGCCTGAAGAATCGTGGTTTTTTAGTTATGACGTTGTTGCAGCAAATGAGCGATATTTTCTTCATATGGTAACACTGAGGTGAGCGAATCCAACAGGGTTAATATACAGCAGCCTTAACTAGTCGTAACCACTCAACTATAATATTTTGTATTCGCTTCCTAGTAAATTTTCGGATGATCCGACCGATATCCTTTCACTTTAACCTCTGCGATGTGTATGTCCATATGCACTAAATTACTCGATCAGTACAGACATTAGTATAAATGCCTCAACAACTATCTGGTTTCGCTATGTAAAAGAATATGATAATTAACAGAGTAGATAAATGCTTTACATTATAAACTTAATTACCCAAATGGTACAAACATGCCATACCAACGCTCTGCTCTCGTTAAGAGAATGCTTGCGATAATCCACAGGGCACAAACATTACAGTATAAGCTTTATTACCCAACCGGTACAAACAGGATTTTATCATACATGCCAAATGAACGCTCTGCTTTCGATTACTGAAAGCGAACGATAATTGACAGGGCAAATTAATAACATTATACACTTAATTATCTTACCAGTAGGAAACATTTGCATAAGTGCCGTATGAACGCTATGCATCCGGTAATTGGTAGCATACAATAATGCATACGATAATGTATAACACTTCTGTTACACTTAAGGGATCATAATTTTGATCTAAGATGAATTCCGAGGATAAAGAAATAAAAAAGGGTTTTTGAAAAAGCAGTAACAAGAAGAGCCTTTGGAAACAGGTTCAACAGCGGTAAACTTAACCAGCTGAAAAAAGATATGCGAGCGGAAAACGCGTTGAGGGGGTTAAAAGAAAAAAAAACTCTCAAGTGCTGAGAGGTCTTTGTACTGAATGAAGTTTGTTGACCCGAGAGGAATCTAGGGAATGCACTTAACATTCTGCCCATCTACTTATTCGTTTAGAAAGGATTGGAAATGCATTAGATAGTCGAAGGGAATGGAGAATTTTTTTTCCGTTTTCGAGTATGTTAACAAAAAAAAATTTCAGGTAGTCTCTCCTAACGAAACTACCACGGGTTATTAACGTAGGATTACTTACGGTTGCTTATCTCTTTTGTATGCATATATGTATGTATGAGTTATGTATATATGTATCTATATATATGTACGTATGTATATATATATATATATATACATACATTTATATGTATGTCAAAATTTTGGCACATTTTTGTACTTTTCTGTTTAACTGTTTAATGCTTTTTTTTCTTTTGCTAATCACCCTGGGGGTTTAATGCTTGCCCAAGCGAAACAGACTGGGTCTGGCGCACTGCCAAAATCAAAACTCGCGAGGACGGATGGACGGACGGTTAAAGCGTCTGAAATTTTGCTTTCCGAAGGTTCGTTATGGAGGAACGTAATTCTACGTTAAAAAATGCTATATGTAAATATTTTAAGTCAACGACTCTAAATTTATCAGCCAGTTGGTGGCCTATCTGAGGATAGTAGCACTGTAGGCTATTTTGGTAAGCAAAAGTTCTTTATATGGAATATTTATGGCTCAACCTGGGGGTCGTGACGCCCAGGGAGGTCGGCGCCGTGACATGTAAGGGCATTGCGAAATGTTACTATTAAGGCAGTTAATAGTTTGAAATAGTCACTCATGCAGTTATTTATAATTAATGTTATTAAATTTTGTTCTGGGAGGAGAGGTGTTCATTTTATATTTCTTACGTTTGAGGGGGGGTCGCGGGGCTAAAAAGGTTGAGAACCGCAGATCTAGGGTAAGTTATACTCATAGTGCTATACAGCGAAGATAGGATGTAGATGCAACCAGCAGAAAAATACTGTAAACTTTTAGATGTGACAGATGCGTTTCCCATAGAAATTTTGGTATATAATGTAATAGAGTGTTAAAGTTTTTTTTTTCAAAAAAACCCTTTCAATCTTAGTGAGCAATCCTTGGACACATTTTCTCCATAGGTTAACATTGAGGTGAGCGAATACAATAAGGTTAATGCATAACAACCTTAAAAGCTATGGAGAATTTTCCTCTTGGAATTTTTTCTAAAAATAGATTAACAAATGTATATTTTTGAATTCCGTATTTGGCATAGGAATGTGGACGTTTGAATAAATAACGCGTAGTTTACACACACGCGCGCACACAAAATCAGTGCGGTGAGTTGGAGCAAGTGTGTAGTACCCGTTTAACTTCTAATAAGGCGTTCACATTCATGTGCTCTGTACAGTATTCTGTGGGGGAAACCAGTGATTTATGGGCCGAGCGTCTGCAACGATCCTCCGATCGAGCGGTCCTCCGACAGAGCATCAAAGGCGGGGCGGGGGGTCACGCGGGTCAAATGGTGTCAAGCGGGGTCGGGGGGTACTTGTCTGCATGAATGTGGATGTACCATAAGGTCTTTAACTTGTGACACTGCCATCTGAGGGAATGCAAATAAAAGGAACGTGTTTACACATTTTCACATATTTGTTTCACTTGTACTAGTAAAACTTTTCACTTACCGTAAGATAGGGTTACTTTGTGCCACATAGTAATTTTTTCGTATTTAGGATCTTGCGCCGCGCTCGTGATACCGGGTAGGCAAAGAACATTGCCAACAGCTTCTCCAACATACAGAGACATGTAGTGGCCAGTTTCCGAAGCTTCTGCGCGCCATTTCTTTTCGCTTTCCAGTTTATTGTTCAAACCTGTTGTCAAGCTATTGACTCAATCTTCAGAAACTTTGTGCGCTGTGAAGGTTAACACATTATACAGCCAACTACCACAGGTAATTATTTTTTATTGTCTATATGTTGGTTAGATTGTGGAGAAATATAACTTTTGTGTAGTGATATTTCCGCTAGATATCAGAACATAACCTAAATATCGAAAAGTGACGAGGTTACTTTGTGACACATTGACACTGTCACAAAATTACCCACAAAGTCGACCCACCTCTTCCAGCCGCTCGATGTTGCATTTTTCCGTCCTCTAAACTCTAAAATACCACTGGAGCGAAAGAAGTATTGACTATCTGGAAAAAAAAGTACCCGAAGGAGCAGAATGTGCCGAAAGCCGAATTCCATCATTTTCTCAATGAAATGAAGGCTGCCCTGAGCATCCGAGGTCTTTTTGATGTCAAAGATATAGATAAAGCTATCCGATATTTGTAACACGTATATATAATTGTGTATCAAGCTTTTGATAAGCGTTTTACTGTCTAACTTTGTGTCAAGTAATTTTTCCTCTTGGATTTCAAGGTGAAAACAGATGTCACAAAGTTGCCCCACTCGGAGGGGCAACTTTGTGACACATTTCAACTTTAACTTCTCAATGGTAATTAAAGATCCGGGTTAGCGCAATACATTACTACGTAAGGAAAGGATGTACCAATGTTTTGCAGTTGTTCGTTTTGGGCTGCTTTTAAAACTGATCGGCTGGCACAGGAAAAAACTTAAAATCTGTCACAAAGTATCTTACGGTACCTAAATCTAGACCAGAGATGCCAGAAACCTAATAGCCATCTCGTGGCCAATTGAAGAAATTCGTCCTCACATGATCAAAATGTAAGGCAGAGAAAACAAGCTAATAGAGAGATGTGGATTTATTATGGCTGCCTCTATAACAATATCGGCGAGATTCCTAACGAGATAAATACCCGAATTCCCGAGCAATTAGTATTGATCCATATTTGCTCCTATTTTGTAGAAGGACACATTTCAAACTTCGCTTTGAGCTGTCAATAAATAGGCGCCAATCGTCTGGAAAATATTCAGGAAGACACATTTTTCCCAGGAGTCCTCTAAGATCGTGACAAAATATAAGATTGTCTTCTTGAGAGAAGAATGGTAGCAGATCCTTTTCTCTTGTACGATAAAAGGTAATGTTGGTTCCTTGTTCCAGTAAATTTTTGTGGTTCAACCTGGAAGCCTGTAATTCAAAAGCTACTTTTGACAGGTTGAGATCTCCTGTAAGGTCGTTTAATTCATCCTGGTTGAAAAGCTGAGGAATTGATGACATCCCCTCATAATCACTGTGGTAAATTGTGGTAATAAAATGCTTTTTCTTGAGTTTAAGAAAGCTTCACTAGACTTACCAATTCTTTGTTAAGAAATGATGCGAAAAGTTATTTTTATATTTTTTAATATCTTGTAAACAATACTATGTAATATTGTTACAAAACAATTTTGTTATTTAAACAATTTTGTTACTAAACAAAGTAAGTCGTCTTAGTTAAGGATTTTGTATTGCTTATTACCCATAATACCTGGATTATCCGGATTTTTGATTGTCCGGATTGCCTATGGTCGCAGTTAGTCCGGATAAACACGGTTTTACTGTATCTAAAAAAGTAAAGCTGATAGAGAAAATCTGATTTCATATTTAGATTCAGCGGCCAAAATATATCTAAAATCAGTT